>OV725080.1:157484882-157606333 GCA_928085145.1 Nezara viridula | reverse complement strand
CATAGGACTTCATGAACCACTTAAACACCATTTCATATAGGTAGTTAATTTTTTTCTTTTTTTTTTCAAATTAATTATCGTTATATGAATATGAAAAAAAAATCTTTCGGGCTGAAGCCCCCCCCAATAAAAATTAAATTCTGGATCCGCTAGTGTAATGAGCTATTAATCAAAATGGTACCTTAACGCGACGCCATGTTAGAGAGGCGAAAAGTGAAAAATAGTGTCGAAAACCAAATGATAACGAGTTTTATTGAAGATATGGATTAAAATATCTCAAAAATCGGACCTGCATACTGTAAGCTAGAAAATTGTTCAGCACTTCACCTTCTCTATAATGGGATATTATTCAAAATTTTATCTTTATGTGACGCCGTGCTAGAGAGGCGAAAGGGAAAGGATATGTTGATATGGATATGGATATGGATATGGATTAAAATATCGCAAAAATTAAAAATTGGATCTGCTTACTATACACGAGGGAAATGTTCATCATTTCATCCTCTTGATTGCTATTATTTATATGAGAAGGAGTTGATCGGGAGTTGCGGTCAAATAAATACTAAATTAAACAAATAGTATTATTTTTTTTTTTTTGGCCGACGTTTCCACCCACTTTGCAGGTCTTCATCAGGGTTACAAAAAAACTGTATCTGTACGTTTTGTATCTTTTGTAGCCGCGATGAAGACCTGCAAAGCAGGTCGAAACGTCGGCAAAAATTAAATAATACTATTTGTTTAATTTAGTATTTATTTGACCGCACCCCCCCCGATCAACTCCTTCTCATATATCAACGGTCAACCATCTCTACATCATTATGCAGCTATTATTTATAATTTATATTATTAATCTCGCCTTGTTGAAAATTTCTACCGTGTGGTCTAAAGTATACACCTTACTTTTTTTGTAAGACATGATTATATTTTACCATTTTCGAGGGGAGGTCTTTAGCCGGAAAGCCTCCTCTCTTACCCTCCCCCCTTCCCCTTAGGCCCTTTTGTTTTTAAATAGTGCTTTTTTTTACTGTGCCTCAAGAACTCCTTAAACATCATTATATATTACTTCCATTCTCTTTTAAAGTAATAACCGTTATGTATATTTTAATAAATCTTGGATTCTCTAATAGTAGAGTCGTTAAAGTTTTACTTAATTAAAAATAAAAAATCTACTGAAGGTAGGATTGTAATTGAAAGTTGCTTAATGCATTTTTTTTAAACAAAAAAAATTAAAAACCCAATTTTCAAACTAAAATATTTCTCTGGAACACAAGAAAGTTCATACCTCCCCACTCAAGGTATGTATTTTTTTTTCATTCATGTATTCATTTATTTTTGTGTTTGAGGCGTTTTTTTTTTTTTTTTTTTTTTTCTGACCCCCCAGAAACTTTATTGAACACTACTTACAACATACATCTATGAATGTATATATACATTATTCCTTGACCTTTGCTTAGCCAAGGGTATTTTAAGGTAAATGACAGTTTATGCCGTAAGCATCGGATACTTTCTGTGGCCTTAGGCCAAAGTTTGAGGCGTTTGGTAAACGTTTATATATATATATAGAATGGACGAATTAAGAATGGTCAGTGGCACTCCACTACCTGGAAAGGTCAGAGGACGGAACTTCTTCTACCTGGAAAGGTCATATCGCTCCTACCGTCCTCTTGCTGGAGTTGTCCAAGAAGCTCCATATGATGCCTGGCTTTTACCGTTGACGGTACCATATGTTTCTCCTCGTGTAACATTTGTTCTATTTATCGTTTGTTTTTCTCATAACACCATCTTCGAAGTGTTGTAGTTTATTTTATTTTTTACAGTGTTATTGATTTTTTTTTGGTTTTTAAACCTTAGCCGGTAAGTAACATAATTTTTTTAAAATCTTTTAAAATTCATTATAATTTTTCACCACGATAATGATATATTTGTTTATCGGTATTGTTACAATTATTTGCAAAAAAAAAAAAATAGAGGAGAAAAAAAATTAAAATTTTAAATCTTAAGTCTTAACATTTATAAACAACTCAAAACAAATATTGAAACATTTATAAAGCCATTCTAAAGTATTTTGTAAAATTGTTTACAAACGTTTTTTCAACAAAGTTTATTGATGTTTTTAAAATTTAAATTTGTAAAATTTTGTAATAAAAAATTTGTTAATCGAGTTTGCCGGTTTGGGCCCAAACTCGATAAATAAATTTCTAACTTAACATTCTAACCTTTTTTTACTCTTACAATTTCAACAGTATATCCATCACTACAAGTATTTACATTGTTTTATTGGAGAAAAAAAAATTAAAAAACATTTCCTAGTATTTTATGATTTATTTACCTCTCATGTGGACATCTACATTTTCATGTGATTTTCTTGTAATGTTTACGATAAATTTTGAAAAAGAAATATAAATATATTTTACAGAGAATATTTTCACATATTTTAAGATTGTTAAACTAAAAAATCAAAAATATTTTTCGTTTTTTTACATTTTTCATTTTCAGTTGGAAAGCTACAGAAATGTACCTATAATTTGCATGTTTATTGTATACAAATTTTAATAAATCCAGTTGTTTTGTTCAGATTTTTTTAAGGATATCGATATGCACATAAACAAATTCTACCACTTCCCAACAAATATATAATTTATTTTTTTTATCCTTCGCCCCCCTAATAGAAATGGAAACTGCGTATATGCCTTTAAGTACATTTTTTTTTAATGAAGGAGATGGTCCGGGGTTGCGGTCATAAAAAGGCTAAATAGTGGTAAAACTATAATGCAACGGTCAACTATTAAATATTCAATTTTTTTTTAAATTTGCGGTTTTGAACTTTTTTGTACAATATTGGCTACGTTCACTAATATCAATATAATAAAAAACCGTCACCTAAAGCATACAATAAAAATTAAACGTGTGAAATCGTTATTTTTATGAAAAATCTACGGTTTATTTCATCTGAAGAATTATTTTAGTTTTTGTACCTACTGGATTTTTATATACATATCATTTTTTTTATATTTAAAAGTTTAATTTTATTTTTACAGTGATATTTAAGGCGAATTAATAGTGTATTATTAAGTTAAGGTTGCAACCCTTTTCCCTAATTATTTTATTTTATTTAATTAGGGGATTTTTTTTTTTTTTTTTTTTTTTTGTGAGAGGGGAGAACTAATATTTTACCTTCCTAAATGCCTTACATTTTGTTGTTGAATTACTTTTATTATAATTTAAAAATAGAACCTATTTTTATTTTTGTAAGTATTCTGTATACTTCACTCATAGAAACAAAAAATAAAATAAACTGATGAAATAAAATGTATATTTTTTGGGATTTAGGCCAGAAAGCCCTTGATTCCGCTAGTTTGTGAAGATTTTAATATCTTAAAAAATCTAAAATATATTAATGATTATATTATAAATAAATAGAAAGTAGTGGTATATTATACCTGAGAATGTGATTAGATGAAATGTCGTATAAGTTCATAAAATTAAATTAAATTGATGGTAATGCGGATTTCAACGTTATTTTATATATTTTTTATTATCATTTATTTTAGGCTTTATGTTTATTTTGATTTGAAGAAGTTTCAGTTTTAATATTTTTTAAAACGTACAATTATACCCTATATTTTATTTTTAAAGTATTAATATGTCAGGATTATATAGATATTATTCTAAATTACAGTCCGTGCTACATTAAAAAAAATTGTTAACATCGAATTGCATAGTGAGTATTAGGTTTTTATCTGTTGATTATTTTTTTTCAATTATATTCGAAGTAACCTTATGAATCTGAGAAATATTTATAACAAATGAAGAGCGGTCATTGTCGAGGTTCTATCCAGGACAAAATAGAAGAGAGAATTACTTTTAAAATTAGTTTCTTTCAAAATGTTTAAATACTGTCAAACAATCTGTAGCTGCCAGTCAATATTTCATTACTTCGTTGTTTATTCTTATTGCTGTTTTATTTTAAACTTTTGTTTTATCAAATTTTCCTTAGATAAGTTCTTGAACAATGGAATCTCTTTGGACCGTGTAGAACAGAAGATAGTACCTAGAAAGGACTGAGAACAATACTCCCACTACCTACTAAGATACTCTGGTCCCTTTCTTTGTCTAAAATAGGAATGTTTCCATACATCCTATAGTCTATGTTATCTGTATTTATCGTCCTATGCTCACAATAATTGAATCAATATTTTCTTTCGATAGCATCCGTTATCGATACTTTTCTTTAGATAATTGATAAACAGTAATATTCCTACTTAAATTAACATCTAACATATTCTTTATAATTATTTTTTTAAAGTATTATAACGGTCATTTCGATGGTTTCACAAGACAACCTCAAAACTGATTTTTTTCCCAATTTGAAAACGGTAAATCCATTGCTTAATAACTTTGAATTCGATTATTGACAATTTTAAATCCACAGGTCTATTAGATGAAAAATTTTCGTTTAAATTAAGAGAAAAAAATATCATAGGTTTTTAAATCAGTCAGGACGCAGTTCTTGGCGTCGACGTTTCAACCTAAGTAAGGTCATCATCAGGGCTGAAAATTGTTTAATACAATCAGAAATATAATATTATAAGACAGATAATGGTTAATATTGAAAAAAAATTAGTGATGGGTGATAAATTAAATAAACAAATGAAATATGTAATAAGTTCTCCAAACTAAAAAAAATAATGTATGTAAAAAAATTATAAGAAATGTAATATTTACTCTTACTAACCGTGTTCCAAGTACTGAAGGTGTTCAAATACTTCAAATAAATAATAAAAATACTGACTATTCATCACTTATGATATGTAGAAAGAAATCATTTATGATGTTATTATGTGAGACAATCAATTAATAATGTTTCTTTCAAATAAACAATATTTAATATTAATTCTACAAAGTGATCCAGAAACGCGAAGAATCAATTTGTCGTAATCGATAAATAAATCCTCCATGTTTTATAAATTTATCACTTTTTAACTCCTTAATCATTCTAAAGTTTAAATTAAAACGAAAGATTTGTTAGTGTCTTCCTTTAGTACACTAGCGGATCCAGGATTTAACTTTTCAGGAGGCTTCGGTCAAAAAGATTTTATTTCTTGAAATTCTTTTAAAAATGTAACCACAAGAATAATAATACTTTTAGAGATATTTTTTTCATAAGGCGTGGTTATATTCAGTAGTTGTAGGTGCATTATAATTTAATGAATATAACATATTGGTATTGTTTAAGCATTTTGATTAGATCATACACAGTAATAAATACAGGGAAATTAAAGAGAAATAACTTTTCCATTTTGGTGGTGAGGGGGGGGGGAGGGGGATTCAGCCTGAAAATTCCCTTGTAGACTCGCCTGTATTCCTGCAGTTGTGTAAGGGAAGATTCCTGTGCTATCGATAAGTTAAGTTTAGAAATTAGCCATGTATAAATCACTTTGAATGTATAATAAAGTATGTAAGGAGCTATGTATTTAACAAGAAAATAATATATAAGTGGTTTATTAATGAATTAAATTGAAAGAGAAGTAAGTAAACAAAATTAAGTATTAAACTTTTATTTATTCATATAACTTTTTTATTTATAGAAAGATTGTTAGAAATATCTGAAAGAGATTAAGAAGTAAACAAACTTTATTTGTCAAGATAGGGATCATTTTACAAATAATAAAAGGTTAAAGGCAATTTTATCAACTATCGAATGAGTATAGATATTTAGTATCGATACTTTTCACTCGATACTTCATTCATCACTAGCGATCTCTAGTCACATTCTTGCCAAATAGGTCGTGTTGACTTCGCGCTTTGTTTTGTTAAAGCATTGATGGATATTTTTCGGGAAAACTGCTATTTTTAAATTCATAAGACGGTACTTTTTATTTGTGTTATTGGTAGTAGTGACATTATATCATTACCCTCGTCTTGCTGGAGAAGTCTCCATTGATCTGGAGAACTGTATTTTCTGTCTGATTCTTGCCTTAAACTTCTAGTATTGTGTAAGTACTGCAGTTTTCTTTCATTTTCATCACATATTTTGTCGCGGTTATGTAACACTTGTATCTGCATCGAGAGGTTCTCTCATGTAAAATAACTCTATTGTTTTTCTCATACTTTCCAATTTTTTTTTTTTTTGTTTTGTTTACTTTTCATTCCTTTAATATCATTTGTTCTACAATTTCGAAAATCATTAATAATTACAGAAAGGTATTTTCTTGAATTTGTTTGTGTTTTCTTACTTCTAATTGAATCTTAGAAGTGTTTGAATTATGTAATTATATAATTTTTTTTTTTTAACAGTAAAAATGGAAAACTGTCCACCGCAGAAGTCGGGTGCTCTAGCTACCATAAACAGCTGGTTTTCGTTTACCACTCCAGCTGTAAAAAAACTCCTAGGATGGAAACAAAGCGATGAAGAAGAAAAGTGGGCTGAGAGAGCCGTAGATGCTTTGGTTAAGAAGTTGAAGAAAAATAAAGGAGCATTAGAAGAACTTGAAAAGGCATTGAGTTGTCCTGGACAGCCCACCAATTGTGTTACGATTCCTAGGAGCCTTGATGGTAGATTGCAGGTATGATTTATTCAATTATATGGCTCCCAATCATTTTAGTCACACTTGTTCATGGAATGTCAAAATTCCTCGGGTTTATTCGTAATAGTACTAACCAATCTCTTTAGTTAATTACATTAAACTCATCTGCTATTTAAGTAGATATATACACTTAACCATGAACAGTTACATAACATGATTAGTTTCTGATGGAGTTTATATTTACATTATTCAGCTATAAAAAAATCTAATAGACACAAAACTTTTAATTACTATATCACTGAATATTATTTTATAATAAATACTTTTTCTTATTGATAATTTCTATTATTCAGTATCATGTTATTTTTACTTTCACTTACGTATATATGAAATATATAGTAAGGGTAAGTATTGCGATCATGAAATTTTTGAATCTGAGTTTTCAACGGAAAAACACGTTTTGGGACACCCTGTCCAAATAATCAATTCCCAAAAAAGGGTCTGTATGTTTGTATGTTAGCAGTCTAGCTCAAAAACAAAAGTAGTACGAAACTGATATTATGTATTTAAGATAGGTATAGTAGGTATATGTCTTAAAAAAATGGGTTTATAAAAGCAGAGTGACTAGATTTTTATTGCCTACCATCGATCTAATAAATAGACTTTTTGTAATTATAATGGTATTAATGACTTTGTAAGTTTTAAGCTTTAGTTTCGTCTAAAATGTACTTCAAAAATATTATAATAGCTTAGCATTGCCAGAAAATAATTTATATTCAAACTAGAGCGGTAAGTGAAAGTTGTGTGTTGCACACACCAGATTTTTTAAATATAATTTCTCAGTTGTAATGCCCACTATACTCACTCCATCCTTGGAAATAAATATCTAAATAAACTCAATTTTTTTTGTTAGTAACTGCCTTTAATGTCAAATCCGTTTTCAGTTTATTGAGTATGAATTACAAAAAATAGAGAGCTCATTCATTCAATAAAAAGAAATTATTAAAATAAGTAAATAAATATGAAATCAAGAGTATAGACCAACTTTAACAATAAACAAATTTGTTCAACAGATAAATCGATTAATTTGAGTTAGAACTCCATTTATTGAGTCTGAGTTAAGAGAAACGAGTGAAACATTTTCTGACTTTTTCTCTTGTATTTAATGAATGGATTTTCCGATTTCCCGGAAGTTTCATGATGGGTACACAAAGGTATTTGAAAAATGAGTGATAAGATTGGATGGTAGGGGCAAGAGCTGACGTCATATCTTTCTGCCAAATTAGATCGATTTTGGCATTCCATGAATATGTGATTGTGAACTACCCCTAATATGAGTGTAGCACTTATAATGGTATTATTAACGAATCACCCTAATGTAGATCTTGTAACATCCGAATGATGCTTTGTCCAAGATCATATTTATCACCGTGTACAAAGATTACTGAAAGTAACCAAGTATTTCCAACAATATCTAATAGTTCTTAATTTCTCCAAATTTGTTGAACAGGTCAGAAAAAACAAAACCACTATTTTTCTGAACATGCACTGCATGAAATTTATTCATTTGAATTTACCATGATCAAGAATGAAATATAAAATGATTTTTGTATCTTAAAAAATTCTTTCACTTGTGTAATTTTAGTTGTATAAATATATTAATTATATAAACAATTAATTTTGCATTCTTGTTTTTTTTTTTTATAGGTTTCACATAGAAAAGCATTGCCTCATGTTATATATTGCCGTGTTTGGCGTTGGCCAGATTTGCAGTCGCATCATGAGTTGAAGCCAATGGAACACTGCCGATATCCGTTTTCATCGAAGCAGAAAGATATTTGTATAAACCCATATCACTATAAGAGGATTGAAAGTCCAGGTAAATATGTTTTACTTAATTACCTATTATATTAATTAAAAGTTCATGATGCCATATTATAAAGATTATAAATTTTTCATCCACATTTCAGTTATAAATTACCTCAAGTTAGAGAATATTATGCAAATTGTTGTTATTAAAGTTTCTTGTTTTTTGATATTTTCAATCTTCTGTTTGTATCAGGAGAAACAAAATAAATAGTTTGGTTTAGGAATATTGTTGCTGTTAGTTCAATTAGATAATTGTGTCTGCTATAGTTCGCGAAATGTCTAAACATACCTTAAGTTTGATTTACAAACTTAAACTAACAAAAAAAAAATTATTTCTACAGTATGAACTAGTATACCTCAGTGAGAATTCTCACATTAGATAGCTTATTCTTCTCTCTATTGCATTTAAGGTATATGTGACTTCAGCAAAACATGTTGATTCGTATGTACAATATAATATTATCAAAATAGTCTATTCAACACACACTATTGGTGAAGCTTCACACTTTACCAGGACTGTTAAAGTAAAAATTTGGTGCGGTGTGCACATCAGACAACTTTCACTTACCATCCTTCTTTCAGGAGAAACAAGTAGTTTCAGACAAAGGGAAGAGAATGAAGGCCACTAAAGTTATATATACTTTATATATGTATATATACTTGTAGGTATTTTTATTGGTTTAAGCATTGATAAATATATATAAATTTTAATTTTTATATTGCTGTAATCTATATAATCAAATACTAAATAATATCAATGCTTTATGGAAACCACACATGATGTGTAGAAGGCTATTCTAACCTTCGGCAAAGCTTGGCTGCGCGCTCGGGTTTCGTCAGTTCTTTATTATTATATTTATTAGGTTACTTCTCCTTTACATCATTATTGAATTTTCTTGTATTTCATATTCAACTTTTTTTTATATCCAATGTAAAATGATAAATTATTAAAAAAAAAAATTAAATGTACTATAGAAGAAAAAATTTTGAAAATTAAGCATTTAAACATTGATAGAGAACATCAATGAGAATAAGACCTGCATTGTATTAAAAAATGTTTAATTTTGCACTGATGTAATGAATTTAATCAAAATCATTAGAGCTGTTTTTGAGATAATCGTAAAAATGTCTTAAATCGATGATATAAAGTAGCACTTCCAGTTAACCAATTTTAGCTAAAAAGTTGCTATCCCATCCGATCTATGTGCAAACCTTACTACTCAATTTCAGTTTTGTACGGCTTTTCATTTTTTAGCTAGCCTGTTCGCAGTTGGTAACCATAGTATCTAGAAGCCTTACTCGGTACATTTCTGCATTATATTATGACTTAGACATATTTTTCATGGCGAAAATATTATTATTTTTTAAATTTAGTCTATATTTTCATTTTATTTTGTTTTTAGTTTTGCCACCAGTGCTCGTTCCACGCCAATCGGAATTCGCACCTGGCCATTCAATGCTACTTCCGTTTCAACAAGTACCTGAACCGTCGATGCCTCAGAACGTCAGCTACAGCAATAGCGGCTTCAGTGGGCCCGCTGGCCCACCTTCGCCCATGAGTAGCATCAGTAGCATTATGAGCCCAAGCTCTTCTCCTCAGAGTCAGTACTCCGAAGGCGTTGCAGGTACCTAACAACTTCTTTCGTAACATTATTTAGAAGACAAATTCTGTTAATTTTGACTTATATCAATATTATTATTATTATAGATTTCGGAAACTGCCAGACATATTCCAATCCAAATGCGATGGATACGGCCCCTGCTTCCGGAGCCTCGGCCATTTCATATCAGGTGATTCTAAGAATATTTTTTGTTATGCCTGTTTTATTTTGTAATAGCCTAAGGATGGTATGCTATTAAGATCTTCTCTCATTTCCATGACAGCTGCTTTTACATCAAACAGATGGTGCATTTAGAACATTTGTTATTTTCAGAAAGCAGAGAAAAAGTCAATTTTTGTATTATATGTTATATTGTATATTATATATATTGGATTACACGTTCAACTCGAAACTGTTTCTGATAATTTTATTCAGGGGTCTCGAAACTACGACCCGCATGTACCTTCATTCACGAAAGTATTCTTGATTACATGATAAAATTTGAAAAACTATTTAAAATGTGAAATTTAGTAAATTACTCACACACGAAGTTACTACAACATTTATTGCATTTGATTTGTCTCTTATAAATAAAGCTTATGAAATGAGCTGACGTATCATTTATAGAATAAGATTTTTTTTTTTTTACTCAATCTATTTTTTCATATGTAAAGTACAGGAATTTTCAACCCTTTTACAATGCCATTACGAATCTTCATTTAAACATTTTAAGGAACAGATTTAAATTAATTTTTATTTCAATTATTTGTTTCGTTTATATATGACAATGGTTTGCCTATAAAATTGATTTAACGTTCCTGTCTAATATCATTTAGATATTTTAATTTTATTATTTTTAACAGCTGTATTGCAGTATTGTAACCCTAATGCTCATCTGATTTCGTTAACAGATCTCCAGAACTATGTATAGACTTGTCTTATTATTTATGTTTTAGTTACTCTTTATTGTAACAGGTCTCAGGTCTCTTGGCTAGATTTATTGATTATTTGTATGAACAATATTGTCTATTCTTAAGAAGCTTTGTCGCAGAATAAAGATGGTTTTTCTAAAGCCATGGCCCACAGGACTTGGGTGTAAGTCTCAATAACTTATTCGAGGTCTTAATATGGGCCATGGGTCAAAACATTTGGAGATCCCTGATTTTATTCAAGAATGTTTCATGTTGAATCATTAAAAAGATTAGAATTGGTTTAAATTAAAGTTATGTAACACAAAATCGGCTTTTTCTCAACTTTTTAAAGATTACAGATGTCCATCTTTGATATTAAGCCTCTCGTGTTTAGGCATTAGTTTTAATTAATTAATGGTGGGATTAATTTGTCTGAAAGTCATCCTTTTGTTATTTGTTTAATTAATGCTAATAATTTCTTAATTACTTTTTATCTAATTCCTAATCTATTGAAAGTAAGGAAGTATCATAGCATTTATAAGAATATATTTAAAAAAAAAAAAAATTTATTTTTAGGAGCCGCCATTTTGGGCTACTGTCGCTTACTATGAACTCAATTGTCGGGTAGGCGAAGCATTCCATTGCCAGACCCGCTCAGTAGTCATCGATGGATTCACAAATCCAGGTTCGGTTATGAATAATAGATTCTGCCTAGGCCAGGTGCCGAATGTTAATCGTAATGCCGCAATCGAGAACACGAGGAGGCATATTGGTAGAGGTAAGACATTTTTTTTGCATTTTTTGAAACTCATTTATTACGACTGGAAAATTTCATTGAGAATCTTATCAATAATATTTTTTTCTTATTTCACTCTTTCGTAAGACTGTTTATTCAATTTATTACATTTACTTGTAGGAAGAATTAATAATAAGTTATATTTTTTTACCATTCTTTATTACTTTTATGTTTAGAGCTTTTAAATATTAAGTCGAAACTTTTGGGTTGAACAACAGAGTAAGGGATAATAATATATTAAATGGATGACCTAGCATCTACGTTAAATTTGTGAAACAATTTTAAAAATATAAAATAATGGTTTATTAAATAATGAAAAAAATTAATCAAATTGAGTAAAATGGAGTGAACCTTTGGGCTGACTAAAGCAGTACAACACTGTGTTAAAAACAGAATGGCTGTATGCCAGCGAATGCTGGAAAGTGGGAAAGACTGGGAGTACTGAAAAGAAGAATATTATAGAAAATAATGATTCCAATCCAGGTTGAAACCGCCTGGGAACTTTGGAGCAACAAAACAATGAAATTCACTGAAATGTGGAGAAAATCTCGGAGACCATGAGAAAGAAGAGGTCATCTTTTTCTTTGACACTTCTACAGATTGAACGGAACTAGATAACTAAAAGGATATTCAATTTTCTGTGGAACAAGAGGACAACTGTGGCATAGATTAAGGAAGTTCCCAAAGATCTAGAGAGGTCCAACATCCAGGAGGTTCAGATGTTGAACATGATTCGAGGTTTGGAAGACTAAAAGAGTTTGGACAGATAAAGCAGCAACAAGCATCAGCACAGCCATAGCATCCTTATGAAGGAGTAATGGAGGCAGAGGAAACTTCATACAAAAAATCTGGTACTGTACACGCATCACACAACTTTCATGTACCACCTTTTTCTTAGCAGAAATAAGTATTTTCAGACAAAGCGAAGTGAAAGTAAAAAGTTATAGACTCTATATTTATTTATATTTCGTTGTCGGTATTTTTATCTGTATAATTACTCTCATATATACAAATTTTAATATTTATATCGCTGTAATCTATACAATTAAATATTAAATAATACCAACAATAGCATTTATTAAAACCACACACACACACATATATATATATATATATATATATATATATATATATATATATATATAAATATTGTCAGAGTCCGTTTTGTATTAATCTCATGTTACGTATGGAAGCGTGTTCTTATCCTTCGGGCGAGCTTGGGTACGCTCGTATTCCTTTCGTTCCTCAATTACAACTCTTCTCCGTTACGATCTCTTATTTCTTGTTTAGTTAATTATCAAATTCTTTCATATTTTATATTTAACCATTTTTCATATTTGAAATTAATTCAAAATGGTCAATTGTTTCAAATAAAAAAATTAAAGGTACTTTAATCAGAATAATAATCAGATTTTATTTAAAACTGCTTAATTTTATATTGATATGATGAATTTAATCAAAATCACTTGAGCGCTTTTCGAAATATTGGTAAAAATGTGTTTAGTCCATTATATAAAGTGCCACTTCCGGTTAGCAGATTTTCACGAAAAAGTTGCTGTAACATCCTTAGCATATAAAAACCTTGAATATGCAATTTTACTCCTGTACAAATTTTCGTTTTTGAGCTATACTGTTAACACACACAGACCATTTTGCAGGACTTGGTTATTTGGACTCAGGGCACCTTACAACGTGTATTTCTGTTGAAAACTCAGATTCAAAAATTTTCATGATCACAATACTTACCCGTACAATATATTACATATATAGGTAAGTGAAAGTAAAAAGAAATGAGATTGTTGCATAGTCCTAAGTTGTCAATGCGAAAAAAAAAAAAATATTAGCAACATTAACAAAATAAAGATGGAAAGAAATTTATTAAACAATAAGAGAGCATCAACAAAAGCACAATATGTCAAACTAATAGCTTATGGTAAACAAATATAATAAGAATACCTTATTAACATTTCCTACGAAAATTTACAATAAAAAATTAATAGTGTGCCCCTTCAAGTAGAATAAAAATTGGAAAAAAGTATTTATAATATATTTGTTAAGGAGGAAGAACTCTCCTATATTCCAGGTGGGCTACTGAAAGTCAGCTCTTCTTATTTTGATATTAATCCATAATTAATTTTTTCAATATCTTAAAATATGGTAAAGAAGACTATAGTAGGGATTTAATCTCTTTTTATCAATAATGAGCTGTGACCTGAAGATGGAGCAGTGTTGAGCCCGAAACTTATGGAGAAACATGTTATGAATATTCATCTTAAATAATACAAATAAGAAAGATTTTATTAAATTACTTCCAAAGTAAGAAAAAACAAAATCTCATTTTAGTAAAAGATGATCGACTCCATATTATTTTTTTTATAGCCTGATGAAAGTCTGTCTAACCATATAAAATTTTAATCTACTGTGGGAGAGAGAGAGAAAGAGAATTACTTTCTTTATTATCTTAAGGAGCTTTTGATTACATCATAAATAATTGATAGTAATAAAAACAGAAATGTAATATGCATTTTTGCACTTTATTTATAGGTGTAATAACATATCGACGACACTATTTTAAAGTAATGAACTTGACCCTATTTAATGTTGCATATTCGTTACTTTAACTTGATGCCGATGATATAATGTATAAAATATAGAAGGCATTTAGAATATAAAAGTAAATTATATTATATTTTCTTGTACAAGCTCATTAAGATTACTATATATAATCTTTTAAGTATACTAATACAAAATTGTTTGTTATTGTTAAATGATTTAATTGAAGAATGGATTTAATTTATTTATTTCAATTTTAAGGAGTACATTTATATTACGTCGGCGGAGAGGTATATGCCGAATGCCTGTCAGACGCTGCCATATTCATACAGTCTAGAAACTGTAACGTTCACCATGGGTTCCATCACTCGACCGTCTGCAAGATCCCACCAGGTTGTTCTTTAAGGATATTTAGTAATCAGCAGTTTGCTCAACTTCTTTCAGAGAGCGTGCGGCATGGGTTTGATGCTGTGTATGAACTCACTAAAATGTGCACGATAAGGTATAGTCACTAATATTATTCAATTAACTAGTAATCCTAGCTTGTTACAATATTTTTTGTAATTTCATTACCAATTTAATTTTTTCAGCAAAAAAAAAATCATTTATTTTTTGTGTTGTGTCTGTCTATCTGGTATTAAAAAATTGGTATTGACTAATACACTGAAAACTAACTTCACTTTGGGCTCAGGTAACATTGGAATAATAAACATGTACATACAACTTATCCGGTATGATCAGATTAACAATAAAAGTTAATATAATTCTAAATCGTACATTAGATATAAAAAAATATTATTATCTGTGCCACTACAACCCATGAAGGGTCTTGGGTTCAGTACTATTTAGAGAAAGCACTGTTTCTTGGTCTATGGTTTGGCAAGGAGGTGATTTGAGCGAGATCACAGTCAACCGCCAGGTTTTTCCCCACAATGAATTATTTTAATTAAGGGTACCCGCTTTATAGAGGCTGGGTATGCCCCAGGAGGGTCTATCTACCCACGGCCAATGAAACACAATAAATAATTTTTCTGCCATGAGCCAGTATTCGAACCTGGGACCTTTAGCCTTGGAAGCTCAGTATCCTGCCACTGAGCTACCCCACTTCCTATAAAAAAATATACATACATATAATATAAGGCACTTGCACCACAAACAAAAAAGTGTTCCTTTAATCTTTACTTAATTATAAACAAAAGATGTACACATACTCACACACTATATATATATATAAAACAAATAAGAAGATATAATAAGAGCAAAATAATTTTAAAGAATAACTTAGCGTAATTCCAGTCCAGGAAGTGATACAATTGGCTATTATATCTTGGTTTACTGATGTTGCAAAAAAAATGACATCAATCAAACTTCATATCATCATAATTTACAAATATTTTAATTACAAAACTTATTGGAATCAAAATATTGGGTTGTTTGGCCTATATAACCTCGTTATTTTTACATTTGAGGGGTGTAGGTCATGCCAAACGGCACAATATTTTTGTGGGCCATCTTTTTTTTTCTATTTTGTGTTCATATTATTTTACGATTCAAGATGAAAGCAAATGGGTACTCATGAGTTTTTAGTACCTAATTAAATAGACAAAGTTTGCTTACATCCAGATTGAAAACGCCCCAATTCCAAGAATTTTTGTAAATAAAATATTTTTAGGTTACTATGAGATAAAGCTATTAAGAAGTTTTAAGCGGTTGTTAATAATTTGATAAAAAGGTGTCTGTGCCAGAGACTATTAGTTTTAATCTGCCATAAATTTGAACTCCATGTCCTTTCTAAGCTCATACATACCTCATCTTATCTAATTTCATGTGTAAAATTGTTATATTTGATTTTTATATTGTGATAAGATCAATCAATAATACACATGACCCTTGCATAATAAGAGGATTTATTTTTACAGTTTAGATCTTACAATGAAATTACTAATCCTTTTTTATTATCTTGTTATACAGGATGTCCTTCGTGAAAGGATGGGGTGCAGAGTATCTGCGACAAGATGTGACTTCGACACCATGTTGGGTCGAAATTCATCTCCATGGGCCACTTCACTGGTTGGATCAAGTTCTCAGCCAAATGGGTTCTCCGCACAACCCGATATCATCAGTATCATGATTCTGAGAGCATCTGACATGGGTTCGATGCCCTTTACGTACTCGCCAAAATGTGCGCAATAAGGTATACTCACTAATATTGTATAATTAATTGATTTTGCTAGCAGGTAAATGCACCAAATATAGGCCTATCAATGCCAATTTGTCAGAAAAACAGTCAAATTTGGATTAATAAATAAATTTTTATGACTATTGATATAAACTTTCTATTCTATACTACAATGTAATATCTTTTCACTAGGGTAAGCGCACCAGCGACGGACATAGATAAGGAAATGTTTGTCTTTTTTGGCTTATCCCGCCGTTATTATACTTATAAACTTCTTTGTTTGACGTTTAGAATCTCTAGGATCTCCTTTTTCTTATAATAATAATAATAAAAGGCTTAGCGAACCCGAAGGTTAGATGCCGACATCACCAATCGCTTATTATATACCTCCCTCCACCGTTCGCCGTCCAAAACCAGTCCCTTCAGATCGGCTTTAATGCAATCTTCCCACCTTCGCTTTGGTCTACCCCTCAGACGCTTACCATTCAGCACAGCAAATATTAACCTTTTAGGAATTCTCTCGTTACTAAGCCCAACAACTTTACAAGCCCATTAGATTAGCCACGATGAAATTACCTCAATTATATTACCCAGATACAGTTCACAGGCACCCGAAATTCAATTGTTCTATTAATGGTCAAGGGATCGGTACAAGTAATGAACATATCTCAGAAAATGTTTATTATAATATTTATTTAGCTGCAAAGGTAAGATAAGATAAATATTCAACTTACTCTCAGAAAAACTGTTAGTAGAAAGGTATGAAATGCCGCACTGTTCTCAAGAGCACTATAGAAACAACAGTGATAGACATTTTAAAATTTTCTTTTGGGAACTTTGTTCATACAGTTGTCAATAGAGGGTATTGTTCTTCAATATAGAAAAAACTGGCACCTTTAAATCAACAAGAAAGCTTATTATTTACATTCAAAGTCCATCACTGACCCCTCTGTCCGTAACTAGTGTGTTCACCTTACTTGTCTATCTGAAAATTAAGAAAATAAAAATTAATTAAATTTTAGAACTGTATGAGTTAAAAGATTTTTTTTAAAAATTATTATAGTTCTACTGATGTCTTTTTTATTAACAGTGAGAATCGCACAAAAATCAGTTGGAGAGACTGAACAGTTGGTTTCATTTATAACCTCTGCCGTTAAAAACAACCAGGATGGAAACACAAGAACAAAAGTTGACCTAAGAGAGCTCAAGATACTTTAAATAAGAAGTAATAAGTGAAGGAAGAAAAGTTGAGTAGCATTAAGGTTTGAAAAGACATTGAGTTGTCTTGGACGACCTGGCCTAAATGGTAGAAAGCTGGATATGATTTATTCAGGTATGTTTATTTATTTTATATTTATATTGTTTAGTAGTTTAAGATTGATATCATCGCTTGGATCACAATTTTGTTAAAATATCTCAGAAACTAAAAATCGTACCTACATACTGGAAGTAAGGAAAATTTTCAGCATTTTATTCTCTTTCAAATGAGATATAATTCAAAATTGTATTTTGACGTAATGCCAACTTAGAGAGTCAGAAAGGGAAAAAGATAGCACCAATGAACCAAATAATAACGACTGTTTTGAATATTTAGACTAAAATATCTCAAAATTTAAATACCATGGAAAATTGAGAAACCAATTTGCAAGTCAACATTGATATTTTTTTATTTAGCCATAAAAATAAGGATTTAAGTGTTTTTATTCGATTTTCTTTTACAACCGTTTGAGCTGTTTTGACGAATTACTGACCCCCTTATAGAAATTTATTTTAAAAAATAATACAAATACTGTTTGTATAATTTTCTTATGCTAATTGACATCTTATTGTATTCAAATGTATTTTTGTAATTTTCTGTTACAAAAGACTTCTGTGAATATTTTTGTTACCTTGTGCAATTTTTCTCTTATTTTAAAGTTAACCTTTGATAATCTGAACAGGCTATGCAGTCTACTTGTCCAGATTATCAAGGCGGTCCTGTAAGTGATTAGCTCTAAACATGGATATTTTTTTAATATTATTCAAAGTGCCTAAGGGATCATAGAGTTATTCTTCTCCATTTTTCTTTTCAATAGAATATTAGATCGTCGAAGGTTATCATAAATATCAATATTTTAATTTTTAAAACCTAAATATATAAAAAATATCCGATGGCCCATAGCACCTAAGAGGCTTTCGTCTAGAATTATTGTTTATCTTGAAAACTGTATATTTTCGAGCTTTATAACACAGGGTCCATTATAGTTCTGAAGGGTCTTGGTGACAAATAAAAAAAAAAATTATGTTTCTTGACAGTGATATTATATTTAAACAGATTCTTTTAGAAAGTTTGATGGCTCAAATTATTCGCTTAGATCCCCTGAGTACTTTAAAACAATTCGAGCTCAAAATTCTGGCAAATTATATGATAACGATTTGATCATATGTTTTTAAAATGAATTGTAATATTTTAAAAAATAAAGATAAAAAATATTTTTTCGCTCATTGCTTAGATTACATCTCCGCAGTCAGGTGGGTTTTCTTCTTTTTCTTTCTTCTCTTTCTTTTTTTCAGCCTTCTCAGTTTCCTTCCTCCTTCTTTTCATCCCTCTGCTCTGTTTTAACTCTTTATTATATTATACGTTGTCTATACATCTTGATAGACTTTACAACATCTCAATTTTCTATCTAACTATTCTATTCACAATATCTTAATTTTACTGTTTATTTCCATTTCTTATATAACTTCATATTTTTCTGTTTTTACATTTTATTCTAAGATTCCCATTTTAATACTTATGTCACCTTTTTCTTTTTTTATTATGTTTACTTCATCATTCCACACTTTGTACCGCTTATTATCATTTATCTCTTTGTTCTTACTATTGTCATTATTCTAACAACTGAATTTTACTTTAATTTTTTTACCTACACTACTTATGTTTCTCATACCTTGTTATCTGGTTCTTTTCTTAGCCCTGATGATGGCCTGAACTTCAGGTCGAAACGTCGGCTAATGTCAAAATCAATATTATCATTTATTTTTGCCTTCTTATTTGACTGATCACCCCAACTATTCTTCTTATTATTATTCATGACAGTCAACCATTTACCAATTACGAAAAAAAAAAATTTTAATTTAAAAAAAAACAGACTACAGAAATTTGGAAATTTTGTCCACCCTGAGGGAATTTACTTCCTTATCTACAGAAACATCTTGTTAGATTGATAGGGAAATTGGCATATGCGAATATTTTAACTTGTTATATTAGTCTGGTTCCAATCACACATCGAGACGTTCAGATGTTAGCATGCACCGATATACAGAACGAAATATATTTGCCTAGAGCCGCAATTTGTTGTGGAAGGAATCTGACCCCTACACTGAGTTAAATTATTCGTAGATATAAATTTTCCTATCAATCTGCCAAACTGCTTCCGTAGATACGGAAGTACATTCCCTTAGGGTGGATAGAATTTCCCAATATCTGTAGTCTGTTTTTTTTTTAATTAATTTTTTTTTCATTATGCCATGGGATCATTCAAGAACATAACTTTTGCTTATAAAATTGGTATTTATTTTCAGGATTGTGAGCTTATATGATAAAGACACTAAACATTCATATATATATATTATATATATGATTCTGCAGGATGTCCTTCGTGAAAGTATTAAGTCCAGGGTGTCTCGGACAAGATGAGACTTCAGCAGCTTATTGGATTGAAATAATCTCCTACAACCACTTCATTGATTGGACCAATTTTGATGTTGAACATCATAACCGAATTTCATCAGGATCATTAATAATAATCTTTAATATATTGTAAATATGAATACAATTTGACTAATACAGTTCTATTAATATATATTTATATTATAGCATGTTATTGTATTTATTCAATTTTTTATTGTTAAAATTAACAGTGATTTAACTATTCAAAAGGTTAAAAAAAAAAAAACAAGACTGATTTAATTGTATGGAATGTTAGATACAAATAAAAATATAGTACAAATATTTTATTAACTCTTCTGTGTTTTTTTACTTCAACATACCTCCTTCAGTCAGCTCAAGACTTGGCCTGATATTTTCTTGTTTTGACATGTAAACTCTTTCTTTTTGACATATGACTGTTGACACTCAAAGATGAACTGTACTGGTGATTTTTTTAAACAATTATTGATTAATATTCACTAAAAGACCATTAATTTTTAATCCTTATTCCGATATACATATTGCAGTTTATCATTGCATACATGATTTCACCAGTTTTCATTAGTATTGCTCAGATTTTCTGGGTATCTAGTAATTTTTTACATTTTATCTGGTATACTGAACTGGGTATAATTTTGTTTTAGTGAAATAAACATTTAATTTTTTTATTGTACTAGGGCAAGCGCAACAGTGATGAACATAGGGAAATATTTGTCATTTTTGGCTTATGCCGCCGTAATTATTATAGCTAAAAACTTTTCTATTGGACATTTATAATCTCTAGGGTCTGTTTTTTTCTATTTAACACTTTAAAACTGAAAAAAAATTTGGTTATGCAGGTATAATTTCCATTTTAAAAAAAACACCTTTTTTGTACTGGTGATGGACACATGAAATTCAAATGTTCTAGTATGGACAAGGGGTCGGTAGCAGTAATAGAAATAACTAAAAAAAAATTCTAAAATCTTTATTTAACTATTAAGATAACGATAAGTTAAATGTCAACTTACTCTTAACAAAACTGTTAGTAGGAAGGTATGAAACACACTGATCTCAAGAGCATTAGGGAAACAACAATGATAGGCATTTTAAAACTTTCTTCATACAGTTGTCAATAAAGGGCATTGTTCTTCAATCTAAAAAAATTGGAGAGATATTTAATCAACAAGGAAACTTATTATTTATATTTAAAGTCAATAATTGGTATGCTCACCGTACTTGTAATTATGAATTTGTCATAAAGTTGTAAATAGTAGTTGTGAGCGGACCCATTGTTAGTTATATGAGTATCTGTACAAAATAATTTTTAAAAAATTATAATATTAAAATTTTAAACGAATGATTAATACATTTTGATAAGCATGCTATGTGTATGCTTCTATACCTTAAAAGAAACGGGCCAATGATCATAAAAAATATCGAAATTCACAAATATGTAGTTTTTGTACATACATCATTTTAGCAACATAAAGTTGTTGATTAAATTTCATTTTTGAGATTAAATTTTATTCTCAATATAGGGCAGAAATGAACATAGTAAAATTTAAAAGAAATAGCAGTTAAAATCTTAAAACAATATCATTTCTAAATTATTAATGCTTTATAGTCCTCTCGAAAAATTAATATTTTTATTACATTTTATCCTTTTAATATTATCAGCTCGAGAGGTCTAGGAAGACATCGGAAGTCGCAATCCAGGAGGACTGGGATTGGGAAGAAGACGGATGGTTTAGGACAGAGATTCCTGGATCAAGCTCTACCAAAGGAATCATCGCGCTGCTGTGATGTAGAAGAGGAGGAGATTAAATAAAATAAATAAATTTAAAATTTAAAGAAGACATTTTTCAGAATTAAAAATGGCCTCTGCTTGCTGAATCGTCGTCTTATAAAATAACTATGGTGTAAAAGCAATAAAACTACGATGTGGAAAGTCTTGATTTATGAAAAAAATAATTTATGATACAATACATAGAAAAAATTAATAGAATTACAAATTTATAATAAAATATATACTAAAAATGGTTTGTCACACAATGTTAGGCAAATAGCAGAGGGATCGGAGTATGCATTGAAAAGGCTCTGGAATTTGGCTCTTTCATCCAGGGCATTAATAATATTGTTCCTATTATCCTATCTATTACTTCATTGCGCTGAGAGCGCCTCGGATCCTTCAGGAACGATACTGTGCAGACATGTCCACTTGGACCATAGGTGTAGGGCGTGGTTGGCTTGTGTTCTGTATGACTGCAATGGTAGATTACGGTAGGGTACCCCTCACCGTAGCTGAGGGTTGCAATGTAGCTGTTCACTGAGGGTTCTGGAGCTGGAGGTACATTGTGGAAGAAGCCAGTGTGATGATGTTGATGGACGTTTGGCCCAGAAACGAAGTGGGTATGATCCGTCAGTAGCTCTGGTCTGTCTAGTGGTCCTGTGTGATCTTGATGCTGACCGAGCTTGTGTGGAACCACTGTTGGGAGTGGATGTTCAGGATCAAAGGAGGGTACATCCTGAGCTGCACACTGGAGTACCAAATTCCCTGGAACAAACACGTAAATATACAAAAAATAGTAATGGTAAATATGAAATTTTAAATTAACACACAATGTTACCAAGAAATCTGCTTCCTTATGCAACAACAAAATTGAAACTTGGCAATCGATAATATTAATGGAGATATCTACAGTACAGATTAAATAATGCTTGAGTTTTAATGGTAGTTTCAAACAATATTTTTTTTGTTGGAGATTGGTTTAAACTTTTAAACAATTTTATAAAATCAAAGATATAAAGAGGCACTTCCGATTACTCAATACTTTTGTATCCCTGAAGAACCGTAAAAAGGATAATGGTTTTGTAAATTCCAATTGTAAAGCGTTCGGACAGAAGGCATGAACTTATTTTAGCAACAGGAAAATAACAAGCACTTCCTGCCTTCAACCTAGTCTTAATTTCCTCCTTGCTTCCTTTTTAGTAGATATCCTATACCCTCAATATCTAAACTTCTTTGTATATTTAAACCTATTTAGATCTATCTATCTATTCGATCCCAAACTTTGAGTGTAATGAAGGAGCCATTTTTACTTTTGCTTATGGAGTGCTACCAATAGGTAGGTTCTCTTCATGTCTGGAGTTCTCATCCAGCTGAAGCTCCTCCCCAAAATGGTAAAATGTAACCATGTTTTATGGAAAAAATATTAAAAACTATCTCTTAAAGTATTATTGTTCATGTAATCACATTTAAAAGGACTTTAGGAATCACTTAAACACCATTTCATTTAGGCAGTTAGTTTTTTTTTTTTTTTACAAAGTAATGATCGTTATTTTTATGAAAAAAAATGTTTTTGGGCTGAAGCCCCCCCAAAATTAAATCCTGGATTTGCTAGTGCTTCCAGGATGTTGTACATGTCATGTTACTTGTTTCATATTTACTTGTTATATTTATCATTTATACAGTTGCAAATTTCAATAAAAAAAACAATTTTTTTCTTTATGACACCCCTACCTAACCCTTTCTAGCATATTGGGGTTCGCTCCAGAGCACATTTTATTAAGAATATTTTCATTTCTATTCATTATTAATGTCCATTCAATGGATTCTAAGTTAAATGAAAAAAAACTGACGTAAAATGCCAATTGTGGGGTTTGAAAGGATTGGTTTTTCGCGAATTTGGGGATGTTTCCTGCATTAGGCGAGTGGGAACTCTTTTGATTCTTATTACTGACTCTAAAAAGAAAATCTCCAGTAAAGGGAAAACTTAATAAATTATATTCCACTAATGGCATTTTTGGTCTAAGGTCGTGGGACGACTATTTAAACTGTTCTCAACTTTGAAAGCCGTTTACTCGAAACTAATAAGTACTAGTCAAACTAATAATAAAAATTTGTATGTAGAATTTTGTGAGGAATATTTTCATTCCTATTCAGTATTTCAGTCCAATGAATGGATTTGAAGTTAGTTGAAGAAAACTGACACAAAATGCCAATTGTGAGGATGAGAGGAGTGATTTTTCGCGAATTTGGGGACGTTTCATTCACCAGGCAGGTGGTAACTCTTGATTTTTATTCCTGACCCTAAAAAGAAAAGCTCCTATGAATGGTAAAACTTTATAAATTATTTCCCCCCAAAACCCTAAAGCCGTGTATTGTAACTAGAGTGGGAAGGTCAAAATTCATTGCATGGGTCTTTTACTTACCTGTGTGTCTAATGTATAGCAAGGAAAGTATTGTGATCGTGAAAAATTTTTAATCTAATTTTTCAACAAAAATACATATTTTGAAATCATCTGAGTCTAAATAATCAAATTTTGCAAAATTGTCTGTATAAACAGCCTAGCTCAAAAACGAAAAGTTGTATTAAACCAAAATTGTGTACCTTAATTAAATAGGCGTATGCTTGGGAAGATATGCCAATGTTTTCGCTAAAATCGACTTACTGAAATTGGCTAAATTTAATCGAAATACACACATTATAACAATTTTCTCAAAAGTGACATATCCTATTCATTTTTTCGTAATTGAAAAAGTTTAACAGAGATTAATATTTATTTTGAATAATTAACCATTTCATATTACTACTAATAAAATAAAATATATATATATATTTTATAAGCGTAAGATAATTGGATCACAAAATCTAAAAGTAAAATGTAGCCTACAAAAATACTGGGCCATTTGAATTATATAACCTCGTTATTTTGAAGTTTTGGGGATGGAAGTCACGCCAAACTGTCCAATATTTTTGTAGGCTTCATTTTTTTTTTAGATTTTGTGATCCAATTATCTTACGCTTCAAGTGGAAAGCAAAGGGTATTCATGAGTTTTTCGTGAACCATTAAATAGACAAACTTTACCGATTTTCATTATTGAAAACGCCCTATTTCCGAGAATTTTAACAAACAAAAAAGTAGTACGTTAGGTTAGATGAAGAAAATCACGAAGTTTTATACGAAAGTTAATAATTTGATAAAAAGAAGTCTGTCCCGAGGATTAGATGCTCTTAGTGAAATTTACACCTCCTTAATTTTGTTATTTTATCTAACGGTTTAAACAGATACTGTATTCTATCCAGAATAATAAATAAATGTTCCGTAAGTATACCTGCAACAATTGAGATCACAAGGAGATATTCGACCAACATTTTTCTACCAACTGAAAGAATAGCTAACAGAGAGTTATTATAACCCATCGCGGTCATTAAGACATAATGTCTTTTCGATGTGTTGTTTACTATCTTATCTAACGTTCTTTCTTCTTCTTAATATATATATATATATAAGCTGTGAAAACTGGGCACTAACCAGTACCCTAGAAAGTAGAATTGAGAGATTCGAAAAAAAAAGTCCTCAGTACGATAACAGGACCTATATGGGATCAGAACCTTGACACATAGAGGAGTAGGAGCAATAAAGAACTGCTAAAAGAAACTGGTCAATCAATATCTCATGATATGAAGGCAAGGAGGTTAAGATGGGCGGGTGACATGTAGCTCGAAGCAATCCATCAGGATGGATAGATAGGATAAACTAAGATATGGCTGAGCTTCATGTCGCAAACTGGAAAGCAGTAGCCTAAGATAGGCAAAGGTGGAGAAGGCTGGTTCAGGCGACCAAAGATCTACAAGGTCTGTAGAGCCAAAAAATAAAAATAAATAAAAAATATATATATATACCAGATACCATTTACACATTTAAAAAAAAAGTGGTGGATGCATTAAATAACTTTTACTTATCAGGATACTTTCAGAAGAAATAAATTGTTTAAAAAGTTATTAAACCTTAAATGTTTTGCTGTAATTATAATTATACACTTAAAGAGATACATATAAATTATGACAATTCTATGTAGGTACTCTACATTTTTGGTTCTTCAAACTGAAAAAAAAAAAAAATTCTAATCAGAAATTCTATGGAAACATTTATTTCTTTAAGCTTCCCAACGGTATAGCATACATCTATATTAACAGTTTTATTTCCAACATTTGTTTTTAATTGCAAGAATGTTTCTCCTATAGAATGCAAGGTGCTTTAGTTAACTATCAAATTCTTTCACAGTTAATAATATTTATCCAATTTGTATATTTATCTCTTGATATAAACAATGAGAGACTTTTTATTATTTCTAATAATCAAAATTAAAGGTACTAAAGAGGAAGGAATATAGAAAATTGTCCATTTAAGCCCTGTCAAAATAATTCAATGAGATCAAAACTTATCCAATATTTAAGAACATTTTATTTCACAGAAATATAATGAATTTAATCATAATTTTTAGAGTTGTTTTGGGGAAGATCGTAAAAAACAAAGTATTTTAATGAAAAAGCTAAGGTAACATCCCATGATTATACCAATTTTTTTAAGCGATTTTCTAAATTATCTTAGTAAAATCTATTGATTGGCTACTTTTTATATGATTAATAAATAGAAGTTAATTTTCGTATAAAAAGTTTCCAAACACTACACAAATACTGTTTCTAAACTTAGCGCTGAGCATTGGAAATATATCAGTAGACTATCTCTAAACTCATCGATGGGTCAAAAAAATGAAGTTCTGCATTCCTTTATTACTCGATTGAATCACCGATAGCTCATTATTTTTATCGGCTTTTGGAGCCGTTGTATGTATAACCTCTATTATAATAACTATAACCTCAGTGCTATTTTTCAAATTTACTTTACAAATTTACTTATATTCAGTTTGTTTTCTATATATATTTATATCTGTTTTGAAACTCATCAATTTAGTAGGTAAATATTTCCTAGTATATTTTTTATTTTTGATGTTTTGTAACCTTCCAAGAGAATAAACTTTCCTCTAGTACCCAGAAAGTCGTTTCTAAACTCAGCTTAGATTGTTATTCATCAGTGGTGGATTCAAGGGATTAATGGATTTCTCTTAATATCAGGATTATTTTTAAAAAATCCTACTTTTAAAAAAATTGAAAGGAGCCCGATGTTGCCAAAAACTCCAATTCAGAAAAGGTTAGATGCGATTGAAAACATCAATTAGAATTCCACCTCTATGACGTCATTATTCTGAATGTTTGAATCAAAGAACCTCTATGTCGTCTAACGTGCTTTGTTGATAACCTTCCGTTTTCAATTCAAAATAGATGTGTTGGTTCATTTTAAGTTAAGAGAGTACGAAAATAAGTTAATGCAATGAAAGGTAAATACTTAAAATACAAATGATTGATCTTATTCTACTTACATAGCCGATATTAAAATAAGGAAAGTTTTGTAAGTGAGGATTATATGTCTTCCTCTGAATAAAAAAAATAAATATTTCTAATCAATATATTTTTAACAAATTTTCGCTGCAGTAATTAGTTTAAAAATAAAGTTGACTCTAAAATGATTGCAAGCTAACATTTTCTTATATACAAAAAATTTATTTTATGGCAAGAGTAATCTAAGTTATCCAAACTGATTGCTGCAAAAGGGTTGCTGGATTATATAAACTGTCCAGGGAAGTACTGATAATAAAATATTAAACTAAATAAATACTTACAATTTTATTAATTGGATATGCATGTAATACTCACTTGAAATAATTAAATTTGTATGTATGTACATATTTTTTAAGTAACTCAGTTATTTTTGTTTGCTATGACTTTTGGAAAGGATTTTTATTTTATAATCAAAACATCTTTTTAATAAGAATTATTATTTTACATTTTGGCTCTGAAAAGCCATTTTAAAATATTTTTTATTTAAAACTAAATATAAGTTTTTTTGTTGCTTTTGTCTTTTCAATTTCCACTAGGAGCCTTTTTTTTCTCCTCATTAGATGACGTCATTTTTAACGATACTTATCCTTCAATTAAATAAATCACTTATAAGGTCATAATTAAAAGAAAGTTTTGTAAAAAAAATTTTTTGTAAACATCTTTGTTGGGCAAAATTTATTTTATCACTGAAAAATGTACATCAAAAAACAATAATAAAAACCTTTTACCATATTTTCTTTCTTTTTCGCCACCATTTTCATATTATTGTTACTACGCTTTAGTCTAGACTGATTCACTACAATATCAAGACGTCCTCTATTGGGTTTAATTTAAATTTATTATGTTTATCAGTTATAAGAATTAACATTATCTATTTAACTTTTTTAGAAGCTCTGTATAGTTTTGGCTCATGTTTTCTGAATCTGATTTAAAATTGCATTTTTCAAGTTTTCTGTAATTGTTATCACTTCCAGAATTTTTCTTCTAAAATATTTGTTTCATTGTGGTTAATTTCTACATCTTTAAAGTCAAATCTATGCCCTTTCTCTACACGATGATGTACCAGTGCTGTTTTTTTTTAATTGTATTTTGGACTTTTTTTATTTCGGTAATCATTTGTATGCCCCTCTAATAAATTTGTCCGTTTCTCCATAACATATACTGGAGAATTCCAAACAATTGATTTTATATATATATCTCCTGCATTTTTATTTTTATCAATTTATCTTTCATATTATTTAAATCTTTTTTTTTCAGTTATGGGCGAGTATACTCTTGGCATCGCTACTGGATTTGCCTTAGGTGTGGTAGCTGCTTTTTTCACAAAACGCCTGCCAGCATTAAATTTTAAAGGCGTCCCTGTTGTGGGCACTAAACGGGAAGGGTATGGTAATGTGAAGATGGTACTCGTGGTGAGGAATGACCTGGGAATGAGGAAAGGAAAGATAGCCGCTCAGTGCGCTCATGCCGTCCTCGGCTGCTACAAATCTGCTTCTTCTTCTTGTCCTGATATATTGAACGAGTGGGAAGAATCCGGTCAACCGAAAGTAGGTTTAATCAATCGATCAGTTTCATCCTTCAGCTAGGGTCTTTTGCAGATTAGCCCTGCCAGTAATTTTTAAGCAGGAAAAGAATCTGTTATAGAAAAGTATCAGTTATGTTTGAATCAATATTGTTATTCTTCTATTATACAAACATATGTTAACAGATTAATTAAGTTCCCAATTTATTGATTTTAAGCCAAACTACAGCAATTTTTAATTTGGGTCAACTTAATGACTACAAAATCTTATTACCATGTTTCAGCTCGTCAAGCCAGTTTCAAGTCTGTCAATTATACTTCTATTGTGAATTACGTGTGTCTTCTCATAATAACTAGTATCACGACTGTCAAGTCTACCTTTAGCTTATTATGTGTGAACAACACACATGTTGTCGGTTTCATTTCTATTGCATGACTGATTGATCTATTGACAGTCACTCAATATAAATGAGACCGACAACATGTGGGTTAACACATAATAAGTTAAAGGTAGACTTGACAATCGTGATACTAGTTATTAAGACAAGACACACGTAATTCACATAAGAAGTATAATGGACAGATTTGAAAATGGTTTGACGAGCCAAAACATCGTAATAAGATTTTGTATTCATTAAGTTGACCAAATTAAAAATTGGCATAATTTGTATTTAAATCAATAAATTGGAAACTAAATATTATGTACCAAAGTAGAAGAGAGAAATATTGAACAGATTAATTTATTTAGAAAAATTAATTCGTTTAGATTATATTCCAGTTTTAATAATGACGAGAGGAAAGTCTTTTAAGTTTTCTCAGGAAGTTGGAATGCTCCATAAGAATGAATACCAGTTATAAGGAGTTCTGGCCGTGTGAATAACCTTTAGAAAAAAAATGTGAATTAGTTTAATTATAATTAAGGTTTTCAATACCGTGTGTTTTTTTTTAATTACGTAAAAAAGGATACAGCGCTTCTGTTTAGCCTTCATTAGTCATTAATATGAGTGATGCGGCTGAGAGAGAGGCGCTGAGATCTGCCAGGGCTTAGCTTTTCTTTACACATGTGGGGGGAAAAACCCAGCTCGAAGTTCTCCTGAATGAATGCTTGTAAATATTTAAGTTGTTATTTTGATTAGTTTAAGTTTCTTTTTGTTTATATATATATATATATATATATATTATTAATTGAGTTATATAACATTCTGTTACTTGGACAATAATTATAATGAGGTAAGACTACATTCACACCATATGTACAGAAAATATAAAATAAACAGAAACAAATAACAACTATATAATTATCAAAAAGTATAAACAAGAAATAAAAAAACACTTAATGATGAGTAAAAAAAACATACCTATATATAGATTATTTATTTTACATAGCATGTGAGTGAGATTCTCCATCCCTATTACTAATGTCCATTATTGTGACAAAATTGAATATGACTCAATAAAGAAATAAAAAAAATATGTAAAATAACAGGTTACTACGTAATATCTGTTAAAAATAACTGGCGGGGCTAATATGCAAAAGACCCTTCAGCTTTCTTTTTCTTTTCATAATAACCTTTTACTGTTGTAGATAGTACTGCAATTGGACGGCAAAGGAGAGGAAACACTCATAGCTCTAAGAAACAAAGCTAAAGCTGCCAATCTCGTAGCTAATGTTATTCGAGATGCCGGGAGGACCCAAGTTGCCAGATATTCTGCGACAGTTCTAGGAATAGGACCTGCTCCTGCGGAAATGATAGATCCTCTTGTCAAACATTTGAAACTGTTGTAAAAATAGGCTGTTATTATTTGTATATAATCGTTAAATTATTAAAATAAATAAATATATACATTGTCATAAGAGCTCTTAAGATTTCATTATCATTGAGGAATAAAATAAAATATATAGGAATATAACTGAAATCTATAAAAAAAATCATAATCATGTTCTAGTGGTTAAAATAGTAAGAAAAATAAATAATAAAAAAAAAAGAGAATAAAGGCACAAAATTAACACTACAGAGGTTGGTTTAATTATGCTGACGATTATTTACCTTTCTAAGAGCTTAATATAGTCTTTAAAAAGCCCCCGTCCCCTCCAAAATGAAACCCTGAAACCGCTAGTGCTGTATATAGCGATGTGTAACCTCCTCTCCTAATACAAAATGAAGATTTTAGACCAAAAATATGTATAGGAAATGGTGATATTCATGTGAAGGTGGTAGTTTGATTTTACTTGGGCAACAGCAGTTAGTTTTCTTGACATTTCCCCTTGAATATAATATATTAATTACTATATGATATAATATGAAGAAGAGATTAATGTTAGACGGAAGGCAGGGAATGCTTGTTATTTTTCTGTGACAAAACTACTTAGTTCGCGCCTCTTGTCCCAAAACTTAAAAATTAGAATCTATAAAACAATTATCTTGCCTACAGTTCTTTATGGATGCGAAACTTGGCCGCTTACATTAAGGGATTAGCAGCATCTTAAGGTTTTTGAAAATAAAGTATTGCGTATATTATTCGGATCGAAGAAGGATGAGTTAACCGGAGAGTTCAGACGGTTACACAACGCCGAATTGCGTGAGCTGTATCCGGGTAATATAATTGAGGTAATTTCATCGCGGCGAATCAAATGGGCTTGTAAAGTTGTTGGGCTTAGTAACGAGAGAATTCCTAAAAGGTTAATATTTGCTGTGCCGAATGGTAAGCGTCCGAGGGGTAGACCGAAGCGAAGGTGGGAAGATTGCATTAAAGCCGATCTGAAGGGACTGGGTTTGGACGGCGAACGGTGGAGGGAGGTGTGGAACAAGCGATTGGTGGTGTCGGCATCAAGCCTTTGGGTTCGCTAAGCCTTATTATTATTATTATTATTATTATTATATGATATAATAAAAAAGGAAGCACAATATATAAAGCTGGTTGAATAAATTTTAGGGTTACAAATTGGCAATAAGAATAATTATAAATACATCATAACATAAATTTGCAATAAGGCGCTATGTATAATATAGATTTTTAAAGAAATTAAAAATCTATCAGAACTATAGTTTCGTTCCATTTATTTTACGTTGATAAAAAATAATAATCAGAACTACAGAATACATGTAAATTGCAGTTATACTATTTGAGTAACGAGTAGTACAATTAAATGAACAGTTGTAGAATTTGTAAGATGGGGGTTGGTTCGCCGTTAGGCAGACAGGGGGTATCTCCCTAGATATCCAATAAAATGTAAATCAAATGAGAACATATATTTTTTTTTATTATTATTTTCCTGTAAACACAACCCCCTCCTGGAGTTTTGCCTGTTGTTCCCGGCTTATCCTGTATATTGTATATTATTATTTTTTCTAGTAGTTTTTGAATTACTAGAAACTAGTTGGCCCGTGCTAATAATTCGCAAAAAAATTTGATTAGTGAAGAAATAGAAAAACCATATGGAAATAACTAGTTCGTATGTATTATGTGAGGAAGGAATTAATATTTTTTCCTTGGTCGATTACAATATTCCATTTAACATAATAGACCAAAATATTTGTACAAATTGCTTTGCTAGGACCTATTTTTAAACGCTGACTGGAAAGATAATAAAAACAAAATAATGCCCCAATCATGGGATTTTCTAAAGTATTAAAAAAATAAAATGTAAGAACAAACAAATACCTTTATGAAATTATAAAGAAATAATACATCAGCCAGGAAAAAAAGTGTAGTAGACTATCCTAATTGCAATATCTTTAAAGAGGAAGACATTATTAAGTATACCAAAACTAATGGACTGTATCTTTGTCCGATTTATTTTTTGTTTTGCTGATAATTTAGTAATCTTTCTATTATCATGGGTAGAAAACAAATGCATACTTTTTGAGTTATTTGCGAATAAAGTTTCTTTTCCTTCATAACTTTTTTTCCAGAAATTTCAGGACGAATATTTTTCGCATGTGAAGGAGAAGAATATCTTCGAAATGAGTGGTCAATCATTGGATTTGATGAAGAATTGCAAAATTATGGCGTACCGACAATTAACCTTTTAGAAATAATATATAGGATATTTGTGGGAAATAGTCCATGGTACAGCGGTACCTTTTTATCAAATAAAATCCGCCTAAAATTTGGTGAATAGCATTATCTTATCATAACCTACAATTAAACATGTTACCTTGCAAAAGGTCAGGTACATCAAATTTTTTTTTATAAATTGGTAGGTATGTAGTGATTATAAAAAATCTAAGTTTCCAACCTTGAAAACCTTGTGGGTTCTCTGCCTTTTCAAAAAAAAAATTGAAATTTCAAACTTTTTTTGGTTTATGATAAATATCTCCTTTTTAGAGAGATGTATAAAAAATGTTTATATTCAATTTTAAACAGCTTAAAGTTAACTGACATTTTTGTACATAACATTTTTTTCTTAACCCAACAGAAAGTGAACTAACCAGCTTTCATAATTTGCCCATTTCGATTTATTCAGAATAGTGCTCTTTTAGTTGTGGATGGAAGAAGTTTGTAACTCCATTTTAAACCTCATTCAGAGAATTTGGAGGTTTGCCTTAAACATAATGAGCCATTGACTGGAAGGATAGAGAAAGTCTGGAGGTGTTTTGAAAAGTATGTTACATGGTGGGCAAGCATTTTCACATTAAATACCTTAATTTTTAATGACGTACTAAAAATTTATAATTTAGCCTAAATAACCTGATTATTTTGACACAGAGGATTGAGCACAGACGGATTTACGGGGGAGGAGGGGGAGCTTTGGGGTGAAGCCCCTCCCAAAACGGTAAAATATAACCATGTTTTATAAATAAAAAATACTAAAAACTATCTCTTAAAGTAATTACATTTAATAGGATTTCAAGAATCACTTAAACACCATTTCATATAGGTAGTTAATTTCTTTCTTTCTTTTTTCAAGTTAATTATCGTTATATATATGAAAAAAAATCGTTTGGGCTGAAGCCCCCCCCAAAAAAATTGAATCCTGGATCCGCTAGTGGGATTGTGGTAAGTTCAAACAGCCCAATATATTTATAGGCTTCCTGTTTTGTCAATATTATCATTTAAATTACCTTACGACTCAAGTGGAAAGCAAATGGATGTGTTCCTGAGTTTTTAGCATCTAATTAAATAGACAGTTTGCCGATCTCCAGATTGAAAACATCCCCTTTTCGAGAATTTTCGTAAATAAAAAAGTTCTAAGTTGCGATAAGAAGAACCTATTTATAAAGTATCGCGGACTCTGTAGACGTCCGCGATAGACTGAAAAGACTAATGAACAGCTGCGTAAGATCTGTGATCGGGGCCCCAAGATACTCCCATGTCTCTCACAACTACGCTGAGTTAAAGTGGCTTTTCTCCTCCTTCCGAAGACAATATTTCCTAGGTATGTTCCTCTACCACATCATCGTCCTTACGCCTACAACCTTCTCCTGTTCAAATCCTCAGTCCATTCCCTGTCCACAAGATCTCGACCTTCTAACCTTTACATGCCTTCTCACAGATCTGCCTCATTCCAAAATTCCTTTATTGTTCGCTCTGTCAACTTTCTGGAATTCCCTCCCTATCAAAATTCGACATTCCGCATCCATATCCACATTCAAAACCCTCCTATTCCAATTCCTATCCCAAAAACAGTCAGATAGTTGCTAACCATTCGAGCTGGTTTTAATAGAGAATTTGATACATTTTTATTTTTTAATTCTTTATTATTTTCTTTATTATTTTTTTTTCTTATCTTCTTAGAATCGGTGATTAATTTGTCCGAAAATATTTGAGGTTCGTTCGGGCTTAAAACAGGGTGATTCTCTTTCGCCTCTCCTGTTCAATTTGGCATTAGAACATGCCATTAGGAGGTAATGCGAACCGAGAAAGGGTTGGATCTGGGCGGGACAACATCCGTGCTGGGCTATGCTGATGATCTGGTACTGTTAAGCGAAGACGTTGAAACTATAAAACTAAATACGACAACGTTAATGAAAGCCGGTAAAGAACTAGGACTCGAAATAAACGTGGATAAAACAAAATATATGGTTAGCTGCAAAAATGGCGATACTACTGGTGATATCGATATAGATGGTAATATGTTTGAACAGGTAGATAAATTTAGGTATCTAGGTTCTACGATAACTAGAAAAAACGAAATTGAAGAAGAGATTAAGGTTAGACTGAAGGCGGGAAATGCTTGTTATTTTTCTGTGACAAAACTACTTAGTTCGCGCCTCTTGTCCCGAAACTTAAAAATTAGAATCTATAAAACAATTATCTTGCCTACAGTTCTTTATGGATGCGAAACTTGGCCGCTTACATTAAGGGATGAGCAGCGTCTTAAGGTTTTTGAAAATAAAGTATTGCGTAGAATATTCGGACCGAAGAAGGATGAGTTAACCGGAGAGTTCAGACGGTTACACAACGCCGAATTGCGTGAGCTGTATCCGGGTAATATAATTGAGGTAATTTCATCGCGGCGAATCAAATGGGCTTGTAAAGTTGTTGAGCTTAGTAACGAGAGAATTCCTAAAAGGTTAATATTTGCTGTGCCGAATGGTAAGCGTCCGAGGGGTAGACCGAAGCGAAGGTGGGAAGATTGCATTAAAGCCGATCTGAAGGGCTTGGGTTTGGACGGCGAACGGTGGAGGGAGGTGTGTAGTAAGCGATTGGTGGTGTCGGCATCGAACCTTTGGGTTCGCTAAGCCTTTTATTATTATTATTATTTTATTATTCTATTCTATAGACAAAATAAAAATAAAAATTCGAAGCCTTGAGGTCTCGTTCTACTCTTTTAACTATTCATGACTTTTAGTTCAAGTTGAATGCTTTATAATATTTTAGAACAAAAAAAGGTTTGCTCCTAGACATCCTCTTTGGGAGAAGTATTATCGATTTATAGGCTATAATAACCGCCCTCTCTTCTCAAATGAACAACGATAATAATTCCACGGAGGCTCGTAAATATCTTTGATGACTAATCGATATTTTCTCAGCAACGGTCCACCACCATATCGATCTTTGCGACCATATAAGCCGGCTTTATGCGAGAGAGTAGGTTTAATGAGAGCCGTGGAAAAGAGGAAGGCACGCTTTCGAGAGCTCTCCCCCACCGCGATCCGCTTTCCTTCGACCTGTAACCTTCTTGCAGTCAGGATTTAGAAAGGATACGAAGCGTAGGTGAACTGTACGCATTATAAATAAGATGGCCTCAATTTTATTAATCGCTATTCTACGGTTAAGCCTAATGACCGGATTTATCTGCTAAAAATGTTTTAATGCGAGATCTACGAAAGAATCACAGGCGGATTTACGGGAGGGGGGCTTTCGGTTTGAAGCCCTTTCCCCAAAACGGTGAAATATAACCATGTTTTGTAGAAAAAAATGCTGCTTTCCAGTTTGCGGCATGAAGCTCAGCCATATCTTTCATGTGTCATGGGCAGATCTACGACGGAGGGAGGGGCTTTGGGGCAGAAGTCCCCCCCAAAATTGTTAAATATAACCGTGTTTTATGGAAAAAATTTATCTCTTAAAGTATTATTATTCGTGTAATTACATTTAATAGGAATTCAAGAATCGTTTAAACACCATAGCATATAGGTAGTTCATTTCTTTCTTTTTTTTTTTCAAATTAATTATCGTTAGATATATGAAAAAAAAATCTTTCGGGCTGAAACCCCCCAAAATTAAATCCTGGATCCGCTAGTGCAAAGAATTAACTACAAATTAAACGGCAGAAGGTATAAAAATTGAAAACAGTAGAGATGTCACCCTAATGCCAAAAACCCTCGAGTCAGACGGTTTTTATAGCCGTTTGCTTTTAACTTGAATCGTTATTTAAATGATCGGAATTTAAATGACAATATTGAGAAAACAGGAAGCCTATAAATATATTGGGCTGTTTGACGTGACCTCAATCCCTATGTGTCAAAATAATCAGGTTATTTAGGCTAAATTATAAATTTTCAGTACGTCAATAAATTAAGTAATTTAACGAGAAAAAACAGGCTCGCCGTGTAACATACTTTTTAAAACACCTCTCCAGTCAATGGCTCATTATGTTTAAGGAAAACCTCCAAATTCTCTGAATGAGGTTTAAAATGGAGTTACAAAATTATTCCATCCACAACTAAAAGAGCACTTTTAGTTTCCGTTTGGCTATGATCGAATTACAAAATGCAAAAAAAAGTGCCAACAAATTCGTGATCAGCAACAAGAAAAACCGAATAGAATAGTTTCAGACCACTTAGAATATTAATAATTTGAAGCTTAATTTTATTGATCCCTCTTTCACTTATAGACCGTGGTATGCACGGGCGGATCTACGGGGGGGAGGCTTTCGGGCTGAAGCCCCCCCCCCATAATGGTAAAATATAACCATGTTTTATGGGAAAAAAATTTAAAATTATCTCTTAAAGTATTATTGTTCGTGTAATTACATTTAAAAGGACTTAAGGAATCACTTAAACACCATTTCATATAGGTTAGTTAGTTTCTTTCTATTTTGCCCAAAGTAATTATCGTTATTTTTATGAAAAAAAAAGCTTTCGGTCTGAAGCCTCCCCCAAAGTTAAATCCTGGATCCGCGGTGCTGGTACAGACCCCTTTTTATCAAATTATTAACATCCGCCTGAAACTTCGCAAATAGTTTCATCTCATCATAACCTACAAATATTTTATTTACGAAAACTCTTGGAATTGGGGGATTTTCAATCTGGAGGGGGGCAAACTTTTTCTATTTAACTAGGTACTAAAAACTCGTAGATACCCATTTGCTTTCTACTTGGATCGTAAGATAATTTGATAAAAAAATCGATAAAAAATATGGCCTACAAAAATATAGGGCCGTTTGTCCAATATAAACTCATTATTTTGAAAATTTGGGGGTGTAGGTCACGCCAAACGGCTCAATATTTTTGAAGGCCACTTTTTTTCTCGATTTTTTGATCAAATTATCTTACGATCCAAGTAGAAAGCAAGTTCGTATTTACGAGTTTTTAGTACCTAATACATGTCCTGAGCGTCTGTTGCTCTAGTGCCCTCCATCAGCCTCCACTGGCTTACTATACCAGTGACGCGGCTGGGAGAGAAGCACTGGGATCTCCTGGAGTCCTGTTTTGGCTTCCACAGTTGGGCATTTCCAAAGCATGACTCAGAGTCCCCTGGGCCAATGTAAATATTGTACATAGGTGTGAATGTGTTTTATTTATTTTGTTATCATTTGGCTAATCTGTTATTTTACTTATCTTGTTTATACTTTATCTTTTTTTTTTTTTCTTTCTCTTCTTACTTGATTATTTATATTTATTTTCCTTTCTTATGTACATATTGTGCGAATGAATACTATAGCCCTAGTACCACTGCCCTTCAGTGTGGCAGACTGTATTAATACTCAATAAACAATAAATAAAAAAAGTATCTAATTAAATAGACAAAGTTTGCCCCCTTCCAGATTGAAAACACGCCAATTCCAAGAGTTTTCGTAAATAAAATAGTTGTAGGTTACGATGAGATGAAACTATTTACAAAGTTTCAGATGGATGTTAATAATTCTATAAAAAGGTCTGTACAACGGAATATTACTGCCGTATCGTAACATTTTCTATCAGTGTTTTAGGTAAAGTATTTCGGAATAAATATCAATGTATGTCTAATGTCGGAATAAATATTTTGGTTGTATAACAACAAGTTAAAAAGAAATATTCTTATAATAATCTTTAAAAAAAAAACTCGAAATTTGCCACACTTTAAATTCTGCCTCCCGACAGCCCTCCTTAGCCCCGGCCCCGCATCCAGGAATTCCCCCGTTCTAGCCGAGGCTTCCCTCTTTTCTTCCCGGATTATCCTCCGCAGACCCCAGATCCTGAGGGAAGGAGTCCTTTCACCGCAGAGTACTAACGGAGCTTTCGATAAAGCTGATGGCTCATCCGGCCCCCGTTAGTCCCCCTCTCCCCCCCCCCTCGTCTGCTCGCTCCTTCAGATCCGTTACTCCATTAGTTCTCAATTTTTAATAGTTTACGGGATTTTTATTAGCGGTTTTTAATTGAAGGCGCTGTAACTTTTTTTTTTTACGACGAATAATTAGGGCGAGCACACCAGCGATGGTCATATCTTAGGAAACTTTTATCTTTTTTGGATAATTCCAAAGTAATTATTATAGTTATAAAACTTCTTCGTTGGACATTTCGAATCTCTAGGGTCTCCTTTTTCTATTTAGCACTTTAAAATTGAACAAATATTCAGTTATGCAGGCATAATCTCCATTTGAAAAAAAAACACCTTTTTTGCATTAGTGATGGACAACCCAAACTTCAATTGTTCTAGTAATGTACAGGGAATCGGTACCAGTAATGGACATACCTAAGACAAATTCTCAAATCTTTATTTAACTAAAAAAGTAACGAAACATAAATGTTCAACTTACTCTTAGCAAAACTGTTAGTAGGAAGGTATGAAACACACTGATCTCAGAGCACTATAGAAAGAACAATGATAGGCATTCTAAAATTTTCTTTTGGGAACTTTGTTCATAAAGTTGTCAATAGAGGGCATTGTTCTTCAATCTAGAAAAAAAAATGGAACCTTTAAATCAACAAGAAAGCTTATTATTTACGTTTAAAGTCCATCATTGGTGCATATATCGTACTGTTTTATCGCTAAAACTTTCTTTCATGAAAAAAATATCTATCGTCAAAAATTTGGGTTCAACCTAAATTGGTCCAATCAGGAGCTTTAAAGTACTTTTCTTCATTATACTTAGTATTTATTTAGATTCAATATTCATTATACTATTTATAATTAGAATTGAATTTATAATTGAACTTCTTTAGGCACATTTTGCAATTCGTTTTCTTTTTTATTTGTGAGGAGTGAATGAAATAGTCCATGGTACAGATCCCATTTTACTAAATTATTAACATTCGGCTGAAACTTCGTAAATAGGTTCTTCTCATCGTAACCTACAACTATTTTATTTACGATAATTCTCGGAATTGGGGCGTTTTCAATCTCGAGGTAGGCAAACTTTGTCTATTTAATTAGGTACTAAAAACTCGTAAATATCTATTTGCTTTCCACTTGAATCTTAAGATAACGTGAGCACAAAGTCAAGCAAAAAAAGATGGCCTTCAAAAATATCGAGCCGTTTGGCGTGATCTACACCCCCAAAGTGTCAAAATAATGAGGTTATATAGAACCACTGATTAAAACTGAACCGTCACGCTCATTGTGGTAATGTCGGTTTGAGTCGACCAGTTTAAATGTTTTTGCATTTTGATTAAAATATCTTGGAAACTAAAAATCGGATCTGCATATTGTTAGCGAGGGCATTTCATCCTCTTTGAAATGAGCTATTATTCAAAATTATACCTTAATGGGATGCCGTGTTAGGAGGCAATAATGGAAGAAATTATATTTCGTATTATTAATCTCGCTCTGTTGATGATTTCACTTATATCTTGTGGTCTTAAGCACAAACAGTAAATTTTTATTCTTATTACTTTTTTTTATTTGACTACTTAGAACCACGTAATTTCATTTCTTCATTATATGAACTTTGCTCATCCTTCAGTACTCTTCGTAAGGACGCTGGGACGCTGCCTCTCTTCATCCGTCCAGACTCTTCGGTCTTACAATTCTCTCGTTCTAAAGTCCTCGAATCTTGGTTCAAAAAGTATTCAATATTCCTTTTCAATATCTGAATCTCCATAGCCGCGAACTTTCTATTGTGGTTGGGACAATAATCTCTCCCTCCACCAAAAAAACTAAAAACAAAAGGGAGTTTATAATATATATATAAATAACGAGTGGTAATTAACATAATACGGATAATTAATGAAAAACGAACAATATAATACTGTAAATAAAAATAAATTTATGTACATATATATTTTTTTTTTTTTAAATTTATTTCTTTATATCAGTTGACAGTATTACATATTGTATTATTATTTAAACATTTAAGGCAGGGAGATGATCTCTCAATCCAAATTAGCTGCTGGAAATGTAATAAAATCTTCAGATAAAAATGGAAGGGTGAACTAGCGGATCCTGGATTTAGGATTTTGGGGGGGGAGGGCTTCAGCCAGAAAGATTTAAAAAATATATATATACCGATAACTACGTAGGAAGAAAAAGAAAGGAACTAACTTCTTATATGAAATAGAGTTTGAGTGATTCATTAAGTAATATCAAATGTAATTATACGAACAATAATGCTTTAAGAGGTAATTATTAATTTTTTTTTTCATAAGACTGGGTTATGTTCTACCATTTTGGGGAGGGGGGCTTCAGTCCGAAATCCCGCCCGCCCCCCGCAGATAGTGGAAGGGTGCAGATGAAAGAATCTTAAAATGCTAGGATATGTTGCTACATTAAATAATCTTTAATACTAAATTAAAATTTCAATAATACGAACATAAAGTGTGGTCAAATACCGGCGTACCTACTTCCAGGGCTTGGCTTAGCCATCTTTTTATTTTATTGTTTTTATTATAAGTTTTTATTGAGAAATATTAGTATTATATAACTAGTAATAGTGATAGAGTAGCTCATTCATTCTGTATATAAAATGAACAAAGATAAATTAAACAGCAAAATAATAATACTAAAAGTTAATGTATATAAACTAAACTAATCTAAAAAAGAAATTGAAATAACAACATAAAAGCACACATAATTTTATACAATATTTACGAAATTCATTCACTCAGGAAAATTTGTTTTCTTCCACTTTTGGAAGGAAAGGCAGGACTCAAAGAGGTCCCTTCGCCTCTCACTCAGCCGCATTACTGATATTAAGGACCAGTGAAGAACTTAGCCATCTAGTCGACTTTTCATGTTTTATTAATTTATTTAATATTAAATATTCATTCATGTAGATCAACTGTTATTGATTTTATTTTTATTCTTTAAAATAATGGGGAACCTCGCGCGGGCTCATTACCGCGTATGGGGAGCGTCCCACGGGTGGCGGATGTGGGGATGGTCGGTGGAAATTCCTTGGAAGTTCCTCCCGGCTAAGTCCGATGGACTCGCTGACCAACAATGAGAGGGGCCCTCCAGACTTGCTGGAGGGAGGGGACCTCCAGACTTGCTGGAGGTAGGGGCCCACCAGACTTGCTGGAGGGTGTGACGTAGGATTGAACGCCCTACTCACATATCTTTAGTTCACCAAACACCACAAAAAGTCATGGATCTCCCTAAGGTAAAACGCTCATTATCCGGAGGTAAACTAGTCCCCCGTTCGGGTCTCCGGGTGGGGACTGCTTTAGGGGATTCATGCCGCAAGTTGAAATATAGGGATTTAAATATTGGTACGTGGAACGTAAGGAGTTTAAACACAGCAGGGGGGCTAAAATCGGTCGCGAATGAGGTAAATGGGTACAATTTGGATGTCGTGGCTCTGCAAGAGGTTCGCTGGCCAGGGGAGGGCTCGATGAGGGAAGGAAAGTACACTATTTGGTACGGAGGAAGCGGGAATCATTGTTTGGGTACCGGGTTTCTAATTAGGAGTAGATTACTATCCGCTTTGAGGGACGTACAATTCTTTAGTGATAGAATTTCGGTAGCTACATTTCAGGGACGTTGGTTTAAAATCGCATTAATAAACATACATTGTCCGACCGAAGACAGTGACGATGAAGTCAAAAGTGAATTTTACGATAAACTCGAATGGGTTTATGATAAACTACCGCGAAACTACATGAAAATAATTGTAGGTGACGCGAACGCAAAGGTAGGAAGGGAAGAAGTTTATATTCAGACGATTGGTAAAGAAAGTTTGCACGAATATAGTAATGATAATGGGATCCGTCTGATAAACTTTGCCATCTCGAAAAACCTGGTAATTAAAAGTACGACGTTTAAACGTAAGGATATTCATAAATATACTTGGACATCGCCGGATTCACAAACACGAAATCAAATCGATCATGTCTTGATACAACACAGCTGGCAAAGCAGTATAATCAATGTACGGTCTTATCGCGGAGCAGAATGTGGGTCGGATCATGAATTAGTAATCGCGAAACTTCGACAAAAACTTAATATAAAAAAGAGAAAAGAAAACCGTTTCGATTTTGAGAATTTTAATTTGGAAAAATTAAAAAATCCATCAATTAGAAACCAATTCGAGCTAGATGTTAAGAATAGGTTTGAAGCTTTAGAGCTTCCTGACGAGGACCACGAGGATATTGACAAGTTATGGGTAGAGATCAGGGATAATATTAAAGCGGTCGGTAACTCGTGTCTAGGAAAAAAGGAAAATAAGAATAACAAACCGTGGTTTGATGAAGATTGCTTAAACATGTGCGAAAAAAGGAAAGCCGCTAAATTAAAAGCTCTAAATAATCCTAGCGAAGACAATCTGGAATACTTCCGAATCTCAAAGAACGAAACGACAAAATTGCTCAAAAATAAAAAAAGGGAGTATCTTAAAAATAAAATAATTGAAATAGAAACTAATAGAATCGAAAATAACGTAAGAGACATGTACAAAGGTATAAACAGATCACGTAAATATGTAGGGCCCGTAACGTCTGGAATTAGGGATGATAATAACAATATTCTGACCGATCCGGTTGACATATTGAATAAGTTTAAGGAGCACTTTGACAATATTTTAAATACGGGAAATTATGATCTGTGTCCTCCTTCTGAGTTCCAGAGTGCTGAACCGTTGATAGAAGGACCAAGTAAAGAGGAAGTTGAAGTAGCTATCGGTAAATTAAAATCATATAAAGCAGCGGGAATCGATAATATTCCTACTGAACTAATTAAGGCATGCGGGGAAGCTGGAGTTTCTAAAATACATCGGTTGGTTGAAAAGATCTGGGTGAACGAGAAATTACCTGAAGAATGGAAAGAATCTATTCTTATTCCGATTCACAAAAAGGGTCCGAGGACGGATTGTAATAACTATCGAGGAATTTCACTCCTTCCGGTATGTTATAAAATATTCACTGTAATCTTAACCAGTCGAATCACGGAATATGCCGAGGAAATTATCGGAGACTACCAATGCGGATTTAGACGGAATCGTTCGACTATTGATCAAATATTTTCTTTACGGCAAATATTAGAGAAAAAATTGGAGTATAACGGTATTGTTCACCAGCTGTATATAGATTTTAAAAAGGCTTACGATTCTATTGACCGCCAGAAACTGTATAATATTCTAATCGAGCAGGGAATTCCAAAAAAACTAGTAAATCTAGTCAGGATGTGCTTGACGGAGACAGTCAATAAAGTTAGAATCGGTAATAATTTGTCCGAAAAATTTGAGGTTCGTTCGGGCTTAAAACAGGGGGATTCTCTTTCGCCTGTCCTGTTCAATTTGGCATTAGAACATGCCATTAGGGAGGTAATGCGTACCGAAAAAGGGTTGGATCTGGGTGGGACAACATCCGTGCTGGGCTATGCTGATGATCTGGTACTGTTAAGCGAAGACGTTGAAACTATAAAACTAAATACGACAACGTTAATGAAAGCCGGTAAAGAACTAGGACTCGAAATAAACGTGGATAAAACAAAATATATGGTTAGCTGCAAAAATGGCGATACTACTGGTGATATCGATATAGATGGTAATATGTTTGAACAGGTAGATAAATTTAGGTATTTAGGTTCTACGATAACTAGAAAAAACGAAATTGAAGAAGAGATTAAAGTTAGACTGAAGGCGGGGAATGCTTGTTATTTTTCTGTGACAAAACTACTCAGTTCGCGCCTCTTGTCCCGAAACTTAAAAATTAGAATCTATAAAACAATTATCTTGCCTACAGTTCTTTATGGATGCGAAACTTGGCCGCTTACATTAAGGGATGAGCAGCGTCTTAAGGTTTTTGAAAATAAAGTATTGCGTAGAATATTCGGACCGAAGAAGGATGAGTTAACCGGAGAGTTCAGACGGTTACACAACGCCGAATTGCGTGAGCTATATCCGGGTAATATAATTGAGGTAATTTCATCGCGGCGAATCAAATGGGCTTGTAAAGTTGTTGGTCTTAGTAACGAGAGAATTCCTAAAAGGTTAATATTTGCTGTGCCGTATGGTAAGCGTCGGAGGGGTAGACCGAAGCGAAGGTGGGAAGATTGCATTAAAGCTGATCTGAAGGGACTGGGTTTGGACGGCGAACGGTGGAGGGAGGTGTGTAACAAGCGATTGGTGGTGTCGGCATCGAACCTTCGGGTTCGCTAAGCCTTATTATTATTATTATTATTATTATAAAATAATGGGGAGCAAAACACGGTACTTATCCAGTAGCAGGTAGCGTCACAACCTCCCTCCTTATCTAATCTCATTTCAGATAACCTCCCTTATCTCATCTAACCTAAGTTATTCCCTTGTTTATTTTTCGTTTCTTGTGCCAGGTGTGAGTTTATTTAATTATGGATCTTGTCAAATTGTGGGAATTGCCGTCTTCAGAAGAAGAGGCTATCAAATATTTTCAAGAAGCAGGTATATTTGAAAAGGTGAAATATTGTGATGAGGGTCATAAAATGAAGTTCGACGGGAAGATTAAATGGAGATGCTTTCGTAGGTGCAACAAAACCGTTTCTATAAAAGGAAAGGAACGTGGTTAGAAGGATCGAGGATTTCTTTTTTAACGGCTTTAAAATTCATTTATGGGTGTTCCCATAATTTAACTACAATACAGTGGGTGAAAGAGCAGCTCAAACTATCCATCGGAACTGTCGTAGCATGGAACAAATTTTTAAGAGAAGTTTGTGTCCATGACATGTTATACAGGTCGAATAAAAAAATTGGAGGGCCTGGCAAAGTCGTCGAAGTAGACGAGAGTCTTTTCTCAGACGAGAGTCTGAGAGCAATGGATGTTTGGCGGAGTTTGCCGAGAAAAAGACGAGTGTTTTATCGTTAAAATAAACGATAGAAAAGCAACAACTTTATTAGAAGCCATTAAAAACAATGTAGAAGATGGAAGCACCATTTATTCCGACTGTTGGAAAGGATACAACACCAAACAACTCAATGAAGCTATTCTTGACTCCTATCTATTTTTATTGGAAGCCCAGACGTCTGCTGACTTATGATATCATTAGACGTTAGTAATGAAAGTAGACTAATCAATAAAACAATGCAGGACAACACATAATGACGTTACGCAATCGATACACAACACTATCGATAGCTCGTATTAAAGGAACAATCGGAAGAAGAAAACGACTCGATAGAAAGCGACAGCTAACACATAGTGCAGGAGCTGCCGCGTCCATTGTTAGCGACACCTTCTTTTGTTCCTCCTTCTTCGATCACTGCGGAGCTCCTGTGGCTTTGTTCCATTCCTCTTCTACGACTACTACTTCTTTGATGTTGAGGTGCTTTGGTTCTTTTAGGTAAAGGATCGTTTATTAGTCACCTCGAAGCACTAGCGGATCCAGGATTTAATTTTTGGGGGGGGGAGGTTCAGCCCGAAAGCTTTTTTTTTTCATAAAAATAACGATATTTACTTAGGAAAAAAAGAAATAAACTAACTACCTTTATGAAATGAGGTTTAAGTGATTCCTAAAGTCCTTTTAAAAATGTGATTACATCAACAATAATACTTTAATTTTTTAATATCTTTTTTCATAAAACATGGTTATATATTACCATTTGGGGGGGGGGGCTTCAGCCCGAAAGTCGCCTCCCCCCGTAAATCCGCCCGTGCCTCGAAGGAATGCGATTTTTCGTTAAGGTATAAAAAAAAAATATACATTGTATCAAAGTAAAACACACTGATAATTCAGTCCGGAGGTACTGAAGTCTTTTCAATTTAATGGGGTGTTAAAAACTTGTATATAACCATTTGCTTTTCACTTTGATCGAAAGATAATTTGATCTCGAAATCGAGAAAAAGGATGGCCTACAAAAATATTGGCCTGTTTTTCCTATAAAACCTCGTTATTTTGACATCTAGGGGATGCATGTAACGCCAAATGGCTCAATATTATTTAAAGCCACCTTTTGAAGAAGTAATCTCTACGCGCCTGCGAAAAACGCCTTAATCATGGATACCTTTTAACAGAATGCGGAGCTAACGAAACATGTAGACTATCTTGTGACTTGACAAACGATCAACACACCATTTTACAGGGCAATACGAAAGAAATTGACAAATTATTTTCTTTTCTGAAATGTTCGAAACTTCCAAATATAATATAATTCTCAATTAAAATAAGGCAATAATGGCCCTAGCGGTTGAAGCCTTTAATTTAAAAAAAAAAGCCACATTATTTCTCTAGTTTCTGCTCAAATCATCGTACGATTCAAGTGAAAAGCAATTGGGTATTAACGAATTTTTAGTAACTAATTAAATAAACAAATTTTGACGTTCTCTAGATCGAAAACGCCTCAATTCTGAAATTTTTCATAAATACAATAGTTATAGGCTACGATGAGATCAAGCTACTTACATAGTTTAGGTAAATGTTAATAATATGATAAAAAGGGGTCTGTACCACGAACAATATATTTTAGACAAGTGTTAATAACTTTACCAAAAGTGCTTTGTACCTCGGATATGTGTTGTCCAAAATCGGTCTTGGTGCAAAGTGCGAGACCAAGACCAACACAAAAAAATCGATTTTTTAAATAAAAATTGAGGCAAAATAGCTACTAAACTTGACAGTTTTAGTTACTATATTTAAAGAGTTGGTTTAACCAATATACTTTTGCATTTAACTCTTCTAGTTTTTCATTTAGACTTGATTAGGTTTCTCATATCTAAGAAAATGCAGTAATATATCTCTAGTAATAAGCTAATAGGTAACTGCAAGACTCGTCTCGGTCTCGCATTTGGGCAACACTACTCGGACTAACATAATTTGGGAAACATGATATCCTATGAGAGAAATTGTAATAAATCGATCATCTAACTATTTTTCATATTACGAACTATTTAAAATCGATTTTCGTTGGCATGTATCAGGTAATTCATTTCTTTATTTTAGTATATGACTCGATTTGTTTTAATTCCTCTTCCATCTATTAATAATAATAATTTATTCAGTTATCCACGAATATTGACACCAATATATATATACATATATGTATATATTTTAAGTAACCATATTTTTTTTCTTAATTATTACTGTGGGTGGAGAAATTTCTCTTTTTTTCTCCCTGTGGATTCGCCAGTGAAGTGGACATACCAGATCTTAAACTATAAACATGTCACTCCACTCTGCTATCTCGCCGTTTATCATGGAGAACTTCTGCTGATGGACGAATGAGAGTTCAACGTTCTCTGTTCCCAACGACAGACAAAGAAGATCCCGAAATAGATTCTATGACGATATTCTGCAAAGAGGAAGAGACAAATATCCTGAACAACTCGAAATAACGATGATTTAAGTATAAAATTAAATAATTTTTATCGGAAGATCGAAATTAGAGATAACAAGAAGGCAATGATTGGTTCCAAGGATCATCGTGCTGAAAATGAAGTCACCGGAAGTGAGGAAGAAATGACCTTCGCGATGGGGAATGACGCGTCTCGGAAACGCCTTGTTTACAGATGATGAGATATTGTTCCTTTGATTTCGTATTGAAAAGAATATTTCTGTTTAGCATGAGAATATTGCTAAATGTCCTCTAAGTTTCAGCAGAAAGCGAAAAGTTACGCAATCACAACAAATATTGACAAGAAACTATGGAATACTAAATTTGTATTTTGCATCCTCACTACCAAATAGAAGCCGAAGTTTTATTTCTATTCATGTTGGAGATTAAAAAAAAAAACATTGTCCCTAAAATAGAAAATACTCACTCGCGTTTTACATTTTAGATATCAAGGAACAAATTTGGTTTGTTCCCAAAAACATAACATGACCAATTCAATCGATGCGATTATAACACAATGTAATTAAACATTAGTAATTCCGCGTTGAGTAACTCCCTGAATATTCTAGAGGAACCATCCTTTTTATGATCGCATATTCAGGCCTCAGTTCTTAAATCCCAAACTCTGGGAGATGGTTGTAGACAAATGTTTCTAACAAAAAATTTCATTTGATTTGCCGATCTCGAACGGAAAAGGAATTAAGTCCAATTTTGCCTTTCCTTAAGGTGGTCACAGTTTTTAATTCATAGAAAGCGATAACACAAAAATTACCTAGTCCTGTCATAAATATTGTTACAAAGAAATATTATATAGATTACAACAGAAAAATTAATATTTTCAACAACTTTATTAGAAAATAAAATGTATAACTATAGAGAGCAAATCAAAAAATAAATTACTCGAAATGTTTCCCGTGACTAGCCATCAACAGCAGCACGCAACACTTCTTGAGTAAAGCGCTCAACTGCTCGAACCAGAGATTGTTTGAGGCTTTCCAAGTTAGGGTGTGCTCTGTGGCATGCCATCCTCTCCAGTTTGGACCAATCTAGTGAGTTGAGATCAGGAATTCCTGAGGGCCAATCCGAGGCAGAGATCAACTTTGGAATGTTCTTTTGCAGCCACAGCTGAGTTGACCTGGCCTTGTGAGCTGGAGCGGAATCCTGCTGGAAAACCCAATGGCTTCCAGCAAACAGAGTATCATTTAGAGGCTTGACAATAGGTTCCAAAATATCGTCCTGATAGTTTTTAGCGGCTGTTTCAACTCCTTTTTCACAAAACTGGAGCTTTGTGGTGACGTCAAAGCAAACTCTCCACCAAACCATCACTGAGGAAGGGTGATGACCTCTTTCCAATCTTCCAGTGACTTCCTGGGCTTCTTTTAATCAATTGTAAACGTTTTCTCACCGCTAAACAAACTCTTTCGATGAAGACCATTGGTGTAACGGCCAAGGAGCACTTTGCATCTATCCACTCTAATTTTTTTAAAGAAATGGTTAGCCTTTGTCTTGTCATTCTTCAAAATGCAGCCATCCTAAGGCCACTTTTTATTATACGAGACATTGATCTGACAGAGATTCCCATTTCTGGAGACACGATTTGTTGTTATCGAATGAGATTTGTTCTGATTCGAGCAGCCACTGCTCTCACTGCATTTGTCGTTCTCACAGTGCGGGGACGGTCGAGGTCTGTCACATATAGATAGGGTCTCATTATATTTATTTATAGTGCAGTACACGGCTGATACCTAAAGGTTTCAAAGTGTTGAAAATCTCTGACCTACATTATCCAAATTTGTGTAAAGCGATCACAGCTACTTAGTTTTCTTTAAAACCCCACCCAACTGAGCGAAAGAAAAATACAAACTAATTGGGATTATTATCCTGACACGTAAAGAAAATAACCTGATAGAGGTAAGGATTATCTAAATAATACCCAAGGATGAAAACGAAGTTTAACTTTTATAACCGTGGCAGAACTAGGTATTTATTTAATTAAAATTCTATCATAATAAACTAGACAAAAGTTCCTTCAAAGTAAAGTAGAGTTCGACTTGAAACCATTTAAAGGGGAATTTTGAGCGACCAAACTACGCTATGTTGTGGTTTTCATTAAATTAATAGCTAATGGATAATTAGCTATGTTTTTTTATCTCTTACAGATATCCCACTTTTAGTGATGGCATATTATTTTAAATGAGGTTTGTTTTAGAATAGAATTGAGGTTTACCTCAATTCGTGTAATAATAATTTGATTAGATACACTATCACCCCGGGGTATTTGTATATTCAGCAACAATAACATTGAAGAAATTTTAACAAAGTTTTATCTCGTTCTTTTTTTTTTTTGTGACCTGATATCTATTTTAGTAAATTAGTTATGAAAATACACTTTTTATTGAAAAATGTCTGCCAAGTAAGGTCAGTATAAATTGCTCAACGTTTTCATTGGCAAAAAAAGATCTATATTACTACGTCTATAATGTTTTGTATGAAAATAAAATCTGAATAAAATTGAGTTTGATGTCCACGAGTTGTGTTCATCAGCGAATACTATAATGAGTGGAGGTCACGCTAAACGGCCCAATATTTTAGTAGGCCACTATATTTTTCGATTTTGTGATCATATTATCTTACGATTCAAGTGGAAAGCAAATGAGTATTCATCAGTTTTTAGTACTTAATTAAAAAGACAAAGTTTGCCGATCTTCAGATTGAAAGCTCTCCAATTTCGAGAATTTTCGCAAATAAATAATTTGTAATTTACGTTGAGATGAAGCTATTTGCGAAGTTTCGAAGGTAATAAGGATAGTAATAATTTGATAAATTAGAATCTGTACCACGGAATATGAACACCTTAGTAGATCCATTTTCATATTTCGCATACAATTTTTTCATTTACGTCAAAGAAAATCGCCTTCATTATATTTTCGACTAATGACACCAAATCCCTAATAAACGTTTAGTTAATTACAAGGTCTTTGACTGTGATGAGTTCAAATATTAGAACTTTTAATAATGAATCATCGATAGAAGTTTCAAATCGATAAATCTTTCGGGATGACTAAATAGTTTTTCGATATGAGAAGACATATATCAAAGTTTTAACGGACAATAAAATTGCCATGCCCGTTATATTCATTTCACGAAACCGTTATTCCATTTTATTGGGAAACAGTTAAGCATTTACCTTTCTATACAATGCCAATTATTCTTATATTAATGACTGGCATAATCCAGATTAGAATTTATATATAGGATAGTTATCCGTCTCACTCATACATTCGAAGCCATATGCGAAGAATTGAAGACTTCGAGGGGGGAGGGGACTTATTGGCTCTCAATAAAATTGTTGGGGGAGAATATCGTCCCCTCCCTTTGAAATTAAAAAATAAAATTAAACAAATAAACTACAAGAATGAATAAAATATATATAATAATTAGATAGTCGTAATGATACAACCATGACTCAGGGATGCTCCGTACCTCCACATATGTGTTATGTATATATAACATTTGTATATTGTATTTTGTTATAATGAAATTCCTGGGGGTTAGGAAAAAAAAATCGATTAATGTTGAATATTTAATAGTTGACCGTTGCATATAATATAAATAAATAAACAATATAAAGGAAGGAAATGGTCCGGGGTGGCGTTCATAAATAGGCTAAATAGTGCAAAACTATTTAGCCCATTCATGACCGACTAAAATTTTCCTCCTTTTTATTTCAATATTAAGAAAATAAGAAAATTTGACCTATTTTATGACGATCTAAATATTCCTATTATTTAAATTTTTAGTCATATTTAGAGATAATAATATATAAACATATCCTTGGATTTCATTCAGCTTACATCTGGAAACCTCAATTTTCATGTGATTTTGTTATAATTATTTTGTGATAAAGTTGAAAAAAATATATTTAATAAGTACAAGTATAACTATATTGTATAGAGAATTTTGTTATAGACCTTTTCACATAATCAGGCTGTGAAAACGATATATTTTTATTTGGAGGTAGTACAAACTAAGAAATCAAAATTCATTTTTCAGCTTTTAACATTATTCACTTTTAGCTGAAAAGTTCTAGAAATGTACCTATATTATGGAGGATGCCCCTCTCCCTCTCATGTTTAATTTATACAAATTGTAATATATCCAATTGTTTTGATCAGATATTTTCAAGTATATCCTTAAGCACAAAAAAAAGAAATCCTACAACTGTCTAAACATATTTATAATTTATATATAAATAATATTTATACGTATATATGTAATTTTTAAATATCCTATGCTATATTTGTCCGTTTCAAAATTATTATGTTGAATTAGTATGTATGTATACAAGTAACAAATGAATTTATGAATAATTAGCTTGCCCGGTTTTTTTTTTATTTTTTTTATTTTTTTTTTATATATTACAACATGTCATACAGATAAGTTACAAGTTTATGGTTGTAGTAACCTTACACTTGACATAACAGTGGTTTGAATACTACTTAGAAAATTGAAATTAATTTTTTACAGTAGGAAAAATCTCATAAAAACCTACATAAGATATAAATGAAAAAAATTATGTTACAATCATTAAAAGTGCAAGAAAACTAAATATAATTTATGTGCAAAAGGAAAATATATATAACATATACACACACACATATATATTATATATATATATATCCATACACACATACAGCTTGCCCGGTTGATTTAGGCCTGTAGGCATCTATGCCAATACCGCTTTTCTGCAGCTTAAGTGTATTTTATACAGAACTGCTTCAATTATTTTAAAAAGTAATCAATGTCTAAAAGATTCCAATAACGATGAGGATTATTTTGCTAATGGAGTAGATATATAGGTATCGTCTGTAATAGATATATTAAAGAAGTAAATAACTATCCGTTTACTATGTTACTTATAACATAAAAATTCTAAATATTTAGTTTCTCATATAAAATTTTTTAATTTGTAGTTAGGTCATCCTTCTACTGGATTAAAGATGTATATTAGGAAAAATCATAAGGGGACGCTATTTAAGGGGACAAGGTTAGCATTACATGATAATAGTGTTTAAAGAATTGGAGGGGGGAGGACGATAGAACGTCATACATAAAGGAGTACCTCAGCAATCAGTTTATTACCTTTATTATAATTATTAAATATGATTTATTAAAACTTTACGAATCATTTTTAAGGAATAACCGCAAAATATTGGAGGCGCTGGCCTCTCTTCATAAAAATTGGAGGAAATGGGGTAGAAAATATGAATAGCCATAGATAGTCGATATTCTCGAAATATCGATATTTTCCTTTCAATATTCGATATTTTACCATCGATGGTATAATAATTTTTACTATTTAAGGTACCTAGGACTCCATCTGGACAAACGTCTAACTTGGAATCCTCATACCAGACTGAAACGACAATAAACAGCTCGACGTTTCCGACTACTTCAACACTTACTAGACAAACGCTCTAACCTTCCAACCAATTATAAAAGACTCATTTACATGACTGTAATAAGGCCTATTTGGACTTACGGAGTTGAGCTATGGGGCTCCACCAAACCTTCAAATTCCTCTCGCATACAATCCAAAATCCTTCGTAAAATCCTCAATGCTCCTTACTTTGTTACAAATAAAATTATCCATAATGTCCTTCCATAATAAACTTCATAACCATCTCAACCCTCTTGTCTCTAACCTTGCTTCCTATTCGATTCCTGATAACCCTCCGAGGCGTCTGAAAAGAAGATGGCCACGTGATCTCCTAATATAGACATATTATTAGAGTGCTACCAATGGATAGTTTCTCAACATGTGTTCCATGTCATTATATCCATGTGCGAATTTACCAGATGTATTTTTTGTATACAGTTGTAAATATCATATAAATAAATAAATAACTATTTAAGATAGGTTTATACCAGAAGATTAGCCTCTAATTCGGTTTGCTTATACTCTGGTATTAGTATTGACTATCTAATTTATTGATAGAGCTCCACCTCCTCCGCCGATTCCTCTTCAGGTTTCCTCCAGCACACCCTACCCCAAGACGGAGAGGCGAAGACGTCCCCCGCACTCGCCGATCAGCGAGGAGTACAGTTATCCCCCCACCTGGAAGAGACTATATAGCCGGAGTACGACCGGCTCGCCGACAGTCATGGACCTGCTCAAGTTGCTGCCCATTCTCTTCGTAGCTGCCCAAGGTACATCACGCTACTCCTCCATAGTGTAATTATTTAAATAGAACTGAGGATAAGTTTTATTTAAATGGCATCTAATGGCTACTTATTTGTGTTCCAACCTAAATTGCGACTATATCTGCTTTACAACGTAACTTAGATTAGATTGTTTAAATCCGTGAACCGGCGCAGAGTGGGGCGCAATATTTTGGGAAAAAAATTACCGGATATTCCATGCTAAATAAACGTTCCTATGAACTATGGGTAGTAAATCAAATCTACACTGTGCTAAAAATACTGAAATGAAATATTGGTTGATAACAAACATGAATGACTGCCAAAATCCTCGCAGACGAATCTAAAATTCTAACCATACTAGCAATTACAGTTCAACAAATAATTAAGGTCCTTATCCGAAAGGAACGCAATTACCGTTTTCTCATCATTAACCTCACGGAAAATGTTTTTTAATGGATACGTTATGAGGTTACTTTTTAAAATGTATATCAATAACTCTCAATAACAAAACAATATCGATGACTTAGTTTAAAATTGAAACAACCAGAAAATTAACGGTTTTCATTCAGTTTCCTTCTGATATCTATACCCTGTAATCTCCTCTTCATAGTACAAAACCAAAGTCTATAAAAGTATTTAATTTAATTTTTATAACTTAATAATACCTAATTTATTTTTAATTTTAATTTGATATTATAATAGATAATTTTATAGACCTTGTTACAAAACTGCACCATTTCAAAAAATTTTCAGCATTAGTGTAAAAACTGATGTTTCACTATGGAATATCTAATTTAATTTTGTTGAAAGTTTGTTCAAAACGTTCGAGTTCGTTTATCTCACCGATTTTTGAGTTGTTTCGACATGTTTTTATATTAGATAAATTATTATTTTAGAGCGGCAATTATATAATTAAGAAATACTCTTGCTGTGATCTGTTCCATGTTGTCCCCTTGATCTCATGTTCGGTGATTTGAAAGATGCTCTAAAATCAAACCACATAAAAACATGAGCCACCTTAAAAAATTGCAGCGTGAACCATGCGAAATCCTTCTGGGTACCTCGATGGAAACCGGAGTAACCTAAATGGATGTATATAATACCTAAGGAGTAATTAACTGAAAATATAATAGCGTTTCTTTGAAATATGACATTTACCGATATAACATTTTAGTAATATTTTATAGCCAATCTTCACCATTATTTTTCTCCGTTTTCTTTTTTCATTTTTTTTTTCCGAAACGTCAAACAAAATTAATAAATTGGTAATTTTACATTCAATGAGTCTAATCACTAGGTGTCTATATGTTCGCCTCTGATTTATTTTTTTCAGATTATCATATAAATATTTTATGAAAACTATGAAGTGCTGACCAATGCATTACAAATAAAATAAATTATTGTCATATATCATATTATTATTTTTATTTCGTGTAAAAGATGTTTATATTATATATATATATATTATAACTTAAGATATCAATAATTTAATATATTTCAATAATATGAAATATATTTCATGACCTATTATAATTGATATCTTAAGATATGTATATATATATATATTTTTTTTTTCTCTTCATACCTTTATCTGCACCTCTCATCAGAGTGACAATCAGATTTGATAGAAATATAGATGGTAATGGCATGACAGGCATGAGGAATGATAGCTCCCATCAGTACCTCTTGGAAGTCTATGTTTGCTTCCGTAAATCATAAAAGGAGAGAGATCTCTCATCCAGCTCCTCTTCAATCTCCTTCTAATGGACATGCCAACAGTGTCCATGTAGGTTACAAGTCTGTTGTTGTGATCTAGTACTTGAACATGAAATCGTGAGTAAGGAGTATGTATGTGTTGGTCGATAGTTGGTTGTCGTAAGTCGGTATGTAAGGTTTTGTTGTTTACGAACCAGGGAGTTGCTGTTATTAGCCGTAAAATTTTGGACTGTAGTTTATGATTTTTGAAGGACTGTAGTTTTTGTAAGTCTTTTTTGCTGAACCGCATATCTGTGAGGCGTATGTCCAAGTGGTTTTAAGTAGGTATGTGTATGTATTTAGTTTTGTTTGATTTGCAAAAAAGAGTATAGTATTTTCAGCCACATGTTTAAAGTCTTTAATTTCATTTCGACGTGAGGGTCCTAGGTCATTCTTCTATCATACATTAGTATCGAAGTATAAATGTTATGTGTTGTGATTTGTCATGATTTGATCTTACTTTCCAAAGTAATAAGATCCAAACACAAGTTTTGTAAATTTGAAAAATGATTTTGTAAATTCAGTGAAGCTTGTCTATGGTTACGGTGTTTTGTTAAAATTGCTCTATCGTCAGCGCAAGTAGGAGTCACTGTTTCGGAGTTTTTAGATATGTCATATGTATATATAATATACAGTAACGGAGCCAGTATTTATCCTTGAGGTACTCCTGCTAACACTGGTCGAATTTAGAATGTTTCTAAGTAATGTCGGACAGAGAAAGGTCTTTCGAAAAGGAAAGAGTGGATAATGAGATAGTATAGAATGGTTGAGGTAGTACAGTTTTGAGTTTAAAGAGATTTCTTTAGTGCCAGACTTTATCTAATGTCTGGCACAGGCGGATCTACGGGGGGGGGGCTTTCGGGCTGAAGCCCCCCCCCCAAAATGGTAAAATATAACTATGTTTTACAGAAAAATATGATAAACTATCTCTTAAAGTATTTTTGTTCGTGTAATTACATTTAATAAGACTTCAAGAACCACTAAAACACCATTTCATATAGGTAGTTAATTTATTTCTTTTTTTTTCAAATTAATTATCGTTATATGTATACGAAAAAAAAAATCTTTCGGGCTGAAGCCCCCCCCCAAAATTAAATCCTGGATCCGCTAGTGATGTCTGGGTAACATCCAGAAAAACGTCGGTTGCGTATTGTTTCTCTCTAGTGATCTAGCAATGTAGTCAGTAACTATGTGTAACCGGTGTGTTGTTGAATATAATGTGCGAACACCGAATTGATGATGAGGAATATTTTTTTGGTCTGTCAGTATTTATTTTTTGTAAATAAATTTTTCGAAAACCGAGAAGATATCGGAAGGAGACTGATAGTCCGATAAGAAGAGTGATTGAAAATGTTTTTGTCTCTTTTGTGTATTATTTTGATTTGTGAATATTACCATTGTAATTAATAGTTATTAAAACTTATAAGAAGACAGTAATTTAATCTCACGTTGTGGTTATTTTTTAAGCATAATGAGCTAGTGGACGTGAAGTATCGAATGACCGAAACTCTATTCGTGTCACGAGAAGTTTAGTACTTAAAGCGTGAGAACTAAAAACACTAACCTTTTAAACTGGAATATACTCTCAATTGATAATAACCATATTTATCCATTAGGTTGAGCCGTATTAGAAGTGAAATTAGAAAGTTTTCATGAGTCAGGGGGAAATTAGTGTTATTACAGGTTAATAATAATACCTGTATCCGGTCTTGTGCCCGCCTTCTAGATCTGAGGTTATAATTTCCGGTTGCCCCTCGTTCTACTTTCCCAAATTTATCATAAAATATCTATCCACTTCGACACATCATTTTTATTTTATATATCTTGAAGACCTATTTTTCAAAATATTCAAATCTTGTAATGAGAGTTATTACCACTGATAACAAAGACGCCTTGGTACCTGACTAACAAAATTCTGCGTATTGTCCTAAAAGTGTCTACACTTGACCGACAAATAACAGATTATCAGAAAAATTGTGGCTAGTTTAAAAAATATAAGAAAAGTAACTTGAGGATCGAAACGAGAAATTTATTGCAAAAAAATTGGAAAAGTTTTTATTTGTTTAACTTTTATATACCAAGGCACTAGCGGATCCAGGACTTGATTTTGTAGGGGGGGGGGTTTCAGCCCGAAACCTTTTTTTTCTCATAAAAATGACGATGATTACTTTGGAAAAAAAGAAAGAAACTAACTATCTATATGAAATGGCGTTTAAGTGATTTCTTAAGTCCTTTTAAATGTAATTACACGAACAATAATACTTTAAGAGATAATTATTTAATATATTTTTCCATAAAACATGGTTATATTTTACCATTTTAGGGGGGAGGCTTCAGCCCGAAAGCCCTCCCGTAGATCCGCCCGTGTACCAAGGGGAAACTTTTCAAAGCCAAAAAAGGCATTTTTCCCGATTTTTTATTTTATTTATTTTTTCACGTATCACTCCTAAACGGAGCATTAAAGCGAAAAACGCACTCCGTAAGAAATTAAAGAACGTTAAATTTTGCGTCGAACGAGTACCTAAACTTATAATTTGGTTAAGTGGTCGATAACCAGGGTCAACGAACGCGGTTTTTTACCAAATTCGTCAAAAAGTTATACAAATTACTACAAATGGCGCTGCAGTTTGAAAATGAGTTCTCTACGTTAAAAACTCATAAGATAAAAATTGTAGAGCATAAAAGTTTGCGTCTCTTGAGTGCCACCAGTTTTAATGTAAGTTACTTATTTCGCTCGAAATCGGTAGTGTATAGCGATGGCTGGAAATAGGTAATGAAGATATCTGTAATTTTTATTTTTTTTAACAGTATAGATGTCTATTCTACTGAGCTATTTTTGTTTGTAGTCCTGTACATACAGTATAAGACATCCACAGCTCAGCAGCGATGGATTTTGAGAAAGGAGGTATGAAAAAAATCCCAATTTCATGAAGAAATAACGAATCCCGATTCAAGCGAAACAATTTATCTATATTTAAACTGTTGTCGATATTATACTCAGTGGATGCGGAATTTAATGCTCAACAACTTTTATTTTATGATTTTTATTTAGTTTTCTCGAAGAGAACTCATAGTAAATTTTCTCAGTTTTTAAGAATTTGGTGAAATCAGCGTTCGCTGTCTGTAGTTATCGAGCATACCAATTAACCACATTATTAAGTTTAGGTAATCCTTCGACGCAAAATTTGACGTTTTTTAATTTCTTAAAGGATTTTCGTTTCGCTTTGATGCACCGTTCAGGGAGTTAAAGGTAAAAAAAAAAAAGATCGGCAAAATCTTGCTTTTTTGGCTTTAAGAAATTTTCTCTTGGTGGCCAGGGTAAGCGATATCATTTTTTACAATTCTTAACCAATATAAATACAAATCAAAAAAACTTTTCCCACATTTTCACAATGATTTTTCCGTTTCAATCCTCGAATTTTCGTCATAAACCTATGACTTCCTGTCCTACAGTATCCTTCAACAATAGCCCTCTTATCCCTGTCGAACAAATTCGATACTTAGGACTTCACCTTGACAAACGACTCACTTGGAACCCCCATACCAGACTGAAACGTCTAGAAACCGCCCGACGTTTTTGACTACTGCAGCACTTACTAGACAAACGCTCTAAGCTTTCAATCAATTACAAACGACTCATATATATGACAATAATAAGACCTATTTGGATTTACGGAATTGAGCTTTGGGGCTCCACTAAACCATCGAATTCCTCTCGTATCCAATCCAACAATCCAAAATCGTTCGTAAAATCCTCAACGCTGCTTACTTTGTCACAAATAAAATCATCCATAAAGACCTTAATGTTCCATATGTTTCCGATTTAGCCCAATCCAGATACCTATCCCTCCATAACAAACTGCAGAACCATCCGAATCCTCTCGTTTCAAACCTTGCTTCCTCCTCGATCCCTGATAACCCTCCGAGGCGTCTGAAAAGAAGATGGCCTCAAGACCTTCTAATACAGAACTTTAATTTGAGTTCTACAAATGGGTAGTTTCTCTTCACGTTACCAATGTCACATTTACTTATTGTATTTTCTATGTAATACAGTTGTAAATTTCATTAAAATAAAAATAAATAAAAAAATCCTCGAATTACTGATCTAATATTCATCAATCAATTGCCATTTTACAGTAGCAAGAACCGACTGGCTGATACTCATTTTTTATATATAGGTGTTATAAACATTCGAAAAAATGCCTTCAAAATTTTCATTAAATAATTTTTCTCACGAGCTCTCGGACTAATAGTTGTATAGTCTTCATCCAATTATACTATGTCCATAATTTTTCCATCTGACTTTCACTAGATTTACTGTCACAGTGTAGACAAGGATCCTGCCGTTATCTTATTGTCGAGACAATACACTACTACCATGACAGTGGATTTTTTGTTACCTTCTCCTAACTGATGTTTCTAGTTTCCAATTAAATACTGAAATACAAATCGATTCTACTCCCAGACACAAAACGATCGACTGGGCCGCGGAAGAGATGAAGGTGGCGAATTCGAAGCTTTCCGAGGTGAGTGCCTTTCGCCGCGGCGTCTTCTTCAAGTTGTTTTTTCTGATTTCAATGTTCTCCTTCACTGGATTCAGTTCCGGCTCAGTGAACCATTTTGCCGCGCGGTGAGTCAATAAACCTTCACAGAGTTGAAAATTTTCAATGATAATTGATTCACTAGGACTAAAAAAAAAACTCCTATAGAATTGAGGGAGCCAAAATTTTCTGGACCTATGATCTCATTTTTTTTTTTTTTTTTTTTACTTTCACTTATCTATATATGTAATATACAGCAATGGAAAGTATTGCGATTGTGAAAATTTTCGAATCTGAGTTTTCGACGGAAACACACGTTTTAATGTCCCCTGAATCCAATGAACCAAGTCCCACAAAATGGTCTGTGTGTATATTATCAATCTTGATCAAAAACGAAAAGTCGTACAAAATTGAAATTGCATATTTAAGTTAAGTATATGGCTGTTACAGTAACTTTTTTGTCAAAATTGACTAACCGGGAAGGCCACTTTATATAAATCGATTTCACACATTTTTACATTTTTTTCAAAAACGGCTCGAACGATCTTGATTAAACTCGTTGTATCCATGCATAATTAAGTATCTTTAATATCATTTAGGTCTTATCCCTATTGATGTCACTTAACAGGGCTTAAATTCCCAATGTTCATAATGTCTTCCTCAGAAGTTCATTTACTTTAAATAATTAACTATCTCTCATTGTTAAGAGTAATTAAAAACAAGCTGAATATAAACTTTTAAAGAATTTGAATATTGGAATAAGGAGAAAAAAGGAAAAAGTTTTGTTTGGATCAAAAATGAATCGCCGGAAATAATAGTCAGAAGGTATACGTATAATGTATCGTTGGAAAGCGGAGAAGAAATAATATCTAATATATAATGTTACAGAAGGTAACGGAAAGTGACAAAATAATATAAATAATAATTTTAAAAACTAACATTATTTGGGGCCATAGCAATCTCTAGCACTGATAAGGTTGAAGTTTGATTAACAATGGCCTTAACATTGCTCGATTCAATCTCATGTGTGCGACCAGACCGTGGAGCGTCATTGACTATTGATGTCAAAATTTTCTGAATGAAATTTGGCAAATAAATTTTGACAGGTGCATTCAGTTTAAGCATCATCCCCATAAACACTGCAAATTTTTCTATGAGCTTCTGCAGCAGGCTTACCTTTTTAAAATAATACAACAAAATATGCCGATGATGAATGATATTTTCTTCCAAATTCACAGTACAATTTTTTAATTTTTTTTATTTATTTATTGAGCATTACAACAATCAGTCTCTTGGACATTAGTTATAGTGAGGTAGGATAACATTCACACTATATGCACAAAAAATCACAGCGCAATAGCAAACACAATACTAACCTAGTTTCAACAAGAGTTAACAGATATAGCTGGTGACATATTACAGACAGGATAAAAAATCCAGTTTAGGGATTAATTCATCAGATAAGAAGTGTATCATAGTGAAATACAAATGAACAGAAAAACCGAAAGGACTTATTTGCCAACCTAATACATTTAAAACAATTACTTTATGTGTTTACCACTCGTTTTGTCTGACTTATGTAGTTCCCACTCTTTAAATTCCATATCCTAATAGCTGAAACTAAGAAAGTTTTTCTTTTACTTCTCTATTACTATATCAAGGTTAAAGGTTGCACATGGAGGTGATAGAGCCGAGATCACGCTCTACCGCCAGGTTTTCTCTCTTGATTAATTATTTAATAAAAATTACCCACTTTATTGAGGCTAGGTGTGTCCAAGCAGGATCTACCGATTCCAGAAACTATCCTCGGGTGACGAAACAGAATAAATAATTATCTGCCATCAGCTGTATTCAAACCCGAAACATTTAGCATAGAAAGTCTGAGCCTTACCCGCTGAACTACACACCTCTCCTATCAAAATTTTTATTACGTTTAACTAATTGTTGATTATTAACTTATTACGTTTTCAGAGATCTGAGGATTCGTTTCGGAATCTTTCAGTAATACAAATGTCCATTTTTTTATTAGATAATTTAGTAACCAAGAAACAAATTTAAATAGCTCGAAGTTATGGAAAATTGGCACCTCTAAACATAGGCGCAGATTTTTCATTTCGATTGAGGATGCAAAAGACAAAAAAAAAAGGAAAGAAAAAGCAGTTAATATTATGGCTAAATATTGCACATAATTATTGTAAAACGAGCAACTATAATACTGAATATTTAAAAATAAGTGTATATATTTGTTTGGAAGTAGTAGAATTTTCGATGTGCATACATATATTTAAATATTTCGTTTTTGGATATTTCGACTTTTCGTTTTTGAGCTAGACTGTTAACACATACAAACATACACAGACCATTTTGCGGGATTTGGTTATTTGGATTCAGGGGACATCAAAACGTGTATTTCCGTTGAAAACTCAGATTCAAAAATTTTCACGATTGCAATACTTATCCTTACTATATATTACATAAGTAAGTGAAAATAAAAATGTGACATAGTGTCCTTTCCTCCAGGAATAGACATAAAAAAAAAAAAAAATCACTGATTTACCGTGTCCACAAAATACTATATCACATATCCGCCTTGATGTACGTTGCAGTCAGGACTCTTTCTCTTCCGCTGGAGAAGACATCTTCCAGTAGACCGGAGTTCCGGACATCTACAGCCGAGCTAAGTAGAGCAGAGAGGCCAATGCCAGAGGGGAGGGATCGCCGCTGCCCGATTTGGCCGAGAGGCAATTACACCTTTCTGCGGTATAATCAACTCTAACTGTTCTCCGCAACGGCAATGAACTTTTGGCTCAGGGTAGGAATGATAATCTGAGATAAGCGGCCAAAGGATTTGCATTTCGATAGCGTCAAAGCGAATTTACAACGGTTACATCTTCATTATGCTGATTTTCAAACTGCTTGGCTGATTCTTTCTATGTATTCTATGTAATTAGAATCTGAATTCAATGATGACATTGTGGTTTTCAAAATATGACCAATCAAATTGAAATGACAACGGAAAGTGTTGGTGGTTCCAAAAATTCTTTTTTTTTTTTTTTGTATGGAATTTACAACAGTGCATTTAATATACACTGACAGGCAAAAAATTCCACCCACTTGATTTTTTCATGTTTTCATCTAAACATATTTCTGCTTTGGATTGGTCTATTGTTTTTAATGAATAAATAGGTAGAATGGGCTATTCCTCCAGCAAAGGGACAATTCCTGACTGGTGGAAAGAATGCCGAGGCGTCTTCAAGAAGTAGTGAAGGCAAGAGGAGGAAACACGCGCTACTAAATTTATTTCTTTTAGAATAATAATGGTTCATTTTTCAATTTTTTTTCTCTAATCTTTCTCCCCAATCACATTTTCATTATTAAAGGTAAAAAAGATTATAAAATTCCATAAATACTAAGTATTATCTACAAATATCATGTATTATATAACAAATACAACTTTACAGAAATATTTATAGATGAAAACATGGAAAAATCAAGTGGGTGGAATTTTTTGCCTGTCAGTGTACATTCAGCATATATGATACAGAGAAATACATGACATGACAAGGCTTGGAGAGAATCTACCCATTGGTAGCACTCTAATAAAATTTCTAAATTAGGAGATCTTCGTTTCAGACGCCTAGGAGGATTATCAGGAATCGAGGAGGAAGCAAGGTTAGAAACGAGAGGATTCGGATGGTTCCGAAGTTTATTATGGAAGGATAGGTATCTGGATTGGGCCAAATCGGAAACATATGAAACATTCAGGTCATTGTGGATTATTTTATTTGTTACAAAGTAAAGAGCATTTAAGATTTTACGAAGGATTTTGGATTGTAAAGATTGAATACTCCGTAAGTCCGAATAGGTCTTATTACAGTCATGTATATGAGTCTTTTGTAATTAATTGAAAGATTGCAGCGTTTGTCTACTAAGTGTACAGTTGAAGCATCTACGGGAGGGATTTCGGGCTAAAGCCCTCTCTCCTCCTCCTCCTCTCTCCCAAATGATAAAATATAACCATGTTTTACTGAAAAAAGTATTAAAAACTATCTCTTAAGGTAGTATTGTTCGTGTAATTGCATTTAGGACTTCAAGAACCACTTAAACACCATTTCATATTGGTAGTCTTTCTTTTTTTTTCAAATTAATTATCATTGTATATATAATATATATATTATATATATATATATATGAAAAATGAAAAAAGCTTTCGGGCTGAAGGCCCCTCCCTCCAAAAAAAAAAAATTAAATCCTGGATCCGAAAGTGAGTTGAAGGGTGATCAAGCAATATTCACGCGCTCTCCTCTTTCCGTCCCAGAGCCTATGGCTATGTTCATATATTTAAACTATATCAATTTGCTTAAGTTTTTTTTATTTTATATTATTACAATATATTATCAGAATAAAAAAATACATTGATATATATAAAACTATAATGAGTTTAATGACGTTACAGGAGAAGCGAGGGCGATACACCAGCAGCTTCTGCCTGCGATCCCCGGATACGTCCCAGTGTACATCCAGCAGGGCCCGGATGTCGAGGTGATCTACGAGGCCGGTAGGAAGGTGGCCATCCATGAGTCGGAGAAGCCGGCCAAGCCTGTGGAAGAGGTGGAGCCGCAGAAGATAGAAGAAGAGGTTCAGCAAAGCAGCCAGGAGGAACCCAAAGAAGTCGCAGCTCCTGTGCAGGACGAACCGCGTCCTCTCGAACCTGCCAAGGTGGCGCAGGATAACAAGAGCACCCACGAAGAGCAAAGCAGCCTGGACGAAGTTGCGAAGAAGGTGGGTACCGGATCCGCCATCTTAGTACCTGGCTACCAGGCGGAACCGGCGGTCAGCAGCTGATCACAAGGGCCGGCTGTATAATGCTAATGTTAATTTATTCAATCAAAATGTCATCTTCATTGTAACTTCATCTAGTCCTCCACGCAAATACATGTCTCATCTTATTTATCAACAAGCATTTCAGTATTTTATAGATCCTTTAATCTCCTCTTATCTCCTTTGTTTAATATCCTCGGACGAAACCAGGACATACCAATACAATAGCACAGATGGATCTATGGAGGGAAAAGGTAATGTTTTCGGGCTGAAGTCTCCACTAAAATTTTAAAATATAACCATTTCTTATGAAAAGAATATTTAAAAAAGTATTATTGTTCGTGTAATATGCATCGTAAAATGCGTAGTGATCTTTCTCAATACACTCTTTTAATTCCTGCTAGTGCCCATATATACTTTTCAATATGGAAACTATTTCACTATTGGTTCAGTATTTTTATATTCTTATGTTAGGATACTTCTCAAAATAGTTATTTTATTATCACAGATTTATTTTTAAATTTAACTCCAATATCAAACGAAGGAATGGTTTAAATTATCTGTACAGAAAATTTACGAATATTATGAATTAGTTTTGCTACCTTTGTATTGAATACAGTTGGCTCAGTATTTTCAGTAGTTACTGAAAGAAATAAAAATATGATCTACAACAAAACCTCCTATTAAACATAATGTTCTAAATAGGTACCTATATAAAATAAAACCTCAATTTTATATTATTTGCTTCGCGTCTACAAAAGTGCGATTAAACATTTCACAAACACAATTATCTAACTTAACTTACAGCGTGATCAGCGCTAACCAAAGTTTTTTTTTTTTATTTCTCTTGTTACCGACAATAGGTGGAAAAGATCAAAAAACAAGAAACAAGAACACTATTACAGGAAAACAATCGTTTAAATATTTGTTTTTCACAGTTTACGAAAAGTCTAAACGCACCTTTACATTAAATAACTGAAAGGTAAAAAGAAATTAAAGAATGTACTCACTTTATAAATTGGTACCACAATTGTAATCTTCAATATCTGATAACAGAAAAATAAAACACCATTTGAACAAAAGCAAGAAAAAACAATGGCGCGCTCCAATCAGTGTTGCCATTATTACAGCTGACTCACTATCAATTTCTTTTAAGAACCGCCTCATAGATTATTTATTTACATTTATAGTTATTTATTTACATAGATAGTTATTTATTAATATATCCATATAATATTATTTATTAATATTGGTAGTTATTTTTATAGATACGATTATTAATTATTTGAAGTTGCTACTTATCATCGGGTGGGGGAGGGGAGGCAAAATCTATTACTATGTATTTATTTTATTGCAAAAACATTTTTATGTTCAAAATCCCTTTGGTTCTGAACTTTTCACTTACCTGTTTCAAATGTTAATATTCGACAACAATATTTTTTTTTCTATTCAAACAAATTGATCTCCATAAATTCGTAATTTCTTAATATAAAATATATTGGATATTGTTAATAAATTGTAGTTATTCTTCGAGTACAATGTTTTTAGCTTGAAATGAGTTCTCTAACCTAAAATTTCGAAACTTTTGCCTTATCAAATTGCTGTAGACAGGCGCACATTATCACACGGAAAAACGGCACTTTTCAAAGAAGGAGAGGAGAGGAGAAATATCTAGCCTTTTTTTTTAGTTAAAAAAAAAACGTTTGTTTCTGCTTTTTGGTTGATTTGACCTAAAATGAGTAACTTTACAGCAAAAAAATCACTACGTGACACTTCATAACCTTACATCACTAAGAACCTTGATGAATTTTCTCTTTGTGAAATCACAATTTCATGCACTTATTATAACTACAATTTTTCTACAAAAAAGTCAAAACTTAAAAAAGTTTTTAAAACTTGATCTCCATCAAAAAAGTAGTTAGTGACTTTTTACAATACACTGATTACGTAACCTACAATTTTCTTATCAAATTACTAACTTTTATTATGAGAGGAGTCGGAGAGATTAAAGAAGGGATGGCAAAATTAATCCAACCCCTTCTAGGCAATTATCAATTAATCAGGAACGTAACCAATAGCAACATGTTATAAAATTACAGTAACAGTTTCAATTAACCGTTACTTTAAACCGTTATACCTAATTAATAGTAATTGTATCATATGTATGTCTCAGTAGACTACGCCCCAATGCAATCGTTTGCTTGCGCACCTCTTTCCTCTTTTTCCTAAAAAATACCAACTTTATCTCTCATTTTGGGTACTTAACCTCGCAAGATTTTTTCAATATCCTCCAAAACATACTTTTATTAATCAGAAAAATATTTTTTAAGAAGTACAAATTTATATATTGTACATCTAATATTTGTTTGAAAGAGGTTTTATATAATATCTCTCCTCTAAAATGTCTTTAGTGTATGTCATATTTTATTTTATTATTATGAGAATAAAATATTACAGGAGCTCTCCTATTAGCTTTAATTACACATCTATTCATTTAATTACATATATGTTGAGCTCCTGTAACCTCCTACAATCCTGATACAAAATAAAGATTTTAGACTAAAATTTTAAAAGCTAAATGGTATTTATTCATCTGGAGGTGATAGTTTGATTTTATCTAGATGATGGCAGTTATTTTTCGATTTAGAAATTTCTCCTTAAATACTATATATTAATTCTTATATTATATATAATATTATTTATAATATATTGTGATGTATAAAACGATTGTGAAACATAAAAGGATCAAATTATTGTTGTGCTTATATAAATCTGAACATGTTGAATATATATTATGGTTAAAAATTGGCAATAATAGTAATTATAATTATATAATAATATATAAAATTGGAGATAAGGCGCGATGGATACTATAGATTTTTAAATAAATCTATCGCCCGAACTGGAAAAATTGTAATATTTGTAGAACTGGTTTCGTCCAGTTTATTTTATGGTGATGAAAAATAATACAATCTGGCCTACAGAATACATGTAAATTCTTTCTTTATTTTATGAAATTTACAACTGTATACAAATACAACTGGTAAATATGTACACATTAGCAATAATGAAATGAACAGACTTGAAGAGATACTACCCAGTGGTAGCACTCCCTATTTAATTCTAGGTAAGAAGATCACAAGGCCATCTTCTTTTCGGATGCCTAGGGAGATTACCAGGAATCGAGGAAGCAGTAATGCTAAAAACAAATGAATTCGGATGGGACTGGAGTTTTTCATGAAAGGATAGGTATCTGGTTCGGGCTAAATCAGCGACATACTTATTAATTAAAGTTATAAAATTTGAGCGACCAGTAGTAGGATTAAATTAACAATTGAATAATTTGTAAAATGCGGGTTGGTTCACCGTTAGGCAGATAGGGGGTACTCCCCTAGTTTTTATAAATAATTAAAAAAAAATTACTAGAATGAGAATCACGTGAAATAAATTGTTTGGACGATTTCGATACGAAGTCTTAGAATGAACCAATTTCGGTTGCATTGGCGTTATCAACGCCACTATCATTTGGTTTAGTTTATAACAGTTCAATTAAACCAATATTTTTTATCAATCTACTAAAAAGTTCCAAGGCATGTTATCAGCGGTACTGAACCCTTTTTATCAAATTATTAACATCCGCCTCAAACTTAGAGATGACTTCTACTTTATGTGGTAACTTACAACTTCATTATTTACAAATATCCTCGGGAATTGGAGATTGGTCAACTTTATCTGCATAATGAGGTACTAAAAACTTATTAACACCTATTTGCTCACTATTTGAATCTTAAGATAATTCTATCACAAAATCGAGAAAAAAAATCTGGTGTGTCCACTCACACGACTTTCCTACCCATTTCAGAAAAGTTTTTATATCTTTATATATGTCCATCTAAAAACAAAAAAAAATTGAATTAGATTTATTTTCCTGAAAATTGATCAAAGAAAAGATTTGAGTACGATTTATTTGATAAACGAAAGCAATGTAAACCGGTTTAACGTAGATCAGTATAAAAATGTCAATACCCTCTAATATTATTGATTAAAAACTTTTCACCATAGCCTAATTTTGTAAAACAATAATTTCTGTTAAAACTAGAGGTAACAGTGAAGTTTGTGTGATGCGGGCAACAGATTTTCTTACATTAACTAAGTTACATTTTTTCTCTCATTCATCCCTTTCTGACACCAGGATATGTACCCGTAATCTTCTTAAATTGGAAATTGAATAGCTGTAACTTCGTTAATAGTGAACGATTTTTATATAGCTTTTTTAGGGAATTTCACTACCATTAAAAAAAAAACAGACTAAATGAAACGTATAGATCCGTCGAAAACCTCATATTGGAAATTTATCCCGATCGCAATACTTTTCTTACCTAGAATAGGTAGGAAAGTAAAAAGTGGCATACAAAAGTATTGAGCCGTTTGGCGTGATCTCCACCTAAACTAAACAGCCCAATATTTTTGTAAGCCACCTTTTTTTCGCAATTTTAAGGTTGAATTATATTACGATTCAAATGGGTATGAGTTTTTAGTACCTCATTACATTAACGAGAAAACGTCCGATATCTGAGAATTTTATAGATGAAAAAAAAGGCGTGTAATTTAGACCACACGATAGAAGTGAAAACATCAACAAGGCGAGATTAATAATATTACATAATAATAATAAAAGGCTTAGCGAACCCGAAGGTTCGATGCCGACACCACCAATCGCTTATTACACACCTCCCTCCACCGTTCGCCGTCCAAATCCAGTCCCTTCAGATCGGCTTTAATGCAATCCTCCCATCTCCATGACTATTTGTGGTGTATGGTGAACTAAAGATATGTGAGTAGGGCGTTCAATCCTACGTCACACCCTCCAGCAAGTCTGGACGGCCCCTCTCATTGTTGGTCAGCAAGTCCATCGGACTTAGCCGGGAGGAACTTCCCAGGAATTTCCACCGACCATACCCACATCCGCCACCCGTGGGACGCTCCCCATATGCGGTAATGAGCCCGCGCGAGGAATAATATTACTAATAATAATATTAGTAAGCAGGTTAGTTTTTGAGATATTTTAATCCATATTTTCGATAAAACTCGTTATAATTTGGTTTTCGACATTATTCTTTTATCGCCTCTCTAACACGTCGTCGCATTAAAATACAATTTTGAATAATATCTCACTATAAAGAGGATGATGGAATGCTTAACATTTCCCTTGCTTACAGTATGTAGTATACAGATTTTTAGTTTCTGAGATATTTTAATCCATCAGCAAAAAAACTTCAATTAGCCGATTTTAACCATCGGAAATCTGACAGTTCAATGTAATTCATTCTCCACAAAGAGTGCGAAATGCGCCTAAAGATATTTTCACTTCAAAAGTCGTAGTTTATGACACAGGCGGTTCTACGGGAGGAGTGGGTGGGGCTTTCGGGCTGAAGCCCCCCAAAAAATGTAAAAATTATCTCTAAAAGTATTAAAGTTCGTTTAATTACATTTAATATAACTTCAAGAATCATTTAAATCCCATTTTGTAGAGGTAGATAGTTTCTTTCTTTTTATTCCAAAGTAATTTTCGTTATATTAAAAAAAAATATAGCTTTCGGGCTGAAGCCTCCCAATGAAATTCTGGATCCGCTAGTGGTTAATGACAAGATGAAGCCATTCGCAAAATTTAGACGGCTGTTAATGATTTGAAAAAAAAATAATTGAAAGTGTCTGTACTACGGGAAAATTACTGATTACAATGGAACCATCATTCGTTTTACCTTCTTTAGCCTCCTGTGGGAAATTGAATAACAGAAGAAGAAACAGAGATGAAGATCATAAGAAAGAAGATTCCTGAAGAGGTAAGTGTGCCGGAAAAGACCGTTAGAGAGCCAGTTTTTACAAGCAACGGAAGTCCGTTATGGGAAAGGCTGAGAAGCAATAGTGGTTCTGGAGGCGATTGCATTTCTCATCAAACTGGATGACCGATATAATGAATTCGTGTTTCCACACAGAAATAAGAAAACTTTAAGTTTTTTCATTCGATGTATAGATAAAAAAATCTGGTGCGCACAACACACAACTTTCACTTACCGATCTACTATGAATAGAAATTATTTTCTGGCAATGCTGGGCTGTTATACATTTTTTTTAAGTGCATTTTAAACGGAGCAAAAGCTTAAAGCTTACAGATAATAAGTCATTAAGACCATTATAATTACAAAATGTCTATTTAATATATCGATGACAGACAATAAAAATCTATTCACTCTATCTGCTTTTATAAACCACACAACTTTCTTTGCTTTTATAAACCTCAGAATGACTAACTCCAATTTCAAGATTTTTGAGTGATGTCATTTTAGTGATATTTTTAGTTGAAAAAGTTATTTATGCAGAATATGAGTAAGTTGATTCCGGAGGTGGAGATTGCAGTGTTGAAATATAGAACTGAGAATAAAGGTGTAAATTTAGGTACTTATTTTTTATGAAAGATGTTCTTAGAAAAGATACTTTATTAAATATCTGTAGAAAAAAGGTTTTTATAGTCTCAACAATTAAATATATTTTAAATTTATCCAAATTTTCGCCTCTTCAGGATAAAAAAGTTAGAGACCATATCTTTCCTCCTAATTGTTCGATTTTAACGAATATGTTTTTGGCATTTTAGGAAATTCCATAAACTTTTAAAAAAACCATTACAATGTCGCCAAAAAAGTGTATACTTTTTGAGTTATTCTGAATTTAATTTTACCATCCCTTGTAACTTTTTTTCCAGCTTCTTTTCGTTGAAGTATGTTATATAGATAAATTTAAAGAGTGTAGAGAAAATGACTTTAGTTAAGTTTCATTGAAATCGGTACATTCGTTTAGGCGCTACAGTCTATAGTAACGCAGGTTTTTCTGAATTTTTTTTTTTTTCTCCTTTATTAATTTATCAAATTCTTTCTAAAGTTATATTTAGCATTTTTTCTTAACTTTCAATAATGTGAAATGATTAACTTTTTAAAATAAACCATATTAAAGGTACTTTAGAGGAAGACGTATGTGAACATTGGACATTTAAGCTCTGTAAAGTGACATCAATGAGGATAAGACCTAATTGATATTAAAGACCACTTAATTATACAATGATACAACGAGTTTAATCAAAATCGTTGGAGCCGTTTTTGAGAAAATTGTGAAAATATGTTTCAGCGTTGATATAAAGTGGCACTTCCGGTTAGCCGATTTTAAGGAAAACGTTGCCGTTACAACTAAGGCATATACCTATCTTAAATACGTGATATCAGTTTCGTAGGACTTTTTGTTTTTTAGCTAGGCTGCTAACATACAAACACACAGACCATTTTTCGGGACTTGGTCATTTCGACTCAGGGTGCCTCAAAACGTGTATTTCCGTTGAAAACTCAGATTCAAAAATTTTCTCGATCGCAATACTTACCCTTACTATATATTACATATATATGTAAGTGAAAGTAATAAAGGAAGGAGATGGTCCGGGGTGGCGGTCATAAATAGGCTAAATAGTGGTAAAACTATTTTATTAAAAGCCAATTTTTCGACCCGACTTTGCAGGTCTTCTTCAGGGCTAGAACGGACAAGATACAAAAAAATATAGAGAATTGTGTAAGTTACACAATATTTAAACAAAAAAATATAAACAATATGAATAAGCTTATTAAAATTATAAACAGTACGTACATTAAAATAAAATATAAACAGGGTAAGCTAAGTAACAAGATCCTAAACTGAAGTAAATAGATAATAACAATTATTGTAGTGTAATACATAATATATGCAAAATGTGAATATAATTCTACAAATCTACAGGGGAGATTCAAAGAAAAGGGGAGGAATAAAAGAAAAAAGAAAAAGAATAAAATTAGAGACTTGCAGGTGTGTTCAGCAAGGATTTTCAATTAGAACTGGAAAACCAGAGTAAGGGCAGGTATTGGGGAATTTCTATAGATAAAATAGTACATTCGGAAAAACAATTTGAGGCCAAGGAGTTAACATAAAATTATATTCGAAAAATTATGGTAGGTTGTTAATGAGGTTATAATCGGTTTCCCTGGAGGGTTATACCATCATAAAAATATGAACCCTCCAAGAATTCATAAACTCGTAAATATGTGTCGATAAATAAAAAATCCATTACACCGCAAACATTTGTAGCCCTCAAAAATACACTACTTCGTATAACTTTGCTCCCCCCCCCCCAAAAAAAATGTTTATGGTGCAAATTGCGTCATGCAACCTTCTGAACAACCAATATACGTTGCAATAGACTTCCGAATACACACCTACTCCTTCGTTTCTTCTCGCTTTGGTGCCTATCAACTTGCTTCCTCCTTGATCCCTGATAACCCTCCTAGGTATCTCAAAAGAAGATGGCCTCGGGACCTTCTAATATAGAACTTTAATTTGAGTTCTACCAATGGGTAGTTTCTCTTCATGTTATACATGTCATGTTACCAATTTCCCATTCACTTGTATTTTTCATGTAATACAATTGTAAATTTCAATAAAATAAATTTTTAAAAAAAATAGTATTGGTATTGGTTTTAAGTTATAGTAAGTTTTAAGACCCACTGAATAAGATATTTTACCAGTTTTTGCATTTTGAAGTTTTTTTTCAAATCTCAAAACCTTCTGAGCTTTCATTTTATAGAGAATGGAAGAACTATAATATGAAACCTAAAACTTTCTTTTTTCCCTCCTCTTCCTCACCTTTTAGCTACAGCGAAGTTTTTCCCGAGCCAGGAGAGAGGGTGTGGGATTCCTGCCAGAGTTAGCAGTCCTCTGGAAACTGGGATATGAACTCGTAATCTTCTGTCTATCAGGTTGCCGAACAAGCAGTGTTTTGCACATGCATCTGTCTACTGGTCCACCACCGACGACTTTTAAGGATTTCACCAAGAGATTTTTCAACTTAATCCCTTTACAAAAAAATGTATAGATTTGTTTGTTGCGAAACTTTGCTGATTGCAAATTTCCCTCTATAAAACCTATATCTCTGATCAGGGTGGAGACTAGGATTTCTAACAGGAGGGGCAAAGTAAATTTTGCTGAAATTAATTTTACTTTCCTCCTATGCTTCCAATTAAACCAACATTTTATAAGAATATTTTATGTAATATGTGGTCGGCACCATGTTGAAGTAACGGATATGCAATGTTAAAATGGATCAAATTCCTTACTTTGACATGGTACCGAAAATATATCAGAATAAATCTCATTATCACATAATATCTCATTTTATTGGCAGAATTCAGGTCAAAACAAAATTTGAAAAACATATTTTTTTATTTAGGCTAAAAAACAATTTTTCCTGAAGGTTGCTATAATTTAAATCCTGGAAGCTGGAGCAAGTACTCTATTTACCCCTCTCTAGTTCCAGACCTTCCCCTGATTGTATTTTTTTTTTTTTTGGAGCATAATCTTAGCCATTCAATTGCGAGAATAAAACTGTATTTTTCTAAATACAAAAATAAATAATTAAGTCTGGAATTGAAATATTGGGTTAGTTTGTAAATAGAGAACAAAAGATTATTTATGCATTATATAATTTGTAAAATGCAATTATATCTTTCCAAACAAGTTTATTTAAATCACAGTTATTTAATAATACAATTATAAATTTTGTGAATACATTTTAAAAATATACATGCTTTATCACAAATTTAATTCTTAGGAACATTATAACAACACTAATAATTCCATATTTTTATGTATCATAGATTTATAATATTACTGGCACATGTATTATAAATGAAATGCAAACTAGTTTACAAATTTAAAATATCTTTTAGACATGTATAATGTGTAAAGAAAATAAATTTATATTAAAATATTAATTTTCTTTTTTTTTGAAGTATTAATATATTAAAATAATAAATAGAAATTATCACACAGAACAGACTTTCATTTAATATTCTTATAGACTTACAAATTAATTAAGAAAATAAATTTTATAAATAGTTTTTTATTAAATAATATTGGCACAATTCACAATACTGACTCAGAGAAACCTCTAATATATGAATCTCCTCAATGAGAGATCTAATATGGAGTTGAGGGAGAAATTAAGAAGGTGTCGAGACAACATTCAAAGATAAAACTTTTGGAAGCCTGACAACGAAGCAAGGCTTCTGGAGCTAATCGACTTACCATGAACTCATTAGATGCAGAGGAAAGAAGCTATTGGAGAATATAAGATAAGAGCCAGGACGCTCATCTACCCTATATTCAAGAGAGGTGATCCGCTAATGTGATCAACTACGGAGAGATCCTCTTCTTCTCCATTGGATAAAAGGACTTTTCAAACATCCTCTCCAACTGTTTGCTACCCCAAAGGGAGAGTAAACTTGGGCAATACCAGGACAGATCTAGAATAGGAAGGTCTAACATTGATCAAACACTCAGTCTTATTCTTGAACAAGGATGGGAACACAATGTGGGCGGAGTGGGCAAAATGGACTAACACGTGTGCACTGCACCGCCGTTGTCCGGCAACCTGATACATAAAACTTTGATAAAAAAATAATCCTGAGTTGGCGTCCCCGAGGAGTTTTTAAATCCTCGCCCACACTTCCTAGCCCGGGAAAATCCCTCTATAGCCTTAAACGCGAGGAAGGGGAGGACAAAAAAAAAAAAAAAAAAAAGGATGGGAACACAAGATTAAAACTTACCACCTCTTTATCAATTTCAGAGGAGCTTATAGCGTAAATAGAGAAAAATTATATGTGGCACTGGAGAATTTTAAGACCCTCAGTAAGGACCATTCCTGGTCAAAATACTTCCTAACTCGGAGGCTCCACCATCCCCTTACAGCAGATATTGTCCAGTAGTATTATCGTCATCCTCGTCTTCGTTCTCTCCAAATTGAAGAAGTAGGCCCTCCCCTCCACCACCAAGCAGTCTTGGGCACCTTCCGCCATTTTCCCAAAGCCCTTCCTCTCCAGGTGTTTCCACAGCACTTCTTCCAGTTTTTCTGTGCTCGATTCGGAAGACACATTCATTATTTCTAATCAGGGATTCCTTTTCCTGACCAGTTCTGCCGTCAAGCCTTTCTCATCCTATAAGCCTCTTGGTCCCTTTGTCCTTACCACATCAACGTCCATTTCAGCATCTCCTCTTATATCCTCAGGGAGCATCCTCCATATGTCCATCGGGTTCCAGCCTTCTTGCCCCTTGCTGGTAACATATGCCTCTTTGCTTTCATTGCTCATTGAGGGTCCTGCTCCAAGATCAGCTTCTACTTCACCACATCAACAACACCGTTGAGCAGGTCCCTGTGAGTAGGCTGCCAGTCAGCTCCTCGTGGATCTTTCTCTTTCCGCTCCTTGACTGGAGTGGGAGTGATTGCCTGCTTCTTCTTCCTCCTCTTCCGCTTTTTCCTCCTCCTTTGCACCACGGTGAAATCGCCCTCCTCCATGCCCTGATCAGCCATGGCTTGTGATGTTGCCAGCACTCCCGAGGGTATTCTCCTTTGGACTCCCTCAAGAAATTCGTCATCTGTGAAGATCTCTCTTGCCAGTGTTCTTGGGGCATTGTGTTATCCCCTTTCCAATCCCTAAGGAGTCACTCCACTTGCTCTTTCTCCACCTCATGTGCGTCCAGCCTCAAGGCAGTGTCTGTCGCAAGTTCTAAAAAGATGCCCTTATCACTCTGTACAGGCATCACTATTTTATCACCATATCCATATTCAGGGAGTAGGCCTCTAAATTCTGTTTTGCCAGGTGTGAGGCCTCAGATACATGTTCCACCTATTTGCCCTGGGGACATTCTCCAGCGTCCCAGGGAACAGCATCCTCTTGGCCTCTTTAGGTCCCTAGTTCTCCCCTATACCAGTTGCATCGCCCTAGAGTCCCATTGTTTTGTATGCCTCCGTCCTCTCTTTGTATCCGACAGACTCATCAGATACAAACTCAGGATTGGCACATCACTTGACGTGATCTTCCTCTTTTCATGCAGTGCACCAGTTTTGCTTACCCACATTATCTCATCCAATTTGGAAATAGGACTTTGTAGGTGACGAACTTTCACCCATCTTTTAACTAAAAAAATATATATTTTTTTTTAGTCTATTAATAGTCCTACCTCTATGGTGGACACGTGCACGTTTCCTAACCTAGCACCTCGTGGCAACCGCATGGTCTCACTCGCTGCTCGTTCAGTCCTGACCTACTTAGGACCTCATGACAACTACATGTTTCTCCTAACCTCTCAAGGAGGCCATGCGGTCTCTCCTCCTTGTCTGCTAGAGCTGCTGACCTAATTAATGCCCCATGGCGACCAGGTGCTCGCTCTTCTAACCTTATCCACAACGTGGTCTCCTAGCCTTATCTCTCCACATGGTTGCCTAACCACGAGCTCGGCCAACCATTCGATGCCGCTACCACATGCTTTTCTAACCGGTTGCGGTTTCTCTGCCTTGTGATCTCAGCAGTATTCCACCTTTATCCGGCTTTTTCGGCCTAATCCACAAATGTATCACTATAATAATACACATGGACTCTATCGAGTACTACCGCTGTATTTAAACTATTTTCCGGCACTAACGCCCTTTGTTCTCTCTCCCGAGTTACTCACAGTTACTAGAACACATCTTGCTCGGTCAATAGCCAGGGGCCAACTAAAACAAACAGCTAACAACTAAAACAGCTGCAACCAACCACTGAAGGCTATTCCAATATCCAAATTCCAGCACTGCTGTGAGAAATGTAAGAATCATCTCTAGTGCTGGGTGGCTTCCCAAGGTAATTCCTTTAAAGGAAACAACGTGAATTTTAATTTTTATTTCAATAAAATAATTAGTAAAATCAGTTTAATTACTTAATTTACACACCTCGTACATTGGAGGATCATAGAGGAAAACCAGTGTTATTTTTCTATGGAAAGGCAGTTCTGGAGTTCTTTCCAGAATATCAAAGCTATATCTCCATAACAAAAATAGCGTGTTAAATTTTTCTGAATGACTGTTGGATTTAGAGAACTTCCTGGGTCTGTGAGAAGAAACCCCTGATTTTTGAAAGAATCCTCAGATGAATTCATGTTGATGCTTTGGTGAGAGGAGAAACCAGAAGCTGTACAGAATTGCAAGAGACCAAGACAATTGGCGGAAACTAAAGGAAAAGGTTGAGATTCAACTGGAGGGCCACACCTATAATAATAATACCGAATACAGCAATGAATATTAATTTATTTTTCTGTCTCTACTTCTTCTCATCAGAATCTGGGAATATGGTACTTATCTACCTTTAATTATGGGAGTGAAAGGTGGGTTCCTTTAGAAGAACACTTAAGCAGAGTTACTGTTGGTGAAATGAAATACCTTCAAACGGTAGTCTGCTGAACTAAGAGAGTCCGGATCAGGAACAAAAAGATTAAAGGGAACTAGACATTGTCTCACTAAAGAATTTCCCAGAACAGAGGTGATTAAGATGGTTTGTACATTTTTCCCTATTTGTGGATGAATAAAGACCGTGACCCAGTGACCCACAGAGAAGCACCAAAGAGAAAGACGTAGATTATCGAGGACTACTTCTCCAAAATCAGGCAGAAAAGAAGCACACAACTAAAGGACATGAAGGTTCTAGTACGAGACTGCAAAACTTATGATTCATGAATTTGAGGCACTGTAAACACTGAAAAGCCCAAAGGAAGAAAAAGCATATATATTTTTGAGGTTTTTCTACAAATATTTGTGGATTTAAATTGTTGATAGATAAGAATTTATACCTCATAACTGCCAAAAAAAAATAGATTTCATTTGAGATTATTAATATCACGAAACTACAAGTTAAGGACAGATGAGTCCTCGTATTTATAGGTGAAGTCAATGTGTGTGAAAAATATAATGTTATGACAGATAGCATTTGATAAGTAATAAAGTTTTTTTATGATAACTCGTATTAACCGTTTAATAAATTGCTTTGTAAGATTCATCTTCGGGATACCAAGGGACGCCTCTGTTTCCCATTTGTATGCAGAGTTGAAGTGGCTTTACCCTTCCTACCGTCGTAAATATTTCCTGGCATCCTTCCTCTTTCAAGTTATCCAATCACACCGTCCTTCATACATCTCTGAGCTCCTTCAATTCAAATCCTCTGTTCATTCCCGTAATACTCGTTTCCAGTCTTCTGAATTATATATAAGGGCCCACGGAACCGTTGCTTTCAACAGATCTTTCATTATCCGATCCTCATCCCTTTGGAACTCCATCCCTTCTCACATTCGACAATCTAATACCCTTCCTACCTTTAAATCCCGTCTGTTCAATCATTTCTTATCCATCTAGTCCCCATGAAATTGTAAATAGATACTAATGTAAATACATATATAAATTATTAGCTCGTTCTTCATTATTTTTACTTCATTCTTTTTATTTAGTTTGTTAATTTTTAGTTATTAACTGATTAAAATTAGAAAGTAACCTATAATTTTTAATTTTATTATTATGACTGTTTAATTACTCTGTATCTTTATTTATATATCTCTGAGACTCTTTATCCCATATTTATGTCTTCTGTATTATTCTAAAGAGACTCGTCCCAGAATAAATAAATTATTATTATTATTTTTATTATCACTAACAGAGAACAGTCAAGAATGCGAAAATATTATTTTATTTTGAAAAGCCTCCTTGGAGTCAGGAAAATTACACAAATGCTTAAATGATTTCTATATTTTTATTAATTGTTTTTTAAAACTTTTTTGTCTTTATTATAAAGTAGTAAAGTAAAATTTAAGAAAACACAGACGCAGATCGATAGTAAAATAATACTTTTTGCCGATATGAGGTATCACTTCTTAGCTATCGTTATATAAATACGAACAAGGCAAAGATCACAGGATTAAATCCTGACTGCCTACTAGCCAATACAGCAGGCCTCTCTAAGAATTCAGACCCTCCTTAAACATAAACAGTCTTTAAAGAAAACAATTTTAAAAATAATAATACAAACAAGATTAAGCTTAAAGATAGTTTATCAGCTACCTTTTGGATTTGAGAACTTGACGTTACTGACTTAACATAAATGCAATGTTTCTGGAACGCACACAAGATGAGTCTAAATTCTGGTCTGATCTACTAAAATGACATCTTCATCTTCTTCTTGGTTTCTTTTTATTCGATCAACATAAGAGTACCGGTAAGCAAGAGAAATGAAAAACAGCATCACTATTGACATCAATCCGGAATAGAAGAACATCTCATGAGCCTGAAAATTATAGCAATATTTTATTTTCAATGCAATATCAACAGTATAGATTTTATAATTTAAGTATAATGAAAAAAATAAAAGTATTGAACAAGAAAGATTTACCGCATCAGCCATTTTAAATCCAGCGATTATCAAAACAATGATATTTCCAAATGAATCGGTTAATAGCCAAAGAGACGATATCACAGATTTCATACTATTAGGACTCTGAAAAATAAAATATTAACAATTGTATAACACTATTTCACTAACTTTCAATATATCTTTGAAAAAAGTAAACAATATCTATCACAAAGAGAATCAATGATGTTATTTTTGAAGCATTAATATCCATACAAGGCTTGTCACGAGAGTTTATATGAAAGTAAAAAAAAAAGATTATTTTACACTTCACAGGTGATCTAATATTTCTCTACTAAAACATTTCCATTAGAAGATCATGATAAACTTCCACCATCTCTGTTTATTTTCTGGATGTCCCCTTGGAAGTTCTCTTTTGAGCTTTTTGAGCGGCCTAATCATTTCTGTTTTAATGGAGCCTGCACATTACACAAATGCTGTCTTCAAAGTACATCTTGGATTTGGGAGACAAGAAAGTCACATCATGCCTAACCAGGAGAATATGGGGAATGTTCAATCATGGTAATCAAATTTTGTACTGAAAACTGTGATGATGGAGGATACAGCACCCTCTTGAGCCATATTCAGTTGAACCCAAGCCATACAAGCATTGACATGTTTAAGAATGGCAATGCGGAATAAGAACAGCATGAAGGAACGAGTTCTTGGAGGAAAATCCCTTCAAATTGAAAAAAAAAAAATCAGAATTGCATTGTCGTTCAACATTGATTTCCTTAACTATTATTACATTCTCTTTCCAACTTATTTCAATTGTCTGATTTGGGAATTAAGTTCTATTCCTCTAAGAAGTAGAACCAAAACTCATCCGCTGTGAAGAACAGGCTGAGAAAATTGCAAATGTGGAGGCCATCAAAACAGATTAGTCGGTGGTACACACCCATTTTTATTGAATTATTGTCCTACATTTGCCTGAAACTTCATAAATAGCTTTATCTCACAGTAACCTACAAATATTTTATTTTGGAAAATTCTTGGAATCGCACCGTTTCCAATTTGGAGGGGGGCAAACTTTGTCTATTTAATTAGGTACTAAAAACTCTTAAATGCTAATTTGCTTTCTACTTTGATTGTAAGATAATTTGATCACCAAATCGATAAAAATGGTGGTCTGAAAATATATTGGACTGTTTGGTCTATACAATCTCGTTATTTTGAAAATTTGGGAGTGTAGGTCAGGCCAAGCGGCTCAATATTTTTGAATACCACTTTTTTTCTCAATTTTGTGATCAAATTATCTTACAATCCAAGTTGAAAGCAAATGAGTATTTATGAGATTTTAGTATCTAATTAAATATACAAATTTTGCCCCCCTCCAGATTGAAAATGCCCCAATTCCAAGAGTTTTCGTAAATAAAATAGTTGTAGGTTACGATGAGATGAAATTATTTACAAAGTTTCAAGGCAGATGTTAATAATTCGATAAAAAGGGGTCTGGACCACGGACTAGATATGATGAGGCAGCTGAAGAACCTCAAAACAAAGCTCTCAAACCTCAAAGAAGAGGAAACAAGAGATATATATTTTTAAGGGGATTAAAATGAATTACCTGATTAAATATAGATTTATTTCTAAAGGAATGGAAAATAATTATAATAGTCAAAAAGTGTAAGCATGAGTTTTTACAATGAAGTGTATACTATGTATAAAATAAAAGTTATTTCATGAATATTAAACAAACATAAAAACTCTATAGAAATAAATTTTATTACATAATAATTTTTATTTCTATTATTAATATGCATGGGTGACCAATATGAGGAAGTGACAATAACAAGGCTAAGAATTGGCCACATTAAACTAACACAGGAGGAAAACTCCCACCGATGTGTATCAGCTGTCGACAACTGACTGTCAAGCACATATTGACAGACTGTGTACTACACCAGGACATCAGAAGAAGACTTGGAATCAACAGACAGGATCAAAGTACGTAAATAGGAAAAGAATAAATTCAATGATCAAATCATATAATTTGTAAAAGAAATAAAAGTGTTTAAAGAATTGTAAACGTTACAAAGTAATGGTACCTCTAGCCTAATGTAGCGGTACATGGCACCATAATATTAAATATCATGATGTATACATTTTTTAAATTATTTCATTGGGTATTAATAATTGAAAACATTATTTGTATAAAATAATAATTATTTGAGTAAATATTGTTACCTCACTATAAGAAAACTCGAGGCCTGTGATGGCGAACATTATTTCAGCACAAGTAATGACCACATATTGAGGAATTTGCCACAACATACTAATTGCGTTAGGTTTCACTACGGTCAACAGTTTACTAGTCTGAAAAATTACCAAAAATATAAAACATCAATAGATCATAACAAAGTTAAATTATATAGCAAAGATATAACATAATTATTTAATATTGAACTATTTGAATCAGGATTAAAAAATATTTTATTTTTGGTATGAAAAAAAGAAACTTGTACCACTACTACTGAAGAAGAATATTTGACAAAGAATTATAAAATCTTGATTGAATAAAAAATGAGATATGGTCAACATCATGCCCATCGTCCATCATTATTTGGTCAACAACATGCCCGTCATCCATTATTATTTGGTCAACATCATGACCATCACCCATCACTATTTTTGCCTATATACGAAAATTGAAATGACCATTGTTAGAACATTATAGGAAAGTTTCATAAAAATCATTAAAGCCGTTTTCACGCTAGTCTATAGAAAAACATGTTTTTCATTTATTGTGCAGAAGCTATTGCACATGGAGCACCAAATTTCTGTCACAGGCATTAGTAGTCAAATGGCTACAAAATAAACAAAGAAGCAACAAAATCGGTTCAGTAGTTCCTGAGAAAATCTTGGCACTGACAGACAGACAGACCACTGGTTAAAAACGTGTTTTTCGGACTCAGAGGGCTCTGAAACATATAGAGCCGTCGAAAACCGCATATTGGAAATTGGACCCAATCGCAATACTTTTCTTACCTAGTATAGGTAGGAAAGTAAAAACCTAAGTATTTGTATGTACATAAGAGAAAAATTGAGGTGGATTAAGTGCCAAAAAGTTTAAAAGAACTCTAATTATTATCATTTTTTTTTTATTATAGCAGATTGACTCTGAGATAACAGGGTGGCTACCAGAGAGTTAAAGTAAAATTCTCTGACATTTCCCTATTTAATGATAGATTTCCCAGACTAATATGTCTGGCGACACAAACATTAAAAATGCATAATTTATAACTAAATTTATTTATTATACATAAAAGAAAATTGACTACAAAATAATATTATGTTTTAGAGGAAGCATATTTAAGCTTGATTAGAATTTTTTATTTTAGTAATTTATTTTTATCGCTTTTATTTTATTTTCATAAACTGAGAGGTGGTATAAGTTGATACTTGGCATATAAATCTCTGATATTTTCTATTATAAAATGAAGTAAGGTATGGGTGATTTAATATTAATGTAGTTTTTCATAAGTAATTTAGTTTCTTTATGACTATAAACAGCATAATAATTATCCATATTACACCAACTATGACATAACTAATAAATGCTCTTTAAAGGAGCACCACAGGTCAAATGATTAAGTGCTTACCAGCCAGATTTTGACCCAGATGTACATATTACAAATAGTAAATAGTATCGGTATGTTTTCTTTTAAAAAAAAACTGTTTAAGTCCAGTTTGCTTTAATTGTATTCATTACGTTTGTTTCTTTGATTTCAATAAAATGACCAGCGTCGTTATTGACAGTCAAAGGTGGATGAATATAGCGACCATGGTCAGTTATAACGATGAAATGTACCCCTTCTAGATCATTATAAACGTTATCCAATGTATATTTATTTCCAATTTGAAAAAAATATTACGTACTAAAAAAACTCCCTAATTTTTACCATTTTTCCAGGTCGTTCGCCACCCTAGATAAATAGACCCTCCTGGGGCACACCCATGCTCTATAAACTCTTAATAGGGGAAACCTGTTAATTGAGCTTGATTCCAGCCAAATAACCTTGTTCCAGTCAACAACAGTAACCTTTCTGCGTCTAAAAACGGTGAAGTGATACAGACCACTTTTTTCCTAAGGATTCCTTTTCCGGCTCTCAGGAGTGATGTATTTTAATGAATGAGGTATTAAATAAAGAATTTCAAGGAGAAGTGATAAATGCTAATTTCAAAACACAAAGCTTTACCACAGTGATAAATGCTAGTTTGAAAACACAAAGCTTTACCACAACTACAATAAAAGTCATTAAAAAAATTATTAGGTTTCGAAACTCAGTTAAATGTTGGCAGTTCAAGATGGGATGAATTGTTCTAAAGATTTTGAAGAGGAAATCAAGACCCAATACAATTTCGAAGGAAAAACTGTATAATTTATCGTTCTTTAGACAAACAATAATTATTTCCAAAAGCCACTTTGAGGTACTTTGCTCATTTTCATCAAAACCCAAACAAAAATTCTATAAATTCCAAACAAATCTCTAATATATAATTTTTTTGTAATTTATTTTTAGTCCAAATCCAAAAAAAACATCATTCTTCGAAGCCTTTTATGCATATTTCATGTAATGTATGTCAATTCCTGGTATTAGAAAAAATTTATTTATCACAAATAACTATAATTTTCATGATATAATTAATACGTTAGTGTAATAATTTTTCAATGTCAAGATAAAAATGGAACAAAAAAAAAATCAAAGTTACATAATAAGTACCATATTGTGGCAATGCAAGAAAAATAAAGTTATTTGGGATATTTATCAAATCATCACTGGACACTACACCACACTCACTAATACTGCTAGATTTCCATTACTTCTTACAGCCACCAATTTCGGGCCACGATATATATTAAATAAGCGAGAGGAAGGGCCTAAGATGAACTCTCAAGAGCTACTGGGCGACAGAGGCCCGGAGAAGACAAGACCATGCATGTGCACTGTCCTGTCATGGCAGGAATATGTATCTGAAGGCGGGGGATGATACTGTAACAAAATAATTTCTTATCAGTCTGGTACGGTATCATTCCCTGGCATCATATTGATTTATATAAGATATAATGATTATTTACATTTGTATCTTTACCTCTATCCAATTCCCATTCAAATATTTTTAAAAATGACCGTTTTAGAGACTTCGTAAGATAGGAAAACTTTCCAGCAGCTTGGCACTCGTGACAAATTTTGGAAATCGGGGACAGTAACCGCAGCAAATGTGTTAACATTTGTGATAAAGAAATAAGCTTCACCAAATGTGTTTGTTGAATAGACTATCTCGATAATATTATTTTGTATATAAGAATAAACATGTCTTGCTATGGTGCTTATACTTTGAACATATCAGGAAGAAAGATTAGTATCAAACGTGAGAGTACTCGCTAGAGTATAATAATTTTTTTTATATTGACAATAGCCATCACAATAATAAGTAATTATAGAATAAAAGCTTTGAATGTTTAAAATACGGTTAATAATTAAGTTGTATATAAAAAAAAATTCAGAAGGTACATACCAAATTTTTTAAATCACCTTCCAACATTAAAATATAAATTCCACCTTGTTTCAAGTTAACGTTTGTTACAACAGTGTCATTAACTGTAATGATGTACCTGTAAAAATGACAAGAATTAACATTATTAATATTCATGAGAAAAAAAATAAAATAAAATAAAAGTATTGAAGCCTTACCTTCCATTGAGAGGCATTTCGATCTGCTGTGATTGATGGGATGCGTAATATACCGTAAAGTTTCTAACGTTATCAATAGTTTGTGCTGATATCGATAACTGGTCAGTATTACTAAATAGAATCCTAAAATGTTAATGCATAATTAAATAACTTGTAAATAAAATTATCTGTTAACATGTTCTTATCAAATATAGGGAAAGATATTACTATTGCTATATGAAATATATTTAGTTAAATCTAAGAAGAAGTTGGTTGGAAGACCGGTCAAAGTAGATACAAACACGATAAGTGTGACTTATACTTAATGATTGCAATTTTTTTTAGGTCTTCATCAGGACGAAAAGTAACAAGATATAAAAGAAGAAAACATTTGTAACATGAGATAAGTTACAAATATATTTTAGGAGGTGAAAATGAAAAGTAAGAAATATCTTCATTCACCTACTACAATAGATATGTATCTGGTATCTTACACCGATTCAACATTATTTTTTCTTGTACTTTGTATTAGTTTACATTAATCTCTTATGTATTTTGTTCTTTTTAGCCCTGATGAAGACCTACAAATTAGGTCAAAACGTAGGCAATCAATACATATAAATCCAACTTATCATATCGTCGGCACCATGTTAAAGTAACAAATGCACAATGTTGAGCAAGTTCACATTTGTTAATTTAACATGGTGCCGACGATATGTGTGAATCCCATGACCGCACAACTAACATGGTTGCTTGGTCAGTAAGGTATTTCTTGTTTTTTAAATTCATATTTCTATAATCTAATAAAAGTATTAGTAAAAGTACAGCATACCTTTATGTTATGTCTGTACGTCTATGGCATTGGCGACAAGAACAGATAGGTTTTTTTTACTGTATGTAATGTGTTAGTCAAGTAACAAATGTGTTTGTTAAGTCTGTATGAAAATTTTATTGTCTATCTCCTCAAAATATTGACACCACTAAATTTTTATCTAAATCTTCACCTAAATCCGCCAACTTTATCCTTAAATGTTTAATTCTTATTTTTCTATTATTATATCCAAAATTGTCACTTTGGAATAAGATAAGTGAAATTATAATAAAGGATTATTTCTTTAGTTCTTTCGATATTGCTAGAATTCTTGAAGATCTACAATATAATTCAAAATGTAGGCTATCCAATATTATAATACAATACCTTATTCTAAAATATTATCTGACTGAGAGCCGCACACTACTTCCTTCTCCTTCCCTTTTCCCTCCCCACCGAACAACTTTTTCTCACTTAAATTTAAAATATTTAATATTGCTTAAAACTAGTTATACTAGTTCAAAGATCTATCCTAATTAAATTAAAACCGATAAATCAGAAATAAACATTCAATAATAATAATAAAAAAAGATAATTAAAATATGTTCACAAAACGTGTTTATTTTGATTAAAAATATCAAAAAATTTCTTTCTATATTTTTCAAGAATCCTAATGGATCTCAGGCCAGCAGCCTTTGTTTACCTTTTAATAGATTTTTATAAAGTAGATTCCTGCTTAACTAGCACTCCTGATTAACGGGCTGTAGCAGTAAAAATTTTTTTTTTAATTTAACATCCTTAAAAGCACTTATAACTTTGTGACATTCTCAAATATTGGTTATAAATTTAATGTAAACCGGACCACGTCTTAATAACCAATAAAAAATCTTAAAAATGTAATTTGTCCCAGGATACATCAATTTTCCTTCAGAGATGAGTTTTGAAATCTTCTACTGTTTCAAATAACTTATATTAAAGTTATATTACAAATTCAAAGATCAGAATCGGGATTTTTCAGTTTTCACTAATTCCCTTTCTTTTAACAACTGTTTTGTCAAAATCCATCACTTGTGAGAGCCATAAAAAGGATCTTACTATATTATATTATACTATATCATACATTTTTTAATGAAATTAAAAAAAAAAAGCTTACTTCAGTTTAGGGTTGGAACTTTGAGACTTGACCATTTCCATATTTCCTCCAGTCATATTTAATCGAATCAGAGAGAGCTTTTCGTCTTTATTTAACAGCATAAATGAAAAAATCTACAACAGAAATATCACAATGTATATCATATTTTAATTTTCATTGCTGAGAGACCATTTAACTAGCAAAAATTATCACTGAGTAATTACATGGGGTGATGGCACTTAAATTATTTATTCTGTTTCATCGGCCATGGATCAATCCTGAGGTCAGGAGACCTTCCTTGGGCACACCCAGTCTCTATAACATGGGTCCTCTAACTAATTAAGAGAGAAAAGCGTTAAGGTTGAGCGTGTTCGCGGTCAAATCATTTCGTTGCACAACTGTTGATAAAGCACCAGTACTTTCCAACATTGTACTGAACCAAAGACTTCATAAGTTGCATTGGTGCAGGATCTTTTTTTTTTTTAGAAAAAAATTAAAATAACAGGGTGTCTTTTTCACCTCTCCTACATCGCCATTTTTGGCATGTGGATGGAGGAGGATAGGGATAGGGGAGGAAGGAGTAGTTTTGAAGGTACAACCAAACTAATATAACCAGAGTGGGAAGCTGAGATCCATCCTGAGGATATTTATACTAAATATTTTTATTCAGAGACAACAAGGAGAAAGAAAATGAAATGAAATGAAAATAACTTTATTATCTCCAACAGAATGGAGCGAGGTAGCTCTGTGTTAGGGCACTAAGCTTCCAGTGCTCGATGTCCCAGGTTCGAATCCCAGCTCATGGCAGAAAATTTATTTATTGTTTCATTGGCCATGGGGCTACCTGGGGTAGGGAGACCCTACTGGGGTACACCCAGCATCTACAAAGTGAGTACCTTTAATTAAATAGTTTATTAAGAGGGAAAACCAGGCTGTCAAGCATGATCCTGGCTCGATCCCCTCCCAGCACAAATTTTGGCTTTATAACAGTACTTTGCCTAATAGTACTGAACCCAAGACCCTTCATGGGTTGTAGTGGTACAGTTTTTTTTTATTTTTATTAATTTTTTTTTTTTAGTGGCTCTATAGAACAAATTATAAATGGTGAATATAAATAAATCTAAAGTAGTATAAAGTAAAAATACAGGTAATAAAAAATATACATAAAATAAACAGAGAAAGATAAAATAAAATAAATAAACAAAATAGTATCTGAGGGTACTTAAGAGAGTTTAACGACTTAGAATCTTAGGTGCGATTCATGATCAAGTGGATTGGGAATGGAATACATGCTTAAAGAGGAGATTGACTTTGCCTGTCGAATATGTCGCTGAGATCTAATAACCTGGTATAGGAAGGTAGCAAGGAAGTACTTAAGGCAGTTAGACAGATAGAGCCACTTCAACTCGATGTAATAGTGTATGGAATATAAGTTGATTTTTATTCTATACACCTTACCTTTTCAATTATGTTCTATATACTACTTTTATGACTCCTACTGGAGGGCAGGGTGGCAGAGTAGGCTATCGCAAAATTCCCGTTTAGCAACAACCTGATAAATTGCAGATCACGAGTTCTAATCCCAGAGCGGGAGAGGGAGAGGAGGACTTATAACTCCGGTATTAAACCCCGGCCCTCTCAACTGACCCCAGAAAAACTATATAGTCGAAAAGGCATGGAAGGGGGGAAGAAAAAAAATACTTCCCCTGAAGATTATAAAATCTCATTATCATTACTTTTTTACTTTCACTTACGTATATATGAAATAAATAGTAAGTGTAAGTATTGCGATCGTGAAAATTTTTGAATCTCAGTTTTCAACGGAAATACATGTTCTGAGGTACCCTGAGTCCAAATAACCAAGTGTCGCAAAACGGTCTATGTGTGCGGGTTAACAGTCTAAACAAAAAGTAGTACGAAACTGATATTAAGTATTTAAGGTTTGTATATGCGCCGGAAGTGACAGCAACTTTTTTGTTAAAATCAGCTAAGCGGAAGTGCCACTTTATATGAACGCTGAAACACATTTTTACAATTTTATCAAAAACGGCTCTAACGAATTTGATTAAACTCAGGGTATCATTGTATAATTAAGTGATCTTCAATATCATTTAGGTCTTATCCCCGTTGATGTCACTTTACAGGGCTTAAATGCCCAATGTTCATATGCATCTTCCTATAAAGTACTTTTAATATGGTTTATTTTAAATAACCAATTATCTCTCATTATTAAAACTTATGAAAAAATGCTAAATATATTTTGTGAAAGAATTTGATAATTGAAAAAAGGAGAAAAAAAAAATGCTTATCCAGATCGAAAATTAATATCTGAAAATACTAGTCCGAAGATATACGTATAATATATCGTTGGAAAGAGGAGAATTTTTGAAAAAACAATATCTAATATAGAAAGTTGTAAAAGAAAACGGAGATTGGCAAAAAAATTATAAATAATATTTTTTGAAAACTAATAATATTTAACGTAAATCACATGTTTTCAAGGAAATTAAATGAAATTTACTAACTAAATGTAACCTTTTATAATATTTTTAAGTTTGAAAGAAATATTTAAAACCCACCTAATAAAGGCAATGACATTGTTTAAATAACTATTGCGTTGTACTTGTGTGAAAGAAGAAGTAAAATATAAAATCATTTCATGCATATCTTTTTAACCTTAAATATATTTACTGAAGTTTAATAATTTTATTACAATCCATAATGAATTGATCGTGCAATACATGATCAATGGATTGTACAATCCATAATGAACCGGTGATATAATAAATAGGACTTTGGTTATTTTAATGGTATTTATGATTTGTTAGATGTAATTTTTTAGTTTCAGCTCAGTTAAAAATGCAATTCAAAAATTGTATAATAGCCCAATATGGCCAAAAATAATTTCTATTCAAAGTTGAGCGGTAAGTGAAAGTTGTATGTTGCCCTCACCAGATTTTTTTCTCTTCTAACGAGTTTCTGAACTACAGAGAACAAAAATAAATGACTAGGGTTTATGCCTCAAAGCCAATGGAAACAAACAAATTCTGAATGGGGAAAATTATCATTTGTCCTCTCTCATGGATCCAGCTCTACTTCACACTCAAACTTTGTAAAATCTAGGATGCACTTCTTCCATATTACTTCATACTAGTTATACACCTGGAGCCAGGGCCCAAAAATATACCTCATCACAGGTGAAGATTCGATTGTAAATTACAAAAGTTTATATAATTTTAAGTAAAAATAACCTAGTCTGCCGTTCCAGAGCTGCTAGTTTCAAAAATGGCAGCTGATTTAAAGAATATTAGGCCAGTAATTTGAGGATTGAAATGGGAAATCCATTGTGAAAATTGTGAGAAAAGTTTTAATTTTTTTAACTTGTGTATGCGGGTTTAGACATGTAAAAAACAAAATTGCTAATGCAGGCCACCAAGGGAAAACTTTTTATAGGCAAAAAGATTAGATTTTTTTCACCTATAACTCCTAAACAATTCATCAAAGCGAAAAATGTACTCTTTAATAAATTAAAGAATGTTAAATGGTGCGTCAAATGAGTTCATAAACTTCATAATTTGGTTACGTGATAAGGTATAAAACCACGATCAACCAATGCTGCTTTTACAAAATTTGTCAAAAACTGAGAAAAATGACTATAAATGGCCCTGTAACTTGGAAATGAGCTCTCTAAGAGGAAAAACCCATAGAATCCTAGTTGTAGAGCATCAAATTTTGTATCCACTGATTACTGACATTTTTATTGTAGATCAATAATATATCTCGAATCGGGATTCGTTATACCTTATGAAATTCGGTATCTTTCAACACCATGGCTCCAGGGCTATTAATGAAATTTAGTTCCAGTTTTATTTAATGAAATGGGAAATAAAAATCTAGAATACCTCTTTTTCCTTAAGTTCAAGAAATCCAGTCCAAGAACCTGCACAAGCTGTCGATATGGTCACATTAACAGGCTCAGAAGAGATTTTTTTCAAGTCTAGGAAGTCTTGAGGTGGTAACACCACTTTATTTGAAAGCCCATTAACATCAGCAGCACAACTTAACGGATTATACAGAATTACTTCCGACTGCCCACGTCCTGGTAATGGCGCATTTTCTTGCTTGAAAATTTAAATATTAAAATGAAGTTCCTGTAAAAGTGCTGATGAATAATTTGTACTTGGTTTTATATTTTATTTTTGTATAATTAATCACCTGTATATAAATCTCGAGAGCACCTGATAAAAGAAAAGCAAAAGCAGCGAGGAATCCACCAACTGTTAATTTCTGAAGAGGATTTCTCACTAAACGTAATTTTGCCAAAAATGGATAAATAATACTTTCGAAAAGTGGAATGAAGAACAGTACGAGCAAAGCATCGAGAGTTTGCATTTGGTCAGGTTGGATAGTGAACCAACCTAAATCTCCATCCATCCGACTAGCTTGAAACGTCCATTTGGAACCCTAAAAACAATCAAACTACTTAGTTAATGTTCATATATAAATTTTAACTATTTAATTAGTTGTAGTCTATTTAATCAACTAAAATTTAAATATATTCTTTAGTCTACCATAAAATAGGGGAACTTTACCCTTTGAAGGTTACATTATCCCAAAACTAGAACATTTTCTATTAATTCGCCAGTGTAAATAATTATCGAAGTACAGTGGCTCATAGTTAGGAGGGGGTGGCTGAGTAGGCTAACAGATGTGCACAGCACCGTTAATTGCCTGGCAACATGATAATCCAAGTTTGATATAGAAAAAAAATTAAGAGTTCAAATCCCGGTGCGTCTTTTAACTCAGCATAATTCTCCCACCATCTTTCCTGGCCTGGTGGGCCCTTCTCTAAGAAAGGTGAAACCAAAGAGACTCAGAAACTCTTCAACATATTTATTTATAATAGTCTCATTATAAATATGTACAAACTCAAAAAATTAAAATATTCAACTATGATTACTCAAAAATATTTATTAAAAAAAAACTGGATAATTTTCCTCTCTTCTTATTAACTTTTAAAGACTATTAATTTAGTTCAACACCTTGTAGGAGTGCTATTATTTTCTACCACTCCTTTCAGACTGCTTGTAATGGAGTCGACCAATTGTTTTATGGTTGCGGGGTTAGCCTATTTCAAGGAGATATTTTTTAAAGTCTTCTTTGCTAGATTTATGTTTTCTAATTTTGCCCACAAGTTTTCTACCACAAAAAGATCTGATGACTGAGGTGGTGTTTTTATAAAGATATAAAGAAGCCATTCCTTGGCTAACATGGCAGTGTTTGGGGTCATTGTCCTAATAAAACCAAAATTTGTTTTTTAGCCCAAATTTGCCAAAAGTTCTTTCAAGTTTCTTCTCAAAATGTCAGTGCAAACTGACTGTTCAAAGATATTGTTGAAGAGACGTTACTTGAGGATTGCAGTCATTGCAAGTACAAAGTAAAAAATAAATTTTATTTATGGCGATGATTGCCATTTATTTGTGCTTTCAAAGAGAGGAATTGCCGAATCCCTTTGAAGGAGCAGCCCTGATGAAGGCCTCAATTTCAGCACTAGGAAAATTAATATTATCATTTTTTACTTTGTATTTTCAATACCATACCATAAAATGTATAATTTTTGAGTTATTCACACACAAAGTTTCTTTTCCTTAATAACTTTTTTTGCCTGAAATCAGGAGGTGATGTGACTATTTTTCCCACCTGAAGGAAAAAGAAATGATGATTGCTCAATAATTGGATTTGATGAAGAGTTGACGAAGATATAGCATACCAACAAAAAACATCTTTAAGAAATAATATAAACTCCTCCTCTCTCATTCATAGGAATCTAGTCGATGACATGAGACATGTATCCCATGATAACACCTTTGAGAAATAATATTGAGTTGTCAAAAATATGCAAAATGATAATGTTTGTTTACCTCTGTAACATTTCGCTACTTATAAAGAATTAATCTTTACTGAGATTTCAACGCCTGATTTTTGCATAATTTTGTTTTATGAGCTTAAACTCGGACGGAATGAGGTCCAGGCAGCCAGAAACATCAATAAGTCTGGGGCGAGAGCAGCATTAATGAGTGCACTGTTCAATGGTGATCCAAAAAATTTCAGGAGGGAGACTTCAGCCTTGAAGACAAAGGTCATGGAAGTTCTTCCTCTCTAATTGACAATGTTCTACGGGCTTTGGTGAAAAAAAAACCTAGAACAACTGTTTGAGAACTTGTAGGGAAACTTAACTATAACCTTAGCAAATCAACGTCGATGACCACCTTAAGATGATTGGAAAGGTAAAAAAGCTTGAAAGTTGGGTTCCACACACATTAAACGACCGCCAAAAAAAACACGAATATGAAGTTTGTGTTACACTTCTTAACCGAAACAAAAACAATCCTTTTCTGTCCAAGATTGTTACTTGTGATAAAAAGTGGATAGTTTATGATAATAGTAGAACTTCTGGACAGTGGCTCGACAAAGGAGAAGCAGCAGAACATCTTCCAAAGCCCCCAACTCATCAAAAAAGGTGATGGTTACTGTTTAGTGGGCTTCCTTTTGTTTATAATATTACAGCTTCTTAATTCCTGAAGAAACCATACATGCTGAATCGTATTCTAACCAAATTAATGCAATGCACCAGGAATTGGCAATAATGAATCCATCTTTGGTCAATCGGAAGAGACCCATTTTGTTAGATGACAACGCCCGGCTACATGCCGCACGTGGTACGTCACAAAAACTGTTAGAGCTTGGTTACGAAACTCTGCCACATCCGCTCTACTCTCCGGACTGTCTCGTTTATGGGTCATCATTTTTTTAGACACCTGGACTACTACTTACATAACAAAGATAATTAGAAAATGCATTTTTGGAATTCATTAATGATAAAGATGGGAAATTCTATTCCGAGGGAATGGAAAAATTGCCAACATGTTGGCAGAAATGTATTTATAGTAGTGGAGACTATTTCGATTAAATAAACAGTTGTAAATCTTTCTTTTTTCTTTTTAAACCAAAATCCTGCATTATTTTTCATACAACCCAATATATAAAGCTTAACTGTTCTCATTCAAATTTGAAGTAATTGAAACCACTTCAGACTAGAATTATCCTTTAATATCTTTAAATACTTATTCATTACTTAATACTTATTTCACATATAGTATAATTCTAAATATATACAAAGTAATATATTATAGTGTATACCTGTTGATCGTATAGAGCCCAAAATACAATCGTAGGTGTGAATAAATAAATTAATTTCATAAGAACTTTAATATCTGCTATCAACTTTACACTATATTTATCTTCAGCATAGTCTAACCAATGCTCTTTCTTTTTAGTTGAACTAATTTTCTTTGCAACTGCATGCTAGAAATAAAAGCTATATTATATAACCTGAGCAAAAGTAAATAATTTTTCAACAAATCATAATAATTAAATTACTCAAATTAAATAAGCTTAGACACCTAATGCTTTTAGGCTGAATAAAAAATATATTAACTACCATTTGTTCACTTTTTTCTTCTTCACTACCAAAGGTAGGGATGTTTTGTATTCGTGCGGGAGGTAAAAAAAATTTTATGCTCAGAATCGAAAAATTTCCTTACATTTTGCGTTTAAGACATCAAGGAACAAATCTGGTTCCATGTCTATTGGTAGTCAAATGTATGTGAAAACCAACTCAATATATCATTAATCGGAATCAGATACAATTTCAAATATTATGCATTAGTTGGTATCCAGATAGTTTCATATCAATCTCATCTAATTCCATCGACTACTTCCTCTTCTGGATGCGCAACCATATTAGCCCTTGGTACAGGTACAGGTACAGACACCTTTTTTGTCCAAATTATTAACATCCTTCTAAAACTTCATGAATGGCTTCAACTTCATCTTATCGTAATATACCAGCATTTTATCTATGAAAATTCTCACAAATGGGGCGTTTTATCATTAAATAAATTAATTTAAAAACTGATGAAAACCCATTTGCTTTCCATTTGAATTATAACAGAATTTAATCAGGAAATTAAGAAAGAAAAATGACCTACAAAAATATTGGACTGCTTGGTCTTTATAATCTTGTTATTTTAACATGTTGAAGATGGAGGTCATGCCAAACGGTACAATACTTTTGTAGGCCACCAATTTTCTCAATTTTGTGATCAAATTATCTTACAATTCAGTGGGAAGCAAATGGGTATACCTAGTTCTGCCATAAATACTGTTACAAAAGGTGAACTTTGTTTATATCGTAGGGTATTATTTAGATAATCCTTACCTCTATCAGGATATTTTCTTTACATGTCAGGATAATAATCCAAATTAGTTTGTATTTTTCTTTCACTCAGTTAACATGGAGTGGGGTGATAAAGAAAACCGAATAGCTATTATCGCCTTACACAAAGTTGGAAAATGTAAGTCAGAGATTTTCAAAACTTTAAAACCTTTGGATATGAGCCGTATGTTCCTTTACTGACTATAAATAGATATAATGAGACTCTATCTGTATGTCACAGAGCACAACCCCGCACTGGTGTAACGGTCAACCAATGATCTTCATCGAAAAATTTTGTTTAGTGATGAGAAATTTTTTTACAATTGAAGAAAAATTTAATCGCTAAAATGATCGTGTGTATGCACACAGCTCTAAAGAAGCCCAGGAAGTCATTGGAAGAGTGGGTTGAGGTCATCACGCTTTCTCAGTGATGGTTTGGTGGGGAGTTTTCTTTGATGACACCACAAAACTCCACTTTTGTGAAAAAGGAGTTAAAACAGCCGCTAAAAACTGTCAGGACGATATTTTAGAACCTGTTGTTAAGCCTCTAAATGATACTCTCTTTGCTAGAAGTCATTGAGTTTTCCAGCAGGTTCCGCTCCAGCTCACAAGGCCAGGTCAACTCAGCAGTGGCAGCAAAAAGAATATCCCAGAGTTCACCTCTGCCTCGGATTGGCCCTCAGGAAGCCCTGGTCTCAACCCACTAGATTATCGGCGTTGGACAGAACTGGAGAGGATGGCATGGCACAGAGCACACCCTAACTTGGAAACCCTCAAACAATCTCAGGTCCGAGAAGTTGAGCGCTTCCCTCAAGTGCTGCATGCCGCTATTGATAAAATTAATTTTTCTGTTGAAATTTGTATATATTTCCTTGTAACAATATTTATGACAGGACTAGGTACATTAGTTTTTAGTACTTCATTGAATAGCCAAAGTTTACCAATGACCTATGAAATGTAGAACAGTTGACTAACTTCTTTCAATAATTTACCAATCTCCAGATTGAAAACGCCCAATTTCTGAGAATTTTCATAAATAAAAAATTTGTAGGTTACGATAAGATGAAGCCATTCATAAATTTTTAGAAGGATGTTAATAATTTGATAAAAAGGTACCGCTGTACCATGGACTATTTTGGGTTCAGTCCATTGTAAAGAAGTATTTTTTTAAGGTCAACAGTAGTACAGGGAAGTGTTCGGGTCAGGATCATGCTCGAGCACCATGTTTTTCCCCTTAATTAATTATGAGTACCTGCTTTATAGAGGCTGGATGTATCTAAAGTGGGTTTCCTGACCCCAGCTTCAATCGAGAGCTGTTGATAAAGAATAAATAATTACCTACCACCAGCCTGATTCAAGCCCAGTAACTTGGGCTTAAAAAGTCAGTACATTAACCACTGAGCTACCCCATTCCCTACTTAAAAATAATGATCATCAAATATATTGAAAAATGCTACAGTATACTTACACCAATACAACCAACAACTTGAAGAGCAATATTGCCTTGTGGATTATTCCTTTTGTACATAGGACTTCCAAAAACAAATATAACTATAAAATAAAATGTATAAAAATTAAATAGTCATCTAAGGTCACTTGGCAATTATAAATAGCATTGATACTAAAAACTATTAATTACAAAACTTATACTAAAAATTTAAATAGACATTAGGCAGATATAATAAATAGAATAAAAATCAATAGATTGATAAGCAATATATTCAATTTTATTTAAAAAATAAGTTAGTAAAAACCGATAATTTAAATAGAAAGAGGGTAGATAACAAATAATAATATAAGGATAGGGGTAGCATTAATAATAATGGGGTTAAATTTCATATATCTGGTCTGGTTAAAATGACTAAGTAAGTATAATAGAGGCTATTAGACCTTTTAAATGTTAAATTGTGTAAAATTTTAAGAAAATGGCTTTAAACATAACATATCTTTAATAAGTTATAAGGACTAGGTCTTTGTTGTTATTATTATTATTATTATATTAAAATATCTTAAACAAGAATATTTGTAAATAATGTTGAAATAGTTATTGTTTAATGATTATCGAAGTTATGTTCTGAAGAATGTTACACGGAAACATTAACAATAAAGTATAAATAATAAAATATAAAAAGTGGTAAATGGATGCCATTAATAATTGAGAAATGAATCTACATATTATCACCATGGCTTCCTTTTAAATTTGAATATACATTAATAAACATTTATCATATAATAGGTTATTTAAATTGAAAAATAACAAATTAACTAATTTGGAATCAATCAAAAACAATATAAAAAATGCATTTCTATTTTATGTAATAAATGACATATGTTATATTTACCAAGAGCTACGATCATCAACGCAGCAGGTAAACCAAATGCTAACGGGTAACAGTCTTCATTGCTGCCGAGGCAGTGGTATTCCCGTAGCATTGGAGTCAAGAAGGAGGAAATAACACTTCCAGCGTTAATTGAAAAATAAAAGATGGAAAAGAAACTTCGGAGTTGTTGTTCTTGTTGTGGAAGAATGAACTGGTCACCTCCGAAAGAAGAGACACATGGCTTTATTCCACCCGTCCCTACTGCAATTAGAAATAACCCAAAGAGTGATAGTTCTCTGAAATAAAGACCAAAAAAAGAGGTTAACAGAACATGAAAAGAAAAAAATATGAAAAAATAAAAGAACATATAAAAATAAAATATGTTTAATAACTTAAAAGGATAACTCCTAATTCTCAAATTTTGCAAACAAATAAAAACTTGTGACACTTTCCTCACTAAATAAAAACTCTTATACTATACCGCTATAACTGAAAATGAATGCTACAAATGGAAATAATATATATTTTTTAATGAATACACACCTGTGAGGAATACTGAATGCTGCAACGGACCCAAATGAAAGGACAATGTTACCAGTTGCGTAAAGTAATGAAACATACAGTATGGTACTGAAAAAAAAAATTTAACTTTATTAATTTAAATTAAACTCAATTTCATTTATTCTCTTTAATTTATTGTACATACACTCATGTATCACTAATTATTAATGTCCTAAGTAACAGAATATAATATTATTCAATAAAGAAATGTTTAAGAAAAAAAAAAGAATTTAGGCTTCTTTTTTCTGGGAAGTTGTATGTTATTCTTTGTTATTTAGCAATGATGACTTCCAATTAACAACAATTGAATTTATTTGTTGTATTTCCAAATTACAGACACCCAATAATTGGTCTAAAAGCATGATATTGCTCTGGATATTGTATACCTTAATTTATTATAACTTGAATTAGAACCTGACGATGGAGCACATTAGATTTAAGCCATTTATCAACAAAAAATCATTGGGATTTTAGTTCTGAAGATGGGAGTAAATATCCCGAAACATTAACATGTAAAAATGTAATTTAGAAATACAACAAATAAATTCAATTGTTGTTAATTGGAAGTCATCATTGCCAAATAACAAAGAATTTAAATATATATCTAGCATTTATTTGAAGTGCAAAACAAGGCCCTCCGAATTATTACTGGTGCTCCAAAATCAACACCTATCGCAGCTATGCAGCTTCAAACATGTATAGAACCCATAAAGATACGAAATGAGATTGCTGCTCTAACAATGAGTGAGAAACTAATGCGTTTGGAAACTGACTATTGGAAGGAATGTTAACCTGCCACAATGAGGCTTAAAACCCAAGTCACATTCATGAAGAAATTGGAGACAATTAGAGAAATCATGAGTTGGGATTCGAACCCGGAATCTTGAGCTTTGGAAGATCAGTGCCCTACCGATGAGCTACCCCACCCCCACTCCTCTAGAGAAATTAAAGGACTTATTATTTCTTCATGAGAAAATTTCATGACGATTCCACCAAGGGTCTCCACAAAGTCAGCACAAACCAATTTACAGCTTCTGCAACCAGTCAACAAGCAAAGTTGCTTTAAAGTAGAACTAAGGCATTTAGCGCTTGAAACCATAAGGGAGAGGTACTCCAGTCTCCCATGGTTATACGTGTACACAGACGGTTCTGCGAATAGAGCAAGAAAGGATGGGGGAGCTGGTGTTTATACAGAACATTTCCAAAAGCTGTGAGAAAGCTAGCAAGTAACTTTGACAGTGATGTAAAAGCAGTTTTTCTAGTATTAAAACAGATAAAAAAGTCTAAACCGCATAAAATTGTGATCCTGATTGACTCACAAGCTGTAATAATTGCCATTTCAGATACTTCTTGCTGTTCCACAAATCAAATCAATATGTGCCAGGAATTTTACTGATATTATAAGGCACAAATATTATTCTACAGTTGATACAAGGACACTGTGGTTTGACAGATAATGAAAATGCTGGCCGATTAGCAAAAGAAGGTATCGGAAAAGATCAGCCAAATACGCCAATCCCTTTCTTGATGGCAAAGAAGTTAATGAAAACAGTAATCATTGAAGAATTGGAACAGAAACGGCAGTTGGAGTTAAAGGAGAAGTAATGGGCTTTATTACTAGAAGAAAATGGAAGAGTGCCTGTGGATTAAAGTGGATCTCTCTAGAAGTTAGGCCATGCACAGTTCAGGATGAAAACCAGACATGACTATCTCCAAAGCCATCTATACCGTATTGGAGTTGTCTTTGCAGCAACATGTCCACTGTGTCGACGAGGATTTATGACTTTTCTGCATCCACTGACTTGTCCCGGACTACAGGACATTAGAAACAAAGCCAAGACAGAAGGGGAAATTTACTGGGCTGCTAGACGTCGTATGGCCGAAAGAGCTCAAGATGATCAAGGCATAAGGTAAAAAAAAAAAGAAAAAATCTATCATTTATTTGAAAATAGCTATTGAATATATCATATTAAATTATTTGTGAAAAAATGTTAGCACTACTTGTAATTAATGTAATATTTTTCTAATACAGCCAAAACAAATATTTTGTAATCATAAATACTAAGGACTATTTCTGGGAAATTCAAATAATTTCAAAACTTCTTGAAATATAGGAAAATTTTTCGAAACTAGATGACCCACATGCTTGGGTCCAAATGTCGACAAACTTAATAAACATTATTATTAACTGCAAATCTTGCTTCATTTATTTAATATTTATGTATAATCTAAGAAGATTTATTTATTCTATTTATAATTATTTTATGAACTACTAAGAACTAGAAAAAATGTATTAATTTGCTTAAAATATATCAAAATAATAATAATAACTGAAATCCATGGATGATTTCATTTCCATAAAATGGAGAGGTGTATGTCGGAATGAATCATAAAATTCTTGGATACGCAGATGATATAGCAGTCCTTGGAAGCAATCAAGATAACATTGAGAAACTTGCTACGACCCTGATAAGTGAAACAGAGCAAATCGGCCTACAGTTAAATGATGATAAAACAAAATACATGATAATAAGCTAAAAATCTCACCCTAATAACAGGCTCTGTATAAAAAGGAAACCATTCCCAAGAACAGACAAATTCGAATATCTAGACACCACAATAACCTCAATGAATCAACAACAGTGAGAAATAGACCAGTGCATAACAAGCGCAAACAGAGCTTTCTTCTCTCTTTTAAAAGTATTGAAATCCTATAAAATCTTAAATTAAGGATGTATAGAAAAAAAGAAAGAAAACCAGTACCTTAGAAAAAGTGTTGAACGATTTGAGAACAAAATTCTCTAAACGATAACCAGAGCAATCTGGGATCAGAATACTAACATATAGATGAGATAGATGAATAAAGAACTGCTTACAGAAACTGTCAATCAACATCTCATGATATGAAGGCATGGAGGTTAAGATGGACAGAACATGTAGCGAAAGACCATGTAGAAGGCTAAAAACCAGATGGAAATATCGGATCTACATAGAAGAAATAGTGCTGCATGCAGATAACTGGAAAGAAATAGCCCAGAGATTAATAAGGCTGATTAAGGTGGCAAAAGATATGTCTGTAATGCCAACAGAAAAAAAAATATTCCTAACAATTACATTGATTTAAATTATTAAACGATAACAGATAAAATTGATAACAAACCGCACATACATTATTTCCCAAATTTCCTCTATCTTTGGGTGAAATTGAATGAGCTGTTATGAGTGTGAAATATAAGCTTGTCGAGGAAAATAAGTTTACAAATTTGTTAGTAATAGTAATGAATGCCATTTGATAAAATCGATACTCGACCATTTTTCATTAATTCCAAACTTTTATCCAGATTGGTGCCTAATTTTATGAAAACGATATGGAACCATCTAGGAACCAACCCGCACACTATCTGAAAATTTCATGAAAATCATATTAACAGAAATAGGTGATATACCCATTATACGGATTTGACTGCAGATAGACAGACATGGAATCAAACTTGTTCCTTGATATCTAAAATATGAAATGGGAATGAAAACTTTTGATTCTGAGCCCAAATTTATTTTTAACATCCTGCACAAATAAAAAGCTTCCCTACTTTCGGTAGTGAGGAAGCAATAATATCTAATAATATAGTTTTTCTATATTCCATTGCTTCATAACATAAAAACTGATATTTGAAATAATCTAACACAATATACAAATTTTATACCATGAGAATCTCACTTATATTTTCCTAGCCATGCATCAGCCATTATCCCGCCAAAGAGAGGTGTGAAATAACACAGCACGATGAACATGTGATAGATTATTGTAGCATTATTTTCAGTATAATGAAGAGAGTCTTTGAGATATAACGCTAAAACACCTGAAATTTATCATATATTAAAAACAACATAATAAGTTTGATAACTTTATTTTCAGGAAGAGGATGGTCCGGCGATCATAAAAAAATTAAAAATAGTGAAAAACTGATTTAAGATTTTTATGTTATGACCGCCACCCTGGACCATCTCCTTCCTGAATAGTATACTACGATCAACCATTTAGAATTCAATAAATTTATTTTATATTTTTTTTCAGAAGATATTTTATATTATCATATAATATAGATATTTATATAATACAAACAAATTTGTCTACCTGGGGTACCTAATAACTGCAGGCAATGACATCTCAAAGGAAATTGAGAGAAGGAAAGTTATTGCCAATCGATATTTTCTTTTCTAATTATCTTCGCAAAGTTACATTGGAAAATTTGGAACTTTTTGTGTTTTTATTGTTATAACCTAACTTCGAGGTGTAATAGCTTTCCTAAGCATTGTCTACTATTTTCTGGCATCTTTGATTTGCAGAAGATTAAATGCCAACCTGGGGAGAATTGTCAGTTAATTCCAAAGTGGATTTAGACAAGAAATGTTGACAACTGATTCTAATTTTGCTTTAAGGTAAGGTAGCTGTTGGAAAAGAGTCATGTATGCAACATGACACTGCACCAACCCTTCATAGATGTCCCCAAAAAGTCCGAATGACCATGAGCGGCTCTCAATGTCGGATCAAATCACAGCGCATTCTTGCGCAGAATTTTGCTGATAATAATGGACTTCAAAAAAGCATGCACAGTGTGGGAAATTAGGACCTATCCTGGTGGCATAATCTACAATAGATACACACAGGTATTGGTCTACGCAGACAGTGTCCACCTGATAGCAAGGATGCACTCAATGAGGCGTTGGAACATAGCAAGGAATCAAGCTTCAAAAATCTTGCATGGAGAGCAAAGGTGGTCATTTATAAAACCATTATACACCCAGTAGTCAACTATGGAAGCGAAACATGGCTCTTGAGGTAGGATATGGAAAGGCGTCTAAGCTCATGGGAGCAAGGAGTTCTCAGAAAAATATACGGACCAGTCTCTAGGTGAGAGTGGAAAATAAGAAAAAATAAATTGTGAAGAATAAAAAAATTGCGAGCATTATATGACCAGCCTCCACTGCAAAGATATAGTGGCTATAATAAAAAAAAAAAGGAAGGTTCAGGAGGCTAAGGACATGTGCAGCTTATGGAGAACAATCGCCTCCCAAAATAATTTATATACGGGAAGCCAAGAGTTGGCCAAAGAGGTCGACGTCATAGGATGAGATGGTTGGACGACATTGAAGCAGACCTGCGGCAGCCGGAAGTTAGACGGAGAGCTGTTGCTGCTGACAGAGCAGCTTAGCAGGTAATGTGTGAGGAGACCATTGCCCTTGGATGGCAGTAGTGCAAAAAATAATAATAATCATCACCGATGAATAAAATGTGAAAATTCATAGTACCACCCAATTGACATTATGATACATTGTAATATTCGTAATAATTTGGAATTTATTTTAAAAACAGCACATTAATATCTAGGAAAGAAGAAATAATTTGCACTTTAAAAAGTACTACTTAAAAGTAGGAAAAAAAAAGTTATGTTAAACTGCAATTAAAAATTGTTTAAAATCAATTTTTGGTATATTTTTTCATGGCTTTAAAATAAAATAATATTTTGTTCTCACCCGTTCTCTTTTAGTCATTAGACAAGTTATCACTAGAAAATTAGATCACTCATCTGATACTAGATATCTTGATATACACTGACAGGCAAAAAATTCCACCCACTTGATTTTTTCATCTAAAAATATTTCTGCTTTGGATTGGTCTATTGTTTTTAATGAATAAATATGTAATTTTTTTGTTTGTTTTCAATTATGAATGTTAATATAGAGGACAATAACAATTAATCCTTAATTCAATGAAATGATTCTAGATTCCAATGTTTACTTTCTAAGGAATCAAAATGTTTATTCAGCATCATTAGTTCAGTGCCGTTTCTTGCAGCACATTTCTTAATCTCCGGCTTTTAATTTTTTCAATATTAAGTTTAAAAATGACTCTTAGTGCTGAGGATGTTGCGCGTGGTGTGGCACTTATTGATGATGGACGTTCCATTAGATATGCAGCTAATGCCATCGGAGTTCCATATGAAACTTTACGAGACGCCGTCAGGCGTTTTCGGGAAACTGGTTCTTACAATAGAAGGCCCGGTTCTGGACGGCCTAGGATAACAGAACCACGGGATGACCGGTTTTTGACTTTGAGAATTTTACGAAACCGGCACCTTACCGTTCTTCAAGCGATTCATCAGCTCGAAGAAGTTCGAGGTGTGAAAATTTCTGAACGTACCACTCGGAGAAGATTAAATGAGTATGGATTAATGGCTTTTCGTCCAGTAAGAGGACCAGAGTTGACCAGAACTCACAGAGTAACACGGCTGGCTTTTGCTCAAGAACACAGCCATTGGACTATGGACGAATGGAGTGCTGTACTTTTTACAGATGAGTCAAGATTCGTTCTTCGATCTCCAGACAGGCGTGAAAGGGTGTGGAGAAGAAGAAACGAAAGATATGCAGCCTGTAATTTTTCCCAGAGCCAACCTTTCCAACATGGTTCCTTAATGGGTAACAAGTGGGTGGAATTTTTTGTCTATCAGTGTATTTTTTACACATATAGGTCTCGCCTATTCAGGGTGTTTCAGGGTTAAGTAGCCAAACTGCGAAAATGAACTAAGGACCTAAAACAAGAAAAAAAATTCCTCTGAAGGTATGTCCGCGAACGCTTTGTTTTGGAGATGGATTAGATAGAATACTAATATGGCCCTTTATTCCTAACTCTATAAAAACTATTGGCAATATATGGGTTAATACTATTTCAAATTAGCATTGGGAGTCCATGCAAGTCCAGTCAATGACCTTAATTATTTACAAAGGATAATTGAATCATGTTAAACAATAACACGTATCCAGTGCCGTTCTGCCACTGCTGCTGTTGGAGAAAGATGACAAGCCAGTCTTAATGCTCAAGGAAATTAAACAACATTTAATGTTTTCGTTTAATTAATAAAGTAGTTGGAACAAATAAGTTTTATTTACTTAATAAAACGTAAATAATTCATAACAATGAAAATCTTAAGGTGTGAATATTTCTTAAACAAAGCGTTTACAGACATACTTTCAGAGGACTTTTTTTCTTGTTTTGAGATCCTTAATTCATATTTTCAGTTTGGCCACTTTATCCTGAAACACCCTGTATATTCAATGAGTACTATTCCATGATGTATTGTTTCATAATATTAATGAGACAAAATATGGAATATGTGTTTCATTTATTTATTTTCTTAAATTTTTTTTTACAGATCTTCAGAGATAATACTTCTCCACTATTGATGTTCTGATCTATAATGTGGCCAAATAAATACTGATAAATGAAATATAAAAGTTTTAATCAAAGGTGGATATTATATAATAAATTAAGACTGACTTAGTAAACAAAGAATACTAAGATTAGTAAAGTAGAATAGTTAAACTTAAAAAAATAGCTAAGTTCCCATTTTTTTAAATGAAATATGGTAGCAACAATATTCAAACTTTTTTAATTTATTTTATAATAACATTCAAAAAGAAAATTTTACTTACCACGCATTCCATAATAAGAAAATCTTTCGCAAAACTCGCTGCTGATGATGAAAAATACAGACTTTGGGTATTTTATTTCCTGAAATTAATTGAAAATGTATCAAATGGCAAGAAAGCAATCGTTTATAATATTATGATTACTTATGATGGAATAATAATTATTTAGACAAATACAGTCTCTTATTTTCATACAAATTAATTAACTGTATTATTTAGTTAGTTAATTGTTTTTCTTTAAATAAATATATTTTAATAAAAAACGACTAAATTTTTTATCTTCATTTAGGTAATATATTAAATATTATCTATAAATAATATTACTTTTTCTATTCCATGCTGTCTATTTTCAGTCTCATCATCTGAAAATGTTAAAAAGTATTAGATTTGACATATTGTAATATTATTTTACCATACCATCAAAGTTTACATTTTTCTCAATATATAATTAACAATTAAACTGCTAATTAACAACTGAATGTTTAAAAGACGAAATATATAACCGAATTAACTAGTATTTTTTTTTTTTTAAATAAGGTGTTTTATTATGGAAGTGTTTATATATCAATAGCTTATGAGAAAAACTCAAAACTTATCTTTTAATAGATTGATATATTTTTGAGTGTACATATATATTTATAAATGAATAATAATATTTCAATACTTTAGAAAAAAAGCAGGACAAATAAATTTTAAAGAATTGCAAACTTTTCATAATTCATAATTAGCAAGTTCATTGTCATGATGCAAAAGTTGAAAACAATTTTTTTTATTAGTTTGTTGAAAATTATAATTTAATTGTTGGTTGATTGTTGACTGTAGTGAATAATGAAGACAAGGATAGTTGGGGTGATCATTCAAAGTAAAAATGGCAAAAATAAATAACAACATTTATTTTAACATTTGCCGACATTTCAACCCGAAGTTCAGGCCTTCATCAGGGCTGATCGAAGAGATTGCTTCCATAGAAGCACAATACCTTCATTCTATCGAAGCGATCTCTTCGATCAAGGGCTGAACTTCGAGTCGAAACGTCGGCAAATGTTAAAATAAATATTATTGCCATTTTTACTTTGACTGTTCACCCCAACTAACCTTCTCTTCAAAATTATAACTTCTTTTGGATTCATAAAAAAAAAAAATTATCCTCAATTCTTTTCTAATTACTGATCCCTTGTTTAATGTACATCGTTAACAATCATGAATGATACAAATTAAAAATATCATCTCTCAGGTTTAAGATTTCATGAGTTAACTTTTTTAGTTGGTACAATAAAAAGCTACTAACATCACTATATATTTAACCATCTTATAAAAAGTGTTTGCTTACTCAATTCCATTACTTTAATGTTTGATTTTTTATATACCATATTTGGGACAATTTTATGATGTGATTACTAATTATGGTATAAACAGAGATCCAATTCAAAAGACAAGTATAAATAAATGAGAAAAAAAATAATAGATCAGTTTCTAGATAATAGTATGAAAATTTTATGGTAATTATGTATAAATAATGATTTGTATATAGCTTAGAAGGAAATATGATACATTAATACTAATGTTTCTCATGTAGTTGAGATATTGCCATACATTAGACAAATGAAAAAGTTATGATCATTGGTATAGTATGGGGTTGTTTTTTATTTTTATGGGCCTATATGTTTACAGCTGTTATTCATAGTCATAAGATAATTTCAAATTTTAGTGCACAAGTAATTTCGTGAGACCATGGTGGCCAAATGTATGAAAGGAGTTGCCTGATTTATCTTTCTCAAATCTAGAAAAACCAATTCCTACTCCCGCCATATGCCAGGAATGGTGTGGTAAGGGATGAAAGAAAAAAAAAGGATTAAATGTGACAGTTAATTTGAAATTACTGTCAATCATGATCTTAAAATGTTTCATTATACTGAGAAAAACAAGGCAAACCTTTTATTTAAAAAACTGATTTTCAACCTGGATAATCGTTGAGTAGTGTTTCCAATTCGGAATCATCAAAATTTTTAGGCTGTCTATGTATTTCCTTATTGCTGGCCCCATATCGGGATCCAAAATGTTTGACAACCCCTTGAATTGTTTCAGGGTCTCCTCCAATATTAGTCTGACTCCTAGATCCAACCATATTGTTCTTACTAGAGATAATGCAATGGATCCCCAATTCAAATAATGATAGTTGACACAGTAATTTATAGTTTAATGCCGACTTATGACTAGGAAAACATTTGAAAATGCCGTTACATCCTGTAAACACTGTGTCTGATACAGTATCACTGTATATGTGAGGAAGGTTAACTTAGGGTTGGCAATAGTCGATAGTAATATCGATATATCGATGGGTTAAATCTATCTATAGCTGTATCGATTGTACTAATGGTTATCGATAATTCTTATCATCTTGAAGTCAAATTTTATACACTCATAGAAATAATTTTAATAACATATCTTTGGACAGCTGATTGATCAGCTGATGAACAACATTGTGTTTCCAACTCAGCTCTCATTATTTACTGCTTTTACAGAAGAATCTCTGTTATTATTCACTTAAAACAATCAAGGATATACCAGAAAGGTGTGATTTACTGTGTACAGTTATCAACATATAGCTTTTGTATTTATTTATTTATTATTACCATGTTCATCACTAGTATAGTAGCTAATAAGAGCTGGACACCTTCATATTCTTCCTCTGTCACATAAGAATCTCGTAAATATCGTCAAACACCTCCAATGAAGCCTATTAGCTCCAAAGAACATGAAATCCAGCCAGGTACACTACAAGAGAACATATCACCAGATACAGCTGAGACCTATAGAAAAATTGTGAAGTATCTAACAGAGACCAAAGCAGATTTTCACACATATCAATTGAGCTTTAAGAGTTGTTATAAGTAACCTACACTCCTCAACACCAACTGAAACAATAGAATAAGAACTGACAACTTTAGTTTTCAAAGTGCGCGAGATATCAAATGTTTATAAGGACAGTAAGGAACAGCCAGGAGTAAAAGTCCCTCTACCCCTATTTTTATATACTTGGAACTGACTCATGAAATCAATAAAATTTACGAAATAACCCTATTATACTACACAAGTGTAAAAGTGGAGAAGCCGTACCCGAAGAGGAATATCGTCCTGTGCCACAATTGCCAGGCGTATGACCACACGAAGACGTATTGCCATCATTCACCGCGTTGTGTGAACACAGTCACACAGCCATTGGACTATGGACGAATGGAGTGCTGTACTTTTTACAGATGAGTCAAGATTCGCTCTTCCATCTCCAGACGGGAGTGAAAGAGTGTGGAGAAGAAGAAGAAACGGAAGATATGCAGCCTGTAATTTTTCCCAAAGCCAACCTTTCCAACGTGGTTCCTTCTCGACCAAAGCCAGCCGTGTTACTCTGTGAGTTCTGGTCAACTCTGGTCCTCGTACTGGACGAAAAGCCATTAATCCATACTCATTTAATCTTCTCCTAGCGGTACGTTCAGAAATTTGCACACCTCGAACTTCTTCGAGCTGATGAATCGCTTGAACAAGGGTAAGGTGCCGGTTATGTAAAATTCTCAAAGTCAAAAACCGGTCATCCCGTGGTTCTGTTACCCTAGGCCGTCCAGAACCGGACCTTCTATTGTAAGAACCAATTTCCCGAAAACGACTGACGTCGTCTCGTGAAGTTTCATATGGAACTCCAATGGCATTAGCTGCATATCTAATGGAACGTCCATCACAATAAGTGCCACACCACGTGCAACTTCCTCAGCACTAAGAGGCATTTTTAAACTTAATATTGAAAAAATTAAAAGCCGGAGACTAAGAAATGTGCTGCAAGAAACGGCATTTAGCTAATGATACTGAAGAAACATTTTGATTCCTTAGAAAGTAAACATTGGAATCTAGAATCATTTCATTGAATTAAGGATTAAGGGTTATTGTCCTCTATATTAACATTTCTAATTGAAAACAAACAAAAAGATTACCTATTTATTCATTAAAAACAAATGACCAATCCAAAGTAGAAATATTTTTAGATGAAAACATGAAAAAATCAAGTGGGTGGAATTTTTTGCCTGTCAGTGTATTTCGTAATGCTTTTGGATGAATTTGATGAACTTTTCTTATGTTGATTGTTTGAAGTTTCCCTAAAGGCTCTAATTTATCCATGAAGGTTTTATTTATAGTTTTAGCTACTATAATTAGAGTGTCTGACAACTTACCTGGTAATAATGATTCAAAGCTTTTTCTCAGTAATTTTCTTTTCAGTTTGATGTGGGTTTTGAAAATTAGTTTCTTGTAGTAATTTGAATCATATTATAATACACTTCTAGCAAGATTCGTAGTGGATAATTAAGCAAAACACTCGAAATAAAATAGAGAATTGTAAATATATTAGAACATATAAATATATATTATTTATAACATTAGCACATTTACATAACCTTATGTTATTTATTTATATAATCAGGAATACTGTGCAATATTATAAACGAAAAACACAAAATACTTTATAACAGGGTTCTGTTAAACAATAAATACGTATTTAAATTTTCTTGTTCTTCCCTTCCTCGTCTTTTTTAGGCTATAGGGGATTTCCTGGGTCAGGAGCTGGGACCGGAGGATTAATGCAAGCGGTAAAAGCCCTCCAGCACCGGGACGTGAACTCGTACTTATTTTATCAAATTAAGTCATTCATCGCTGGGCCCTAAACCCCATAATCAATGAATTTTTCAAAACTTGATCTTCTAGGTGCTCACATACTATTGAGAAGTTACTTAATCTTTTCTTTGTAAGTAACTCACCACGCTAACATCCCCTCCGTAAGTTGCATAATCTAATGCAGTCCGTCCATCGTTATCGCTGTCATTAATAGCCGCTCCTCGGTCAATGAGAATCTTCACCACTTCTAAATTGCCATTGAATGATGCTTCCATTAGGGGCGTGTGTCCGTAGAGTGACTTAACTGTTAGATTTGCTCCATATTCTAATAGTAAAGTCACCAAGCCAACTTGCCCTTGTCGTGCTGCATAATGTAAGGCGGTCCAACCATCATTATTCTTATCGTTGAGAGACGCTCCTCGGTCAATTAGAACCTTCACAACATCCAAATGGCCATTTACAGATGCTTCCATTAGTGGCGTCTGGCCGTTACCTGACCTAACTGTTAGATCTGCTCCACGTTCCAACAGTAACGTCAACACACTAACATGCCCTTGCCGTGCTGCATAATGTAAGGCAGTCCATTCGTCCTTATCCTTATCGTTGATAGGCGATCCTCTCTCAATTAGAAGCTTCACCACATCCAAACGACCAAAAATAGATGCTTCAATTAGTGGAGTCTGGCCGTTATCTGACCTAACAGACAGATCTGCTCCACGTTCCAACAGTAATGTCATCACACTAACTTGCCCTTGTCGTGCAGCATAATGTAAGGCGGTCCATCCACCATTATCCTTATCGTTGATAGGCGCTCCTCGGTCAATTAGAAGCTTCACTACATCCAAATGGCCATTAGCAGATGCTTCCATTAGTGGCGTCTGGCCGTTAACTGACCTAACTGTTAGAACTGCTTCGCGTTCCAACAGTAATCTCACCACGCAAACATGCCCTTGTCGTGCTGCATAATGTAAGGCAGTACTTTCGCCATTATCCTTATCGTTGACAGGTGACCCATTGTCAATTAGAACCTTCACCACATCTAAATGACCATTAAATGATGCTTCCATTAGTGGCGTGTGTCTATAAACTGACCTAACATTTAGCTTCGCTCCATGTTCCAACAGTAAAGACACCAAGCCCACATGCCCTTCTCGTGCTGCACGATGTAGTGCAGTCAAACCGTCCCCATCTTTATCGTTGATAGGCGCTCCTCGGTAAATGAGAAGCTTCACCACATCCAAATGGCCAGTAGCAGATGCTTCCATTAGTGGTGTCTTACCCGAACCTGATTTGGCTGTTATATCTGCTCCACGATCCAATAGTAAAGTTAACACTCCAACTTTTCCGTTTCCTGCTGCATCATGTAGTGCAGTCCATCCGCCCTCATCCTTTTCATTGATAGGCGCTCCACGGTCAATTAGAAGCTTTGCCACATCCGAATGGCCATTAATAGATGCTTCCATTAGTGGAGTCCTGCCCAAACCTGACTTAGCTGTTAGATCTGCTTCACGTTCCAACAGTAAAGTCGCCACGCCAACTTGCCCTTTTCGAGCCGCATAATGCAGAGGAGTGAATTTATCATTATCCCTTTCATCCACTTTTGCTCCGGTGTCCAACAACATTAATGCACAATCAATGCAGCCTCCTTCAGAGGCGAAGTGCAGCGCTGTCGCACCTTCTTTATTCTTGAGTGTTAGATCTGCACCGCTGTACAATAAATACTTAACAAGAATATTCATCTTAGATTTTGTCGCAGCCATTAGAGCAGTTTCATCGTGATTATCTTGTATGTCAACTCCTGCACCGTGTTTAACAAAAACTTTTAAGACATTCAGGTATCCTTTGGTCGAAGCTATGTGGAGAGCTGTTTCTCCCTTTCCTGTAGTAATATTGACATCCGCACCCATCTCCAGCAACGCCTCAACAACTGATGGATCAGTAGCGATGTGTATAGGAGCGAGACCATCCTTATTCCTGATGTTTAATGGCACTCTTTGAACTTTCAGTACTTTGAGCATTTCAGTTGCCTCTTTCGAACGAACTATCATGTGAACTAATGTGTCATTACTTTCGAATTGGAGATCTTGTAAAGTCCTACATTTTATTAATGCTGTGAACATATCAATATCAGATGACTCAACTGCCAAATGCAGAAGACTCTTCTCTTCTTTTGATATAAAAGAGCTATTACAACATCTTTCCTGTAGGATCTCCACCCCCTTGACATTTCCTACTTTGACAGCTAGCTGCAGTGAAGTATCGCCCAGGTGGTTCCTTAAGTCGGGTTTAAGTCCTGCCTCAAGTAACGTCTCCAATACTTCATTCTTGCCAGAAAAGGCGGCAATATGGAGGTAAGAGTTACCTCTGAGTAACTTTTTCTCAATTTTAGCACCAGCCAATATCAGTTCCTTGATAACTGGAACGCTGTCCATTATAACAGCTTCTTCCATAGGAGTTGCACCAGCGGCGTTGAAAACGTCAAGATCTGCCTTCAGATATCCCAGTACAGCAATCGAAGACGTACTTCCACTCCTTACGGCCAAATGGACGAGGCTTTCCCCGGACTGAGTCAACCCATTGACATTTCCTCCTTCATTAGCCAGTGCAATAATCTCACAAGCGATGTTATTAGTCACAGCATTTTCTAGTTCAAGCGCCAAATCGCCACTTTTTTTCTGTAAATATTTTTAAAAAAATTATACAGTTTGAATAACTTTATAATTGATCTTATAAGTGATAATATGACATTTATTTTATTTTATTGTATTTATTTTTATTTTATTTTATTGTATTTATTATTATTAAGTTTCTGTATTATTTATTTATTTTTTTTTATTGTAAATAGAGTGTGAGTGTGCTTTCTCTGATCACTATTATCAATGTCCTTGATGAGACAGAATGTAATATTTCTAAATAAACAAATATATATATATATAATATTAAATAAATAGTAACAAATATATAAAATCACATCTATCACACCTATTCCTCTTTCTCTGCCTCCCAAAGCAGTTTCTCCTTTCGAAATTAAATTTCATTTATAAAAATTAACCGTTCATAAATCTCCTGGATACCATCTGCTTATTCACCAGATTCTTCGACAACTTCTATACATAAACATATTCCTCACATATATCTACAGTTGCACCCTATATACTTTTGTAAATTATGGAAACATTCCGCTATTATCCTTTTTCAAAACCAAGCAAACCTGACATCAAATAGACCAATTTGCTTACTCCTAATTCTTTCAAAAATCTTTGAAAAGATCCTTTTGAAACGAAGCCTACCGACTGATTATAGAATCTCAAAATCTTCCTTCCTTAATTTTCACTCATAACATTATTTTACTGTCCAACAAGGGCTCAAACTACACTCAAACGATCTCACCTAATATTGCGAGTTATCAAATTTAAAAATTGATCTAGCCGTTCCCTTAAAAAATAAATAGCTTTTTTTACTTATTTATACACGATTTTTAAATATTTACTGATATCATTACAATTAGCCAGAGTAACCCCGCATCAAATTCTTCTTCCATCCGTGGGGGAAAAAACAGTTATCAAGGAGATCCCAATGCTTTTCTCTCAGGTTTTTCACTTATTTTAAAAGCACGAGAAGATTAAGCGAGGATTGCTAGTTCTTATAAAAAAATATATATATATCAAAGTTAAATTGTATAAAACTTACTTTCGATTGCAGAGTAATCCCATAGCTCTCAGCGAGGGAAGAGAAAACCGTCAAGACTTTTGAGTCCAGAACCAGCATTCCAGCAGCTACCGTTGAATCGAGTCGATCCATTGCCATTTTCATGTCGCTTTCCCGGAACCTGAAGTCCTCCCTCAACCAGAGTGTGACGTGCCTGGACCGCAATTGCTGGATGCGGTTAGAGCAATCGGCCAGGATGGAGCAAGATTCGGTGTCTCGAGTCACCAGACAGCTGAGCAGGGACAATAGAAGAGCCTGCTGACTGGTGAACTCTGTAATATAGGGACCGATCAGATCGTAACGGTATGCCTTAGCGCCGAAGTTCAGTCCCTCTTGTAGCATGTCGTTGGTGACGTCGGGGCAATAGTTGCTGACGAACGTTTTCGGTTCGTAGATGATAGGTGACGTTTCGGCACACTAGAAAAAAAAAACAAGAAAAACTAAGGTGTGTGCTTTGTATCACATAATAGAAGTGAAAACATCAACATGACGAAATTAATAATATGAAATATCTATATAAACAAAATAAAGGTTTGTCTGTGCATTGAATAAAATCAGCCCGTTTCATGATATCTCTTCATTTCAGACATTACAGACACCAAATCCACTTTTAAAAAATTTGTTGTCTGTCTGGATGTCCGCATTGTCCAACGAAATTTTGTCAGGGGTAAGCTCGGCAATGGCTAATGGTAGACTTTTGAAATGTTGACATTATATATATATTTTTTGTTTATTTAATGAAATTTACAACTGTGTACAAATACAACTAGTAAATATGCGCAAATTATAAATAATAGCATGTACAGGCTTGAAGAGATACTACCCAGTGGTAGCACTCCCTAAATAATTTTATGCAAGAAGCTCACAAGGCCATCTCCTTTTCAGACGCCTAGGAGGATTATCAGGGATCGAGGAAGAAGCAAGAGTGGAAACAAGCGGATTTGGATGGGAATGAAGTTTATCATGAAAGGATAGATATCTGGCTCGAGCTAAATCAGCGACATATGGTACATTAAGGTCTTTATGAATGGTTTTATTTGTGACAAAGTAAAGAGCATTAAGGATTTTACGAAGGATTTTGGATTGGATACGAGAGGAATTTGATGGTTTGGTGGAGCCCCATAGTTCAACTCCATAAGTCCATACAGGTCTTATTATAGTCATGTATATGATTCGTTTGTAATTAATTAGAAATTTAGAGCGTTTGTCGCTTTAAATGAAAACAAAATATTGAGTAGAACCAAAGTTATGAATTCTTGACTAATTTGTCTAGAGATCCCGGATAGGCAGTTATTAATTTCGATTCCCATCCCAACGTACTCTACCGCGAGCCACATTTAAAAGTTGTACAACTCAATTGGTGGAAAAAATATCACAACTCAACGGGAAAAATACGAAATACCGAACATCTGTAACGCGTTTTCGCATTAAACGGGTATAATACACTCAGTTTTCAACTTTGTCTAATCTTCCTGTTCAAGGTCTCATTCGATCCAACTTCCCGACCCAAACAAATGTTGTCGTATACATTTTTAGAATTAACCAAAGGGATTAGCCGGAAATCAGAAGAAAAAAAATTTCCATAAATTTCACCCCGCCGGCCACAATATTCAGTTCATGTTCTAATTTTACACGTACGTAGGTGACTCAATGTCCAATGTTATTTTGATTATCTGGCCAGCGATAAACTCAGCAGAGTTTAAAGAAGTGGAGGGACTACAAATATTTTTGATTAATTAATCGACTCCACAAATGAAAATTAAACACTTAACAAATTTTAATCGATCGGTAGTGGTCGGTTTAGTTTTGTGGTACCTAACAAATAGCCGAATAACAAAAACTTTGTTATGGAATTTTAAAACAAACTCCCTCCTTCCTCCTGACCCAATTTTATGAAATTGAATTTGGACCCTTCTCTCCCCCCGTAGTACAAAATCCATCTCAAAAAAGGATTCTCAAATTTTAACTATACACCCATCAACGACGGGTACATCAGCTAGTAAATTATAAATAATAGCTCATGTGACTTATAGATCGGTATTGCCAGGTTTTTTTTTTCGAAATAAAACGCGATTTTCAACCAACGTGCGCCATGTTAGAGAGGCGATAAGAGAAAAATTCTGCGTCATTGGTGTGCTTAAAGTAGAAAAGAGACTCCTACGTTTTTACAGAAAATCGGACCAACATTTATATAAAAATTTCTGTAGTTCTTGAGGTCTGTTGTCACTCCTTTAAATATTTTCCTTTGCAGCCTATTACGTATATAAGTTATACATGGCTATATAAGTATATAAGTTATATATGTCTATATAAGAATATAAGTTATATTATATGTCTATATAAGTACGCTAAAGAAAATGAATATTCTGTGGCACCTGAATAAGAACTTACCGTTGAAGTTAGCAGGAATATTGAAAGTATTAGAACGGAGAGGTCCATCATTCTTTTGAATGATTTAATCGTGAATATTATTATCTGAAACAATTTATTAAAAGATAAATAATGATAAAAATATATTAATTACAAAATAAACCGACAAAGCAAATAAATCTATCCGTCTTAAGAGACTGAAAGTGATGTATATGTACATAAGATATAAGAGGGATTTCAGGATTAGCGCACCAGTTATGGACATATCTAAGGAAATTTTGGTATTTTTTGAGCTTATGTTAATTATTATAGTTATAAACTTATCTGTTGGACATTTAGAATTTTTAGAGTCTCCTTTTTCTATTTAGAACTTTAAAATTGAAAAAATATTCAGTTATGCAGATATAATTTCCATTTAAAAAAAAAAAAAAAATATTACCACTGGTGATGGAAACCCCGAAGTTCAATTGTAGTAATGGACAGGAGGTAGGTACCAGTAATTGACATACCTCAGAAAAATTATAAAATCTTTGTTTAATTATAAAGATAACATAAAAGTTCAAATTACTCTTAGCAAAACTGTTAGTAGGAATGTATGAAACACGCAGATCTCAAGAACACTAGAAATAACAATGATAGAAATTTTAAAATTTTCTTTTCGGAACTTTGTTCATACAGAGGTCAACAAAGGGCATTGTTCTTCAATCTATAAAAACTGGAACCTTTAAATCAACGAGGAAGCTGTTGTATGTATTTACATTTTAAGTCCAACCATCCGTACTCCGTTCCACATATTTCCCTGACCCTTGGAAACTATCTGTAGTCAAAATGATACATAAACCCAAAAAGCCACCAGAATACCCATCCTCTTACCGTCCTATCTCTCTTTTACCCATCATGGGCAAAATCCTGGAAAAGCTCATCTTAAAACGCCTGTATCCCATCCTAGATTCTAACCACTAGATTGCTTTACAAACTCCGTAAATTCCTTCGCCCTACATATTTTCTTATCATCAGTTCCTATCTTACTGATAGGTACTTCAAAGTAAATCACAATAATACTTATTCATCCCTCTTTTCTCAATCTGCCGGAGTTCCTCAAGGTAGTATCCTTGGTCCTATCCTTTACACAGTTTATACAGCTGACATCCCAACCCATCCTAACACTGTTATTACCACGTATGCCGATGATACATGTGTCCTATGCGTTAATAATGACCCAACCATTGCATCCCAAACTCTTCAATCACACATCACAAGCCTTGAAGAATGGTGTCAAAACTGGAGGATTAAAATAAATTCTAATAAATTCCATCAAATCACCTTTACCCTTCGACGTAAACCTATGACCTCATGTCCCACAGTAACCTTTAATAATACCCCACTTAACCCTGTTGAACAAATCCGATACCTTGGACTTCACTTCGACAAACGTCTAACTTGGAATCCTCATACCAGACTGAAACGACAAGAAACCGCTCGACGTTTCCGACTACTCCAACACTTACTAGACAAACGCTCTAAACTTCCCATTAATTACAAAAGACTCATATACTTGACTATAATAAGACCTATTTGGACTTACGGAGTTGAGCTATGGGGCTCCACTAAACCATCGAATTCCTCTCGCATCCAATCCTTACAATCCAAAATCCTTCGTAAAATCCTCAATGCTCCTTACTTTGTCACTAATAAAATAATCCATAAAGACCTCAATGTTCCATATGTTTCCGATTTGGCCAAATCCAGATACCTATCCTTCCATAATAAACTTCATAACCATCCGAATCCTCTTGTTTCTAACCTTGGTTCCTCTTCGATTCCTGATAACCCTCCGAGTCGTCTGAAAAGAAGATGGCCTCGTGATCTTCTCATGTAGACAAATTATTAGAGTGCTACCAGTGGGTAGTTTCTCAACAAGCGTGTTTCATGTGATAATATTTCTCTGTACAAATTTACTTGATATATTCATACTAATACAGTTGTAAATATCATAATAAAAGTTTAAAAGTTTAAGTCCAACCATAACTGGTGCGTTCACGTTAGTTTGTATCTATGAATATTTAAGGGTGCCATCTATACCCGAACGAAACTCTAAACTTTTCTGACAATATATTAATCTACCTTCTGTGTATTTGCACAATAAACGATTCCAGGAACTTTCCGGATTTTGGCATGCATAGATGCATGGAACATAATGAGAAGTAATGTGTCGTCGAAGACACTAGAATACTTAATCAAGATTCAGTATTTATAGGCGTTATAAGCCCACTTGTATTTTTATGTAGAGATATACATCATTTTTCGTCGCTTGATGCAAATAGTTATTATATATATATATCAATTCTTTATTGAGCAATATTACAATTTGTCACATCTAAGGGCAAGTAGAAATGGATCTGGATGATATGTAAGGTTTTGATGACATTTGGTAAAAATTTTAGGAATTAGGTCTAGAACAACTGGGATATTAAGGCCATGGTGTAGGGTTTTGTTGGTTACGTAGAACGGAGCATCAACTCTTCTTCGAAGAACTTTGGACTGAAAGGATTGAATGCGTTTGATGTTAGAAAATTTTTCTGTCCCCCAAAGCTTTTGCCCGTAGGTCCATATAAGTTTCATTACTGTCTTGTAGATGAGTTTTATCTCTCTAAAAAGTTTTTTTAGTGACTTTCATGTTTTGTTATGTTTTAATATTAGGAGAGTAGAAGATAACAAGAGCTCAATTTTTCATTTCTCTTATGGTGATTATGAAATGTGTGTTGCGCTCCTGTCACCCCAATCTCCTAATACAAAATAATGATTTTAGACGAAAAATTTGTTCCGGAAATGGTATTCATCTGGAAGTGGTAGTTTGATATTACCTAGGTGAGAGCACTTTTTGATCTAGTTATTTACCCATGAATAAAATTTATTAATTATTATATTATATATAATATTATTTATATTATATTGTGTTATAATTATAATTATTATGAAATATAAAAGTACTTCCTTTTGTAACGTACAATGAAAATATTAGAAATAAAAGGCTCAAATTATTGTTGGACATATATGAAGCTGGACAAGTTGAATATATATTATGGTAGTATTGGTAATAAGAATAATATAAATTGGCGATAAAGGCGCGATGTATAATTTAGATTTTAAAGAAATTAAAAATTTGTCCCAACTGCATTTACTATTCTACTACCCTTTTTTCTCTGACTGATATTTACTTTATTATTTCTTAAAGGCATTTTTTTGTTCGTATATTTTATATTTTTTAATAATTTAGAAAATCTCTCGATCCAGGTTTTTTTTTTAATATTTCCAGTTCAGCGTTTAAAAATAAGCAAAGCAATTCGTACAAATTTTTCGTTAAATGGAATATTGTAATCGACAACGGAAAAACAATTAATTCCTCACTCACATAATACGTAGGATCTAGTTATTTCCATATTGTTTTGCTATCCCTTCACTAAACAAAACTGTCTGCGAATTATTTGCACGGACCTACTAGTAATAATATAATTGAAAAAATAATAAATAATGCGTTACAGTAATATATTAAGATTTATAAAAAATATAGAAAGGCACTAACTTAACAAAATGTTGAT
>OV725080.1:156716552-156851552 GCA_928085145.1 Nezara viridula | reverse complement strand
TTCCGTGTAGTTAAATAAATATACAATTATAAGAATTATTTGTTCTATATATTTTTTATATAGTTGCCACATACCAAAACAAGGGGGGTGCAATAAAAAAGTAGTCGGAAAAAAAAACTCTGCATCTTAGAAAAAGTTTTGCTTATCTGATATATTATTCTTGAAACAAAGACACTAAAGGATATTGATAGTAGAAAAAGGTTTGTATGGTGAATTCTGACAATGTTTATCATTTTAAGTAAAATAAGTCAGACATGTCATGGCCGCATTTTCAACATGTAGACCATTGGGAAATCAGTCTTTTAGTTCAAAGCAATAATCTATCCAAGTAGACTAAGGGTCTGGCTATAGATTTTTGCGGTCTAACATTTGCATACGTTATTTCCTTCAATATTTTAATTAATAAAAAAACAAATGTTTTAAAATTAATATTTTTGTAAATTCAGTATGTTTGTAGATTTTTGGGGCGTAAGTTTCTCCGTATGACATAATGTTTTATTTTAGTTTTACTTTCAATGTTATTTTTCTTAATTGAAAGTGAATTTGTTATATCTAATGTTCCAATTTTTTATATCATCTCAGTCAAAAGATGTCAAGGCTCCATATGAACAAATTTTAATTAGAATATTCATCTATAAAAGTTTCATCAATATTTTCGAGAATTCTGGATGTCTCCACCTGGGTGCTGTAATTTGGACTCAGGGAACCTCAAAACGTTTATTTCCGTTTAAAACTCAAATTTGAACAATTTTACGATCGCAATACTAATATATTACTTACTATATATTTTACAGTGCCACATAAGTGAATAGGGAAAAGTAATAAAAAATTGATAGTAGCCAACAAGATCTACAAAAAAAGTCATATAAAAAATTGGTCAATTTCCAGCAGAAAAATAGGAAATTTAAGATTTGTTTTGTTTTTTTCTTTAAGCTAATCTCGTTTTTTGTTGAATAGTAGGCGATAACTTAAAAAATATTTTATTTAAGTGTTTAAATACTGTTCCGTAGTATACTGGACAAAATTTATTTGAAAACGAATTAAAGTTTGTCATTGTTAAAACTATTTAAAAAGAACTATTGAGTGGACAAGTTCGTTTAGAAAAAACTCATAAATTATTAGTGATTTCTTTTTATCATCATTCAAATCTACAACATTTACCCCACTTTTGGAAAAACTCCCCTCGTATAGTAACCTACCTTTAAGTCCATATTAAATAAGTTTTGAGATTCATCTCAAGTTGTGTAAAGAAGTGATATGATTTTCTATCTAGTAATCTTAAAGTATCCACATTTTTAGCAACTATGACTACATTTACTGTTGTAAAGCTTTTATTGCTTGTTTTTCAGTGATATGTGATGTATTGTAATAAACTTAAAAACACACTTTTATTTATAAAAATAAAGAATTTAAAATAATGATATTTCAAATATTTTTCATGTAAGGTGGTTATGAAATACAGATTGGTCATAACAATCGTATTTATAAGTGACAAACTTAATATTTTTAGAGGAAGGAGATGGCCCAGGGTGGCGATCATAAATAGGCTAAATAGTGGTAAAACTATTTTTATTGAAAGCCGACGTTTCGACCCGACTTTGCAGGTCTTCTTTAGGGAGGTGTGCTCAGCTAGTTGGTTCTAAGTGAAACTCCTAGCTGAACACACCTCCCTGAAGAAGACCAGCAAAGTCGGGTCGAAACGTCGGCTTTTAATAAAAATAGTTTTACTACTATTCAGCCTATTTATGACCGCCACCCCGGACTATCTCCTTCCTTTATAATGCAACGGTCAACTATTAAATATTTAATATTTCTAGACCTAATATTTACGTTTTCATGAAAATAATTGAAGCAATCACTAGGTTTCTTTATTTTAAACGTATATTTTAGTAAGAAAGTTTGTCACTGATATATAAATATAAATTCTCATGGAGGATATCTGGAATAAAAAATAGAGCCACTTTAAGTGAAAAATATTTAAAAAACTCATTATTTTTTAATATTTATATTTATAAATAAAATGTCTTTTTAGGCAATTATGTTAATTACAATACATCCCGGATAAACAAGAAATAAAAGCTTTGCAACAGTTAATTGAAGTCATATTTTCAGAATAACATGAGTACTTTAAGATGACTGAATAAGAAATCACATCATTTCTTTACATTTGAGATGAATTGGTTATATTAACTTGTTGAAGATCTTAAAGTCTACTATTAACCTTTTGAATATTTACCTCTATTTACGGGACACCCTGTACGTACATATAATTTAGTAAAAGAGAAAAAATAAAATACACCTAAAAATAAAGGCACTTTGTTTTGGGCCTGTAATTCCCTGAATCTCTAAACACTTAATCAGCTCCTGCGTTTGAAGATATCCGAAACGTCCATGTTTCACTGTGTAAAAGTAAGGCTACAATTAAAAAATTCATATCCCAACACAACCCTTTACTTTATCGTAATAACTGTTACATCGAAAAGTGGCCATGTTGATGGACGGTGGAATACATTAAAAAATAATTCAAACAGATGTTGAAATATAAACGCCTCGTTGACAACTCGAATAATAATTCATTCGGAATAAAACAGTGGCAAAAGCAAAGGGCTCTCTGAGACAATTTACATAACGGATGGCAACTCCCTCTGCAGGAAGGAATAACCAATTGGAGTTAGTTTTCGAAAGTAAAAACAGTTCTGACCGCATTCATATCTTTCTGCAAATCCTCCAAATATTTTAATGGCAAATTCCAAAAGCTTTCCAAATTGCAAAAAAACGAGTAAATATGTTCTATCCAATTTAGAACTGCATTAAACACGTAGAGAAGTTTAAGTATCTAGGATCTACGAAAACTAGAAAAAAACGAAATTGAAGAGGAGATTAAAGGTAGGCTGAAGGAAATGCCCGTTATTTTTCTTTGACAAAACTACTTAAGCCTCCTGTCTCGAAACTTAAAAACTAGAATTTACAAAACCATTATCCTACATACGGTTCTTTACGGGCGCAAAATGTGGCCACTTACCTTAAGAGATGAGCAACGCCTAAATGTTTTGGAAAATAAAGTATTGCGTAGAATATTCATACAGAAGAAGGATGAGTTACACAAAACCGAAATGCTTGAACTGTATCTGGTTAATATAATTGAGTAATAACATGTCGCGAATAAAATGGGCGTGAACGATTGTTGTTGTCGGCACCGAACCTTCGGGTTCTCTAAGCCTATATTATTATTATTAGCAGTTGTTAATAGTGTAATAAAGTTCTACCATAAAAGACCGTCTTTTGTTTAAACGCGTCGAAGAGTTATCAGCGTTCGATTAATATTTAGTTTGTTTCAGCTATATCAGGTTAAAAAAACAAACAAAAAAACACTATACTACAATAAAATTGTTTTTTTAGTTTCTGTTTCCAATATAATTACACCATTAAAAAAAATGTACATTCGTTGTCGCACAATTTCAAAAATTCATTGCCTTAACTGAAAAAACTTATCAGTTTACCCAAATCTGTGTGAAAAAGTATTTTCGACATTTAAAAAAAACGAAATATATTCAGGCGTTATAATGCTTCAAACCCCTACTCTAAATACCTACGATATTTAATTAAAATTATTTTCAAAGACTATTTATCCACTGTAAGAGAATAAGTTTCTCTAATTAGGGTTTTCGTTTGTTCTAGATCCAAGAAAACTAAACGAAACAAGACTAATACTTCAATTTGAAAAGGTGAATTTTAAAAATCCCCAAGGGTTAAGTGTTTACTTCTAGTTGGATATTGGACTTCTGAACTGAGGACTTAAATAAAGCTATTGAACCGTACCTGATAACCCAATAATTATTTATTATATATTTTCTTTTTTAATAAAAAACATTACAATATATATGAGTCGTTTATTTATAAGTGAACATAGACATATTTTTAGGAAACGCGATAAACTATATTTTATTTTCCAATTGTAGTGTCAAAACCAAATTAAAAAAAAAAAAAAAAAATTAAAAAATTTGTAGCACATAGTTTTGAAAACCAATGATTATTTTAATAGTATTTTTAAAACATTGAAACTTGAATATGGTTCCTTTTGGAAAGAATTAAAATCCATGGCTCGTTTTTGAACAAAATAAAAGTTTGATTGGGGTTAACTTTAGAGATTTATTTATTGAGCATCACAACAATCTGTCACTTGGACGTTAAATATAGTGAGGTAGGATAACATTCACACTATATGTACAAAAAATATAAAATAAATAAAAGCAAAATAACAATAAATAATAAAGCATGGTGAGAAGAAAAAGTAATGAAAACTGGGTAGCTTTTTGTTAAGTGTAATGATTAAATATTAATTTCTTTTTGATTTCTATTTAAATAAAATGGCTCAAAAAGCTTTAAAATGGTTAAAAAGGTTTTTCTCTCATCTTCTCGTAATCTAGATTTTTTTTATAACGGAAATTCTGGGGAATGGGGCGTTTTCAATCTGAAGATGGAAATATTTTGTTTTTGTTAAACAAGAAGCAATAACTACAACAATATTAAGCAGTCTTCTGACTGCTTCTGAATGTAACGCCCTAATGAACACCTACAACTTAGGTCAAAACGTTAGAAAATAATTATTATAATATTTAATTTAAGCAATTAACGATTTCTTCATAGTAAAGCAGAGTTTATCTTTATTATAACCATTTAATGAAGACATTTCGAAGGCAAAAACTATCCTAAGTTCTGTTCATTAAATCATGGATATTCAATAGTTTTGTTTATGTTATCCTCCAATTGAACTACATTTACAACACTATTTTAAAAATTTCTTTGTTTATTACGCCTCAAGTCCATATTATTAATGTTGAGATTTGGTTCCAAATAAGTTGAGATTCATTATTAGTTGTGTAAAATAATCATGTAATTTGATATAATTGTATTTTAATTAATTTTAAACTGTTAGTTTCAAAAATTACTATGATTTAGGTAGCTTTCGACATCAGTATCACATGTAAAATTAAATAAACCAAGCAGTTTCTTAATTTTTTTATTTCTTTTCTTATTTATTAGAACTCAAGTCAGTAACTCGAAACCATAAAAAAGTTATATTGCATTATAATTAAGATTTAAATTATTAAAATGTTAATTGAATTTATTACCACAGTAATGTTACTTCATTGTATAAAGAGATAAGTATACTTTTCCTTTTTTTATTTATCTATTTCAAATACATGTATATTGTATATTTTTACTTTAACTTATCTATTATGTAATGAATAGTAAGGGAAAGTAGTGCGATCGTGAAAAAATTCGAATCTGAGTTTTCTAAGGAAATACACGTTTTGAAATCCCTGAGTCCAAATAATAAGAGATAAAAAAGAGTAATAAACAGTGGTGGAGATTGTATTTCATTAAATATTTGTACAGTTTTGACTATGCTATTTAAATTACTAACTTACTTATAGCAGATTAAAAAGATGTACTTTCAAATCTCTCTTTGTATATAGAGCTCAGAGTATGGAGTAGTATGGTTCAAATAGGGTGATAGGAATACGAGGTTTTTAATGACTATTATCTATAATAAATAGGTTTTGTGTTATTTTTATGGCCTTAATGCGTCTTTGCATTGATAAATACGACCGAAATTCACAAATCTGTTCTTTAAGGTTGAGCTCTATTAAAAATACACCTGTTTTGCCTGACAATAATTTCTGTTCAAAGTAGATGTAGAGAAAGTTCTGTGATCCGTGCACCAGATTTTTATATATAGTAACAGAAACTTTTAGATTTATTTTTCAAAAGATATTGGAAGTAATAATTTTCTTATTTAAAACAATTATATAATCAATCCGTTATACATACATACGCTGCTTCATCATTACCCAAGAGTGGAAAGCTTTTTCTAAATTCATATAAGAAGTTTGAATTGATTCTGAGGATAAAAACATTCAACACTATCAAAATATTTCACTTTAAGATATCAATGGACATCATAAGATAAAATGAATGAGTATAGAAATGCTATACACAATAACTTGGCAAATTTGTTTGTTTTAAGTTCTTTATTTTAAATGTTTGATGATTTCTTTTAATCATTCTTTTAAGAATATTGAACATTTTGATAAGAAAACAATCAATTCACTTTACACCTAGACATATTAGCTGATCCAGGAATTAATTTTGGGAGGCTCAAGCCCGAAAGATTTTATATATATCAATAATTACTTGGAAAAAAAAAAACTAACAACATATATGAAATGGTGTTTAAGTAATTCTTGAAGCCTTATCAAAAATGTAATTATACGAACAATAAAACTTTTAGAGATATGTTTTTGATAAGTCATGGTTATGTTTATAGCAATATAGGTATTATAATTTTAAAAAAAAACTGATTGCTATTGTTTATTTATTTGGATTAGATCATTCAACAAATATGAAGCATTAAAAAAAAATAATTAAGTCTTTCTCCCGAAAATCCAGCAGGGCTTAGATGTAATAAATATTTCTATGTTGAAATAATTATGTCCATCCTTCATCAATATTGTTTCATTTAATATCTTCTGTCATCTGTTATATTTTGTTTTTATTATTATTATTTTAATTTTTTTAGAAACAGCTGTTTCATACCTTCTAGATTTTATAATTAAATTAAATTTTAATGTATTTATCAAGTTGAGGTTATGTAAAAAAACAAGAAATACACTATCATGTTCAAGACATATCCAAGGTAAATGTTTATGTAACGAATATTATGTTAATTTTTACTAACGATCTCCATCTTGTAATGTCAACCTGAATAGCAATTTAAATTTTAATAAACCATTTTAAATAATTTAATCTATCGAAATGAGAGATAAAACAATTGATAGTTTCCAAATTAAAATTAATATGTTTTTTAGACGTTTCGTAAATAATAATGTTTTAATAGCTATTTTTCATTCTTTTAAGTTCGATCTTTATTCTAAATATCGTTAGTACCATGTTAAAGTTAAACAGTGACATTGCAAATATTTAACAAATCATAACCTGTTTAAAGTTAAACATTCGTTAATTCAAAATGGTGCCTACGATATCATTTCAACAAAAATCCAAAATTAATGAAACAATGCTGAAGTTTTATTCATTTATTTTTTGTGAAATGATTTGTATGTTAATTTTTGTTTTGTTTAATTTTTACAATTCTCTCGATGATTGTTATGATTTTAATTTTCGAAAATTGCTTAAAAAAATGTTAGGACAATTTATTAATCAAGGTTTATTGTTGTGTCGAATTCAACCTAACTAATGAAAAAAAATGTATATTAAAAAACATAATAAAGTCCATCTTAACTGTCTAATAAATGTTTAGAATTGTGTAGAAATATTTGCTAAATAATTTTATAGGTTTTGGTTTTTAAATAAATAAATATATTTATTTTATTGTTTATGAAAAACGAAAACCTAGAAAATTATTTACCAAATAGTTCCACACAATTATAAAAATTAGATAGACAATATATATATTTATATTAATGTTTTTATATAAGTTTTCTGTTTTGTTTTTTTTCATTTTAGGTTTAAATTAAAATACATACATACATAAACTACTACACAGAACAAAAAAGGATGTGAATTCCCGAGACTAGAAGCAGTGTGAAGCAAAACATGGATCTGCCTCTGAAGAGCTCGGTTAGTATCGATACTATTATAAATAAACGGAATAAAACCAGAATTCGGACTAATATTTAATTTATTTGAAAAACTATATTTTACATTTTGTAACAATTGCCAATTTGTAACAATAATGAGGGAAAAATAATTTAGGGAATAAGAAGTGTTCGTTACGGTCCGTCCCGCTTTGTATATGTAAACTAAAATATTACACGGTCACCACCAAATACCTTTTTATAAAATAGAGACATATATAATTTTTTTCATATTGTTCGCTTCACAATAATTATATTAATTTTCACTCATAATTTATATGTAGTATAAACTTCAAAGACTTTTTTTGACAACCAGAATGAAAATTCCGAGAAGTTTTGTAAATAAATAAATAAAAGTTATAAGTTACGATGAGATATAACTATTCACGAAGTTATAGGTGGATGTTAACAATTTCACGTTTCGGCCTTCTTAGAAGGAGCTTCAAGGTCTATAATTAAATAAAATTTTGGGAATTTTATTACAAAATGAATTAATGACATATTAGAACAGACATTATTCGTTAAAATTGCAGTTTAGGGAGTTGGTTTAATCAAGAAAAATACATTACAAGTAGGGATAGTCATCAATAGTCAGTCGATATTATTTGGTATAATCGATTTGGTCAAATCTGTACGTCAGGACCTCATCAAACCAAAAAATTGTCAAAAAAATCTATTTAGAATGTAAATAAATTACCTTTCCGCTGAATCCAATCTATGGTTAAATGGAAGGCATAATTGGTTGAATTGAAATTTCTTGAAGAAGCTTAGTGTTACGAAGATGGACGGGAACTAGAAAATTAAATTTACTCACGAGGGTAGAAGAATTAATAATTTAATTAATTATGTTTACAGATAAAAATTGTAATCTTTTATGATGCGCCTATGTGCTGGAGAATCAATGTTTACTAGTAGGCCCGTGCGAAAAATTCGTACAGCATATTGTTATCAAATGCCAGATTAATAAGAAAATAAAATAATGCAAGGTATCAAAAGATAACGAAATCAAATGCGAATTGTGTGGATGGGAACCCTATACCTTGCGTTATCTCGAAAGTATTACGTTTTTTGGCTTAAAAGCACATGATCCGGGTCTTGCTGTAAGCATCAAAATTTTCAAGATCCAACTTGTCCCGTATCGATCTACAGACCTACCACCGTTCCAGTATCGAAGCCTAGAAAAATGTTTGTATCGACTTTATTTATTTTATTAAGAAAAAAAAAAATGGAGAATACGATTCGCTAACCCCCCGTGAAATTCTGAATCCAACGGCACCCCATTCATGGTATTTGAGCATGACAGGAGCTTATATTTGGTACAAAACCGATTTCGAGCCTTACTGTAATAATATATGTACGGATATTGATATTCATATTTCAAAAATCTTTATAATTCCAAGAAAATATCGATTATCGATATCTTGATAACATCGATAGCTTTAGACCGATATTAATATCGATTATCCCTTCTCCAATTACAAGCAAGCAGATAACAATCAAAAGTAAAGATTAATATTACTAATCGTTCATTGTAATATCCAGATTTTTTGGAATTTCTGAATAGATTGTGGCTCTTAGAAAGAATAATTAAACTTAAAGGTGCCTGATTTCGCCTAAGGAGTTCAACCAAAGAGGAACAAACTACTTTGGTGAAGTTAAAAGCTCCAATGAAAAAAAAAAATGCAGTAAATACCGCCTGATCGTCAAGGTATCATGTGTTAATGTAGTAATCTACGCGTCATTTTATGTTCAAATTAAAATTTTCGAACCTTACGATAAAATATCTCGGCCATAAAATTTCAGTTTTTAGAACGAAGAAATTTTTATTTTAAGAAGAAAACGGCAGTGCCAAAGGGTTTTAGAAGATTTGTTTTCGTATTTTTATTTGTGAAATATGCCATACAGTAAATAATGGTGAGTGATATTTTTATTTTGGGTCGAAATATCACCTTCTAATATAGTTTTTTTGCTGTTGATAAGAATTTAAGAGTATACAAATAATTTACATATTGTATTTTATAAACTCCACATGAGTTCGATCCATATCGAAGGTCCTTGAAATCATACCTTTCAAATTTAAGGTGGTACATATGCTTCATTTTCCTAAACATTCCAATTTTGTGTTCTAATTTCTATCCAACTCATAATACCATCCTCGAAAAGCTTTGTTATCCGGAATGTCTTATCAAACAAAAAGTGGACAAATTCTGATGTTGGCTTATTACTCCAAAAGATAGGTTATTATTGATAATATCAACATCAGACCTTTGATAAACCAAAATACGCCACCTATAAACGATCAATCGATTCCATTTACTTGTTACTATCGATACAATCTAACCTCTTCTAATCACTTAGGAATGAAAACAGATTAAAATATCTTGAATAACTTCATTTTTACTTTCACTTACGTATATATGTAATATATAGTAAATGTAAAGTATTGCGATCGTGAAAATTTTCGAATCTCAGTTTTCAAAAGAAATGCATGTTTTGCGGTCCCTGATACCAAATAACCAAGTGTCGCAAAATGGTCTGTGTGTTTGTGTATGTTAACAGTCTAGCTCATAAACGAAAAGTAGTACGAAACTGATATTAAGTGTTTAAGGTTTGTATATGCGCCGGATGTGACAGTAACTTTTTTGTTAAAATCGTCAAACCGGAAGTGCCACTTTATATGAACGCTGAAACACATTTTTACAATTTCCTCAAAAACGGCTCTAACGATTTTGATTAAACTCGGTTTATCATTGTATAATTAAGTGATCTTTAATATCATTTAGACCTTATCCCCGTTGATGCCACTTTACAGCGCTTAAATGCACATTGTTCATATATGTCTTCCTTTAAAGTACCTTTAATATGGTTTATTTTAAAAAGTTAATCATTTCACATAATTCAGAGTTACGAAAAAATGCTACATATAACTTTTGAAAGAATTTGATAAGTTAATAAAGGAGAAAAAAAATAAAAATCCAGAAAACCTGCGTTGCTACAGACTGTAGCGCCTAAACGAATGTACCGATTTCAATGAAACTTCGCTTAAGACATTTTCTCGACATACTTTCAATTTATCTATATAACATACTTCAACGAAAAGAAGCTGGAAAAAAAGTTACGAGGGATGGTAAAATTAAACTCCGAATAATTCAAAAAGTATACACTTTTTTGTGGATATTGTATATGATTTTTTTTAAGTTTATGGAATTTCCTAAAAAAACAAAAAAAAATGCGTTAAAACCGGAAAATTAGGAGGAAAGATATGGTCTCTAACTTTTTTTTCCTGAAGAGGCGAAAATTTGGATAAACTTAAGATATACTTTTTTAATTGTTGAGACTATAAAAACCTTTTTTTCTACAGATATTTAATAAAGTATCTTTCCTAAGAACATCTTTCATAAGAAATAAGTACCTAAATTTATACCTTTATTCTCAGTTCTACATTTCAACACTACAATCACCAACTCCGGAATCAACTTACTGTCTGCATAGATAACTTTTTCAACAAAAAATATCACTAAATTGGCATTACTCAAAAGTGTTGAAATTGGAGTTAGTCATTCTGTGGTTTATAAAAGCAAAGAAAGTTTATAAAAGCAGATAGAGTGACTAGATTTTTATTGCCTACCGTCGATATATTAAATAAACATTTTGTAATTATAATGGTCTTAATGACTTGTTATCTTTAAGCTTTAGTTCCGTTTAAAATGCACTTAAAAGTTTATAATAGCCCAGCATTGCCAGAGAATAATTTCTATTCAAAGTAGAGCGGTAAGTGAAAGTTGTGTGTTGCGCGCACCAGATTTTTTTTTTATTTAAGGTTATATTTATACATCAAGATGTGAGCTTTTCAGTTGTCTAGCTACAATTTCAACATTTTTGATTATCAATATTAATGAATTATTGAAGGAAGTTTGTTGACAGTTCTACATATCATAGGTGATAAACAACCATTTTTATGGTTTTGACGTTTCAAGCTAAACACTTGCGTCATCATCAGGGCGTGTTTCGAACACTGATGTTATCACCCGTGTTTTCAGTTGAAATTACTATAATTAACTATTGCAAAGATTTTCCATGATCACCAATATATCATAATAAACATAATTGCCTAAATAAGCTTTTTATTAAGATAAAAAAAATGTTAAAAACAATGATTTTTTATGTCAAATGGTTATGAAACTGTTTCTCCCAGATCTCTGTCGTAGGAATTGATGGGTATTTATAAGTGACAAAATTAATATTTTTAATCCTAATATTTATATTTAAAATAAAGAAATTTGTCGATTGCTTCAATTATTTTCATGAAAGCGTAAATATAAGGATTAGGAACATTATGTTTGTCATTTATAAAAACGGATACAGACAATTCGTATGACACAGATCTGAGGAAAACAGTTTCATAACCACTTTACATGAAAAATATTTATTTTTAACTTTTTTTTTTGTAATAAAAAGACCATAGAAAAATAAGTCATTTTTGCTGAAAATACTGGTACTTTTAGTTGACAGGATAAAAAATCACAACCTTTATACAACATTTTTTACACGAACTAAGTTGAATCTTAAGTTTTTGCCCAGTAAACCTTAACTTGATTAGCATGGACATGAAGCTTTCCAAACGGTAAAGTTTTTGTAATAGTGGGGTAGTAGTAGTATAGTTGCATGATGATAAAATCGCGAATAATATGCAATTTTTGTTTTAAATAGAACTTCGCCTAGTTTCGCAGCTCAAAAGTTCTCTTTGAAAGGTTTTAACCATGAAAAAAATTACTTTCATTTAAAGTAAACTTGATCTAGTTTACATGGAAGCAAGCTTTAATTATTAAAATTAAATGTTACTTCAGTTATCATCATACATACATCAGACTTACTTTTAAAAAAATCACAGAACCTGGATTTATTATCTTTTTCTTGAAAATTGGGATATTGTTTATATATACTTTCTTTGTAGCTCTTCAATTCTGCTCTCATTCTTATAAATATTTCACTCTATTTAAGGGACACCGCGAATATTGTCGATTCGGTAAATGAAAAACTCACACAATGAAGCTTGTAAATGAAATGTCGTTGGCTTCATCGTTTTGGCCATATACAATATTCCCTCTTGCGGTTCAAGCTGCCACGCCATATCCCTAACCATCGGGGGGAGGTAATAACCCCTGAAATAGATATGTGCTGTGGCGAAGCCATCAAGCTGACTCTGAAGGGTCCGTACTCACTTTAATAATTCAGGTCACCGTAAACAGCTAGTACAGGTTACGACTAAACCAACACTTTTACGGATTAAGTTATTGCTTTCAGGCATTTTTACAACCTTATCTTATCCTTAGGAGTATGAAAAGTTTACCGGAATAAATATAAAAGTATTTAAAGAAGTAACATGCATTTCATTTTTCAATTGAGTTGTTTATTTCCTATGGGGACCCTGATGATTGTTAACAATTTTTTAGGCAATGCGAAAAACTATATTTACTGTTCCAATTGTAATAGCAAAACCAATATTATTTAAAAAATAATAAATTAAGAAATTAAGTATCAAATCTGTAAATTATTACATTTCAGGAAACAAACAAGAAAAAAAAAACACTTGTTATGTCATTATGTAATATCATTAGCAATTCAGCTTAAAGAATGAGGATGTTTTGATTTACACACTAATCAATATGTGATTTTATGAATCTTTGATGATTTTGTATTCGCTTTTTAAAATATTTAATTAAAATTAATTATTAAGATAAGTTATAAATTTAATATAATAATTATAATAATAATTATTTTAATTTAATTAGTGATAAGTTATAAATTATTAAGATATAAAGATAAGTTAAATAATTAATTAAATACACTATCCTTACATTGTATTAATGTTTTGAAACACAAATTGTTCACTTTTTGCAATACAAGCTGTTAAATATGGTATATTCGCTAATTTTCATTGCATAATTTAAGACAACTTAGTAAATAATATCCAATGCACTTTAAAGAATATGCCGGATTCAAGAGTTTGTTACGCAATTGCATTATAAAACTAAAAAAAAAAAACACGTCAAACAATCTGAAAGCTCATATTCCATGTTTTGAAATGAATAGAACTATCTTCTGTGCATATACAAACAGATGAAAGTAGTGAATGTGACACATTTTAATTTTAAAAATATGCTAAAATTTTTAATTACAGATTAGTGAAAATCGTATCCAATACTTATCCATAGCACATCAATAAACCAACCACATTTTCAAGATATTTCAATTGCTGTTTGTGTACTTTGTAAAGGCGATTCGGGTCTACGACTTATTTACTGTGTGCATCGTTTCTAAAGTAATCGATAAAGTACAAAATTGGAAATCGCAATTTTTCATATTCGATAATTAGCACTTATATCGACGATATATCCGAAAATAATTGCATTATTAAACAAACAGTACAATTTTAATCATTTTTTCTCCTTGAATCTCAGCCATTATTTTCTTTTAACCGAATTCCTTCGAGCTTTTGTTTTTGGTTGCAAAACAGACCTTGAAGTTAAATTTTTTCCAATATAGTTTTTCAAGTTTCTTGAATGATTGCCAATGGGGATAAGGGTTCAATTTGGAAATAAATAACTCAAACATGAAGTTCTAAAAACATCTGCTGTTAACTTCAGTTTATGAATTATTTTAAAATAAAATCGATCCGTTATAAAAAGTTCTTTGCAGTCATTCGAAGAAGACGGATTGCATAAAAAGAAAAGAAAAAAAAACAGGAGAAGGAGACATCACTCTTCGCCTCTGTTAATAAAATCTCTTGGAGCATCGAATAAGAAATAGATTCTCCTGAGAAGGACATTGCAATAACCAGGGACAAGTTGTTCTTCAGCGTATGGAGGGCATCAATAACAGAAGGAGGATTTACGAGATGGCAGAAAAAAGAAATGATGTCCTGAAGAGGCGGGTTTTTCTTCGTTGTCGAAGGATACAAGGACCTGTTCTCCTGTCTCTGCCTTCTGCCATTTCAATTACTTTACTTTTAATCCAGATCTATTCGTTAATTGAAAAATAATGTTTAAAATATATCAAAGTTGAGGATTACTTAAATAAATCATGAAGATCATTAATAGAATTGGTTTACTAAAAATATCCTTCCCCGTGAAATACGTTGAACATATGTGAATTTTATAAATGAGATCTAAATTAGGGTGATTTTTCGACTCTTCATCATTGAAAATACTTCACTAATACTAATTCCGTGTACATAGCCACTCCTTATTAGTATTTTATTTTTCTTTATAAACCCTCTTATAATGTCCAAGTTTATATTAAGGAAAGAGATAGCCTGCGGTCATAAGAAAAGACTTAAAATAGTGAAAAGCAACGATATTTTAAGCCACTTTCACTGTTTTAAGTCTATTTATGAACGCCACTCCAGACCATATCTTTCCTCAATGTTATAATACGTTATACTATGGTCAAACATTGCTTCTTCAGTAAATTAATATTGTATTAAATTTCTAGTATGAATTAATAATAATAACTTTATTTAAATTAACCTTAATGAACAGTTGGGTGAGATTTGTAATTGGTGCCCCTAGATACTACCATGTCCCTCACCACTACACTGAGTTACGAGTGGCTCTTCTCCTCCATTCGAAGACAATATTTCCTAGGTACATTCCTCTATCATATCATCAACAATCGTCGTCCTTCTTACGCCTACAACCTTCTCCAATTCAAGTCCTCAGTCGACTCCCTCTCCACAAGATCTCGACCTTCCGACCTTTATATTCCTTCTCACAGGTCTGGCTCGTTCCAAAACTCCTTTATAGCCCGCTCTGTCAACTTTTGGAATTCCCTCCCGATCAAAATTCGACATGCCCCTTCCCTATACACATTCAAAAACCTCCTATCCCAATTCCTGTTCCAAAAACAGTCAGATACCAGCTAACTATTAATACTATATATGTATTGTGTAGCAATCATATAATCATAACACTTGGTAAGAGATAGTACATGCATTTCCTACTATCGTCGTAGGAATTTCAATACATACATTTTTTTTTATTCAATTATAATTAACGTTTATTTTTATTTATATATTCAAGTAAAGTTTTTTTTTTTTATGAAATGAACTCATTCTATCTCTTTTTCGTTCTTCATTTCTCAAAGTGTATGTTCATGTTGTTCAACCCTTATATATAGTTTTGATCATAGTTCAAGTGATTCGTTCATAGTTTTAAATGCTCTGTACATAGTTTTGTCTGTATTGTATATAGCTTGTGCACCTAAGGTTTTCTTTACTTTTTATTTTATTTTATCAATTTTATTTTTTGTTTCTAGCTTTTAGGCCAGTAATATTCTATTCTTTTGTACAATATTGTTATTCTAAAGGGACTTAGTCTCAGAATAAAGTTTTTTTTTTCTATCTATCTATCTATCTATCTATTTTTTTATTTTATGAACCGAACTTCCGTTTAACTTTCATTGAACGTTCAACGTATTATGTTTTAAACAACGGCGTGGATGTCTACATCAAATATCTGTGGTTCCGTTCCTCCCATGATATACCTTAGGATGAAGGGATTGGAATTGATTATTACCGAAAAACTTGGTGGGAGGATCGATACAAGATTTTTGATAGAGTTCAGTTGAAATGTACCACTGAATTAACCTCCCACCGAATTTAATGATTACTGCACTATGCACGATCAAATAATCGATATATTCTATTTTTTTTATGAATTATTTATTCATATCGATTAAACTTATATATTTATTTTTCATATTTAATGATTGTAGCCCATCCCTGTTGCAGAGAGAGGTAGTGTCGGTCCACGTGGGCCAGGCGGGAGTGCAGCTGGGTAACGCCCTGTGGGAGGCCTACTGCTTGGAGCACGGGGTGAGCCCGGACGGTATCCTGGATCACGGGTCAGATCGGGCCGCCGAGGGGTTCTCCTCCTTCTTCCACCAAGTCAACGACCGCCGCTCCGTCCCCATCGGCATCCTCACGGACCTAGAGCCATCCGTCGTAGGTCCTGACGCTGCCCCGCTCCAGTTAGTCGAGCGGTTACTATCTACAATAATATATAATAATAATAATGGATAGTCGTTCAGGGAGTATCTTTATCATTTTTTATTATACTTTATCTTATAATAGAGACATAAATCGATTTTTAGATATATTCACAGCTGCATAACTCAAGATTCCAAAAGAAAGCATTAAGTTATTTTTAAGAAATTAAGAAGAAACTAGTCAACCCTTCACCTAATCAGGAAATCAAAAAAGAGCAACATTATTCACCTAACCCGACAACTCTTAGCATCCCCCTCTGGTTTCCTCCATATTCATTCAAATTTACTTCTCCTTTAATCCGACAGATATCTCAGATGCTACTCTTCAGGAAGACATTGACAGAATAACTGCTTGGGCAAACCTCAATAGGCTAACTCTGAACGCCGTGAAGACAAAAGCCATCTTGATCGGATCCCCCTCACTCCTCAAATCCTCCCCGGTATCTCCCAATCTCTTCCTGAACAACTCCCCTATCTTATTCTACACCACCGTTAAAAGCCTAGGTGTTACTTTTGATCAAACCCTATCCTGGAAACCACACATCTCCCAAATTTCCCGTCGCACCATCTCCTCCCTAAAACAGCTCAATCGTCTACGATATCTCTTTCAATATAAGTCCCGTCAACTCCTAGTTTCCTCCCTTGTTTTCTCCCACTTCTACTATATGGCTGTATGGTGTACGGTGGACTACCTGGAGCTTTCGAGGGCAAACTTACACGCCTAATGAATTGCGCACTACGATTTGTTTTCGGAATCTCAAGGGATACGCATATTACCCAATATCACACTGAGTTGAGGTGGCTCCACCGATTCTACCGTCGTCAGTACTTCCTAGCCACCTTTCTGTACCAAATCATTAGAACCCATCGACCCTCCTATATTTTTCACAGCTTACAATTCAAATACTCCATCCAACCCCGTCCCACTAGATCTCATACTTTCAACCTCTATCCTCCTCCTCACCGAACTGCTGCGTTTGAGAAAATCCTTTGCAATACAAGCCACCTCCCTCTGGAATTCCATCCCTGCTGATATTCGACACGCTCAATCAGTTTCCTCTTTCAAACCTCTCCTCTTTAAGCACCTACTCAATCCAACTGATTGCGAAATATACTTAAGAGAAATATCTAAGAGACTACCTCAATTTATTTAGGTTATTTTAGTTTCTCATATACATGTACAATTTTCTTGTTCTTTTCTTTCTATTTTCAGTATTTTTATCTTTAGTCAACTCTTATTGTAAATAGACAATCTAATTGTAACCACACAGACATACAATCTGTATTTATATTTTGTTCTAAAGGGACAACAGTCCCAGAATAATAAAATATTTTTTCATTCATTCATATTGAATAGGAACGTTGTTGAATACAGACTCCATTGCTAACTCTGTTCGACTAGATTTATTTTCTAGGTTGCTAGGGATACACATAACCTAATATTACACCAAGTGGCTTCACCCATCCTACAGATGTCGGTATTTCCTACCGTCCTAATTGTATCAGGTCACCTCAGAATCCAGATCCCCTTCTGAACCTCACAGTCTGCAATTTAAATATTCCGTTCAATCTGGTCCTTCTGACTACTACTCTCCTTCTAACCGAAGTATTTCCTACTCCGAGCTTCTTCTAGAACTCCATCCCTATAGGAATTCTCCTTGTATCGGAAATAACGGGGTAACACCAAATCTTATATGGATTTATGCAAGTTATCTTTTCTAGTACTGCTTGGTGAAATGATGACACTGTTTGGTATATTTAGCGATATCGGAGAGACATACGAGTTGGTTTTGGAATATTCCATAATATTTTTTAAGCTAATGTTACACTGTAATAGGTATAAAATTCCTTCCAATATATCCAATTAATATGCTATTGTTTCCCCCCATTTTTCATATTCTATACACTTTTTTTAGAAAACAGTTACAGAAACAAAAAAAAAAAAAAATCTTTCGAGCATATCTTCAAATCATGACATCCTTTAGAAATAGCATATTTAAGAGTATAATAAATATTACATTTAAATAAGTCAAACGATAAATATATCGGTACTATTACTGCAAACGGTCGTATGTAAAAATTGAGTTTTTTCATTAAAGAATACAAAATCTAATTATTGCTTTATAATTTATTAGTATAATTTCACATTTTATTTCCCTACTCCATTTTTCATGATAGCAGACTATTTATTGCAGTTACATACTACAAAATGGCAACTACATCATCAAGGGTGCACAGAAGGAGGTTTCAATGCACAAGTTGCACATTCAAAATTTTAAGGGGGGCACATTTTGACAGAGTTTTTAATATTTGAGGGGAACAAATTTCGACCAAGATATGATTTTTTGGATTGAAAAGTTCCGGAACCAAGGAGAAAAAACATGGATCAGACCAATGTGAATATATTGGTGTATGATCTACGATTTTTCTAATTCTTCTTTCCCTTGAACTGTTTTTAAGAAGAGGGGAGTAATAAAATTTCTTGTAAGGGAGAGGGGAGTTATTGCGCCACCGACCTTGGAGGCACAGGCGGATTTACAGGAGGAGGGCTTTCAGGCTGAAGCTCCCCCCCCCCCAAAATGGTAAAATTTAACCATGTTTTAGGGTAATAAAAATATTAAAAAATTATATCTTAAAGTATTATTGCTCGTTTAATTACATTTAATAGGACTTCAAAAATCACTTAAACACCATTTCATATAGGTATTTAGTTCTTTCTGTTTTTCCAAAGTAATATATATGAAAAAAAAAATTTCCGGGCTGAAGCCCCCCCCCCCCTCCAAAATTAAATCCTGGATCCGCTAGTGCTTGGAGAGAATGGATACCCCTGTATATCATAAATAGAATAAACATTAAAAATTATTACATACAACTTTTTACACTATTAGTAGCAATATTTTAAAATATCGTAAATATAATTTCCTGAACGACTAATAGTTATTAAGAGTTAATATCTAGAATTAATTAGTTAAATATTTATAACTTAAATATATAATCCTTGCAGGTTTCCTGTTTGCAAATTACAGATAAATGTCATTATAATGTTATCGAAAGAAAAATATTTATACCAAGTAACATGATTAGTAAATCAGTTGGTTGTTTTTGTAATGCTATTAAGATTGAAGTCATAATTGCAAGACCTCTAAGCTCTAGGATGATCTTTGGATCTCGGCATTACCATCTCCCATTTTGAAACAAAATGGTAGAAAGACAATTATTTTTTTATTCTTACAAAAATATTTCCGAAACATCTTCTTATAGGGATCATTTGTAGCCTTTTTATTCCTAGTTTTCTTGATGCTGAGTCCAGGTTATTGTTTCAACTTTGCGTATTGTGCTAAACTTATTTTGGTATGCTAATCCGATGATTTTATCCAAGCCTATTTATACACATGAAAGACTCGATCTTCTTCCAAATCTGATAATTCCTTATCTCGAGCGGCCCTTTTGAAACCTCTAAACCCTTTCATCCCTTTAACTACTTTAAATTATTTTCCAGTTTCCTGATCCGTTTAATAAACATATTAAACAAGAGAAGAGGGAATTTAGCTTAAATTTACCGCAGTCCTAGCCTTTGAGATATTTAATTAAAGAATTTATAAAGTGGATCTCAAAAGCTGAAAGAGGTCAATGTTTTGTATTTTTTATCCTGATAATAATTAACTCTAATGAGAACTCCCACATTGGATAAATATTCCCTCTAGCTTCCCTAAGGATTTCAGCGTATAAGCAACAACAGCGAAAGATATACGTATGTAAATATAGTCACAACATATAAATTCTGGTGCTGAAATCACACAACTTTGACTTAACGCTCTACTTCAAACAGAAATTATTGTCTGGCAAAATTGAGCTATTACAAAAAGTTTTGAAGTAAATTTTTAATGAAGCCATAATGTTTAAGGAAAGCCAAACGTTTAAAGAAAACATTTGTGAATTTCGATCATATTCATTATTGCAAAAAGTCTTAAAGACGATCATAATAACACAAACCCTATTTACTGTATTCATGGTAAGAAATGAAAACCTCGTAACTGCATTTCTCTCTTTGAACCACCCAACTTCTTACTAGCTACTCGTACATATACACGGTGTTTCAGGGTTAAGTGGCCACAATGCAGAAATAAGACAGACTCTGTCTTAATGCTCAAGGAAATAACTTTGAACAACATTTATTATGAATGTTAATGTTTCAATTTAATTAATAAAGTAGTTTCAACAAATAAATAGGTTTTATTTATTCCATATAACGCAAAGAATTCATAACATTGAAAGTCTTTAGGTGTAAATATCTCCAAACAAAGCGTTTGCGGACATATCTTCAGAGGAATTTTTTTTCTTGTTTTGAGGTCTTTAGTTCATTTTTTTCAGTTTGACCACTAAACCCTGAAACACACTGTATGAAGAGAGAAAGTATTTGATCTACGATTAAGTTTTTTTTTTTTTTTTTATTAAATATATTTAATCTACGAATAAGTAGTAATTGTACTACATGATAAAAATCATAGAAATCAAATCTCTATCATTTTATCTCTTCTTTTTACTTTCCTGCCTATACTAGGTAAGGAAAGTATTGCGATCGGGTCAAATATGCGATCTATACGTTTCAGAGCCCCCTGAATGAAATGAAAAATGAAATTCCTTACAAAGCCATATAAAAATCGTTCATTTTGGACAACTATTAACGAAGTTATTTCCATTGAAAGATTACTAATTCATTTCCTGAAAGGTCAGAAAGGGGTGAATGAGAGAATAAAGATGACTAAATGAAAATAAGTAAATCTGTTGCCCGCATCACACAATCTTCACTATTTCCTCTACTTTTAACAGAAATTATTGTTTGACAATACTAAGCTATTGCAAAAAGTATTTGATCAGAAATATTAGTGAGTATTGAAATTTTACACTTTAAGCCGGTTTCATTGCTTTAGTTTATCAAATAAATCGTACCCAAATCTTTTGTTTGGCCAATTTTTAGGAAAATAAATTTAGTTCAATTCTTTTTAGTTTCTTCATGAACATCTAAACATTTTTGAAATAGGTAGGAAAGTGGTGTGAGTGGACACACCAGATATTTTCCCTTGTAAAAGTTACTACTGTTTGTGCAAAAGGTCGTATGTAAAAATTATTTTTTATTTTTTTTTTTTTTTTTAAGAAGAGCATAAGAATCTATTTATATATTTCTTTTATGATTCATTAGTATAATTTCTTATTTTATTTCTCTCAGTGCTATTTTCCTTTTTAGCAGACTTCTTATAGCAGTTGCAGATTACAAAATGTCACCTTTAGGGAAAAGAAAATAAATATGTAAAATAATTACATACGACCTTTTGCACTAACCTTTTGCGCAATACCATGAATGTATAAAAAAAATATTTTATTCCACGTCACATTGGTTTGACTACAGACAGACCGACAGACAGACATCGCACCAAATTTGATCTTTGATGTCTAAAACGTATAATTCGAGTGAAAATTTTCGATTCTGAGCACAAATTTTTTTTTAACCTCTCGCATTAATACAACGCTTCCCTACCTTGGTAGCGAAGAAGCAAAAAAAACTATTTCACTGTAATAATGATTATCTGTAAAAAAGTTCTGTTTGAAGGCCAACAGTGGTGCAGGGAGATGATCAGGGCGGGATCACGCTCAACCGTTTTTCTCTTAATTAATTATATATTTAAGAATACCCACTTTATAGAGGCTGGATGTGCCTCAGAGTCGATCGGCGGCTGATGAAAAATTACTTAGGTCTTCTTTCAAGAAATTTGTAAACTTCATTTATACTCTTTTATTGCTTGAAATAATTTTGTTCTAACAGACTAACAGACTATGAATAGTGTAATTTTAGGAACAGACAAAGAAACTTTTCATTTTCATGTATTAATGCAACGTTCTGTTTATACAATACGGTATAGCGAGAATGATTTCGAATGGATATTATTTTATTCTGAGCCAGCAGGTTGTGAGTGATATTTGTTTAGGATTCTCTGTTTGATTTCCAACCGATGAAAGGTCTAATGAGAAAACTCAACAATCTCGTTTGCCACTGTTCAATGTTGTACAATGTTATATTAACAGTAAAAGCAGAGGAATTCGTGTTATTTTAGGATTTAATATGGACTCGATTCAGTTGGAATTGAATTCTAGGTTATAACCCCCTCCACTCGCATCTCGAATTTTATCCCATAATTTTCTCCAATTTACAAAGCGATATTCTCCCTTAAGATACTTTCACATAGCTGTAGTATTCTCTAGAGTCCGAAAAAACACATTTTTCGCCATTGGTCTGTCTGTCTGTCTGCCAAGATTTTCTCGGGAATTACTGAACCGATTTTGTTGCTTCTTTTTTTATTTTGTAGGATTTTCACTACTGATGCTTTTGAAAGAAAGTCGGTGCTCCATGCGCAATAGCTTGCGCGCAATAAATTAAAGACATGTTTCTCTATAGACGGTTTCTGTAGCGCAAAAACCGGATCTAACGATTTTGATGAAACCATCGAATTCCTCTCGCATACAGTCCTTACAATCCAAAATCCTTCGTAAAATCCTCAACGCTCCTTACTTTGTCACTAATAAAATTATCCATAAAGATCTTAATGTTCCTTATGTTTCAGATCTGGCCCAATCCAGATACCTATCCTTCCATAATAAACTTCAGAATCATCCCAACCCTCTCGTTTCTAATCTTGCTTCCTCTTCAATTCCTGATAACCCTCCGAGGCGTCTGAAAAGAAGATGGCCCCGTGATCTCCTAATGTAGTCTTATCATTTGGTAGTTACTCAGCAAGTGTATTCATGTCATTATATCAATTATGTCCAAATTTATTTGATGTATTTATGTAATACAGTTGTGAATGTCATAAAGAAATAAAAAAACAAAAACAATTTTGATGAAACTTTCCTATAATGTTCTAATCATTGTTCTCTCAATTTTCGATTCAATCTCAATAGACTAAATTCACGAAAAAAAGTTATAAAGAAAAGAAAAATTATATGGAGCCTAACTTCCTAAGTATATATTATACGGTAAAATTTATAATAAAACTTTTGAAAGGTAATTAAATTACCAAGAAAACAAAAAATAAATCATCGGAATCGAACCAGTATTAGCGATGATACAGCTTATTCTTTACACATTTTAAATACACCTGTAGTTTGAAAGGCAGTGAATTTCCCTACAAAGCCATATAAAAATCGTTCATTTTGGACATCTATTAAGGAAGTTACAGCTATTCATTTTAATGTAAGATTACGGGTTCATATCCTGGTGTCATAAAGGGGTGAATGAGAGAATAAAGATGACTAAGTGAAAGTAAGAAAATCTGTTGCCCGCATCACACAATCTTCACTATTTCTTCTGCTTTTAACAGAAATTATTGTTTGACAATATTAAGCTATTGCAAAAAAGTTTTTGATCAGCAATATTAGGAAGTATTGAAATTTTTACACTGATCTACCTTAAGCCTGTTTACATTGCTTTAGTTTATCAAATAAATCGTACTCCAGTCTTATGTGTGATCAATTTTCAGGACAATGTATCTAGTTCAATTCTTTTTTGTTTCTTCATGAACATATGTAAAGATATAAAAACTTTTCTGAAATAGCTAGGAAAGTGGACACACCAGATATTACTTTTAAATGAAGTATTAATATACAAACTGTACTCTTTATCTTCTCTTCTATTAATATTAATTCTTTTTTTTTAAATGTATTTTTAGCTTTTGTTTTTAAAATCATTAACCTTTATTTTAATTGCCTTTGTTAACTTATCTTCTTTTAATCTTTAACTTTCAATTGTTATAACTTTAATTCAATTGCACTATCATATGCTTCTGTAAATATTTTTAACTTTCTAAACTTTAAATTGTATTTATTATTTATGCCTAAGCAGTTAATGATCCAATTGTAATATAGGGCGAAAATGACCCAGGTGGTTGAAGAGCCCAAAACATTTATAAATAAATAAAAAAGACAAATAGAAGAAGGGTTGGTGTAGACGTGCAACTAAACCTATCCTAACCAAATTGGGAAGGTTGAGATTCATTTCATGGGTTCCATACGAAACAAATTTCGACTAGCCTGAGCCTAATTAGGACCGATGCCGCTAGACTCGAGAATGATAAAGATGAGTAGATTATCAGAGGTGCCCAGAAAGAGATTTCATCGCAAAGGGGGAGGTGCATTTTGACGTTATTATTTTTATTTTTTTAAGCAGAATTTTAGGAATGAAAAATTTCAAACCAGGTATCACGTTGAAAAACATGAACTGGGCCGCAGAAAGTGTAATTTGTGTGATCTACGAGTTTTAAAATGGTATTCACCGTTGGACTGTTTTTAAGAAGAGGAGAACACAATCCGATTTCTTTGAGATGGGAAGGTCATGAGCCATTGATGTTGGGGACTATTATATTTGAGCCAACCTTGGGGGAGAGGAAGTAAAAATATAATTAAAACTATTTATTTAGAGATAAATTTCTGTTGATAGCTGACTCCAGTTATTTTGACTACATTTAATAGATAATTTTGGCAACAAGATCGAAATATTGATTAAAAATAAGTACGAATGTTAAAAATTCTCATTACAGCATTTACCTACTGAACATGCCTGTGTACATATAGGTAGGTATGTTTTCACTCGAAAACTGGGCGGATGAACGAAAATCCATTAAAAAAATTTCATTGTTCGTTCGATCGATGTTTACTTAACCAACAGTTTCCATCTGTTAGAATAAAACTATTTCAAGGAATAAAAGAGTATAAATGAAGTTTACAAATTTCTTGATAGAAGACCTAAGTAATTTTTCATCAGCCATGAATCGACTCTAGAGACTCCCTTGAGGCACATCCAGGCTCTATAAACTGATTTTCTTAATTCAATTCTTAATTGCGTAGTCAAATCGATGAGACGGTCATATCACCTACTACGGTTTATCCGATTTTCGTTAAATTTTAAGGTTTGTGTGGGATCGTCCCGTATCAATTTCATTAAATTCCATAAAGTAATTCCGGTTGCACACGCGCAAAGGTATTTTCTTAGATATACCAATATTTCAGAAACAGATAGATCTATGTAGCTCGAAATTGTAAAAAAAATGTGTGTATAGGTTAAATAATAGTGCCGTATCGATTTTATTGAATTCCGTACAGTAATTCCGTTTGCACACGCGCAAAATGTATTGCCTTAGATATGCCAATATTTAAGAAACGACTCCTTTGATTTGGATCAAAGCTGAAAGAAAGGTGAGAATTAATAAAACGATTTGGCCCGAATTGGGAAGGAAGTTAGGGATTAATAAATAAATAAATAATCGGGTAGAAATCAATTTCAACAAATTACCTAGGACTCCATCTGGACAAACGTCTAACTTGGAATCCTCATACCAGACTGAAACGACAAGGAACAGCTCGATGTTTCCGACTACTTCAACACTTACTAGACAAACCTTCCACATTATTACAGAAGACTGATTTACATGACTATAATGAGGCCTATTTGGACTTACGGAGTTGAGCTATGGGGTTCCACCAAACCTTCAAATTCCGCTCGTATCCAATCCTTACAACCCAAAATCCTTCGTAAAATCCTCAATGCTCCTTACTTTGTTACAAATAAAATCATCCATAATAACCTTAATGTTTCTGTTGTTTCAGATCTGGCCCAATCCAGATACCTATCCTTTCATAATAAACTTCAGAATCATCCCAACCCTCTCGTTTCTAACCTTGCTTCCTCTTCAATTCCTGATAACCCTCCGAGCCGTCTGAAAAGAAGATGGCCCCACGATCTCCTAATGTAAATATATCATTAGATTGCTACCATTGGGTAGTTACTCAGCAAGTGTTTTCATGTCATTATATGCATTATGTTAAAATTTACTAGATGCATATATTTAATACAGATGTAAATGTATTTAAGAAATAAAAAAAAATATTAGAGGAGATGACATCATTGATCTAGGGGTTCCAATGTATAATGGTATATCATTATTCGAAAAACATATTTCACAAGCATGTAGCAAAGCAAAGGACAGCCAATGATCAAAGAGTAAAACCCTGAAATGCTTCCACAGTAAAATTAGTTCCGAGAACAGAGGACAACAATTCCTTATTTATCAGATTTGGTCCAATCCAGATATATGTCCTTCCATAATAAACTTCATAACCATCCCCAACTTCTTGTTTCTAACATTGCTTCCTATTCAATTCCTTATAACCCTCCGAGGCGTCTGAAAAGAAGATGGCCACGTGATCTCCTAATATAGACATATTATTAGAGTGCTACCAATGGGAGGTTTCTCAACATGTGTTTCATTTCATTATGTCCATGTGCGAATTTACTAGATGTATTTTTTGTAATACATTTTTTTGTACAGTTGTAAATATCATATAAATAAATAAAAAAATAAAAAAATCTATTCAATACTACGAAAAAATATTTTCGTTTTTGGATTACTGGGTTTACTTTTCGATTATGGTATCTCCTGAATACTTTATTCATAAACGCATTATTGACATTAAGATATAAGTAAGTGTGGAACCAATGGAAATGGTGAGGAAGATTTACTGACTTCATTTGGCAGACGTTTTTATTTTGTTTGAAAACAATTTGGTTGCGATATTACAATATAAATAGAAAATATGGTTTCTTGCGTTTCCTGAAAAATTGTTAATAATGATCAGGGGTGTCCATACCCCCAAGTTCAATGCCGCAGAACCTACCCCACTCCTTTCCAAGATATTTTATTACTCGCCTTCTCTTAAAAAGTAAGCAAGCTAAGATAGAATTAGAAAAATCGTGGATTATATACAATTACACTTCCTGAGGTCTGGTCCATTTTTTCTGTTTGTATCTTATTCCGAAAATACATAACCTATCCGAAATTTTCCCCCCTCAAAAATTCAAAAATATTTAAAAATATGCCCCCTCAAAACTTTTGATCGCACAACTTACTCCATAAAACCGCTTTCTGGGCACCCCTGATAATGATTAACTTTTGAAATTAAACAACTCAGCTTAAACGTACAATTCCGGAAACAGATATATATTACAACATATATAATAATAATAATAATAATAATAATAATAATAAAAGGCTTAGCGAACCCAAAGTTCGATGCCGACACCACCAATCGCTTATTACACACCTCCCTCCACCGTTCGCCGTCCAAACCCATTACCTTCAGATCGGCTTTAATGCAATCTTCCCATCTTCGCTTCGGTCTACCCCTCGGACATTTACCATTCGGTACAGCAAATATTAACCTTTTAGGAATTCTCTCGTTACTAAGCCCAACAACTTTACAAGCCCATTTGATTCGCCGCGATGAAATTAATAATAATAATAATAATAATAAGGCTTAGCGAACCCGAAGGTTCGATGCCGACGCCACCAATCGCTTATTACACACCTCCCTCCACCGTTCGCCGTCCAAACCCAGTCCCTTCAGATCGGCTTTAATGCAATCTTCCCACCTTCGCTTCGGTCTACCCCTCGGACGCTTACCATTCGGCACAGCAAATATTAACCTTTTAGGAATTCTCTCGTTACTAAGCCCAACAACTTTACAAGCCCATTTGATTCGCCGCGATGAAATTACCTCAATTATATTACCCGGATACAGCTCACGCAATTCGGCGTTGTGTAACCGTCTGAACTCTCCGGTTAACTCATCCTTCTTCGGTCCGAATATTCTACGCAATACTTTATTTTCAAAAACCTTAAGACGCTGCTCATCCCTTAATGTAAGCGGCCAAGTTTCGCATCCATAAAGAACTGTAGGCAAGATAATTGTTTTATAGATTCTAATTTTTAAGTTTCGGGACAAGAGGCGCGAACTAAGTAGTTTTGTCACAGAAAAATAACAAGCATTCCCCGCCTTCAGTCTAACCTTAATCTCTTCTTCAATTTCGTTTTTTCTAGTTATCGTAGAACCTAGATACCTAAATTTATCTACCTGTTCAAACATATTACCATCTATATCGATATCACCAGTAGTATCGCCATTTTTGCAGCTAACCATATATTTTGTTTTATCCACGTTTATTTCGAGTCCTAGTTCTTTACCGGCTTTCATTAACGTTGTCGTATTTAGTTTTATAGTTTCAACGTCTTCGCTTAACAGTACCAGATCATCAGCATAGCCCAGCACGGATGTTGTCCCGCCCAGATCCAACCCTTTCTCGGTTCGCATTACCTCCCTAATGGCATGTTCTAATGCCAAATTGAACAGGACAGGCGAAAGAGAATCCCCCTGTTTTAAGCCCGAACGAACCTCAAATTTTTCGGACAAATTATTACCGATTCTAACTTTATTGAGTGTCTCCGTCAAGCACATCCTGACTAGATTTACTAGTTTTTTTGGAATCCCCTGCTCGATTAGAATATTATACAGTTTCTGGCGGTCAATAGAATCGTAAGCCTTTTTAAAATCTATATACAGCTGGTGAACAATACCGTTATACTCCAATTTTTTCTCTAATATTTGCCGTAAAGAAAATATTTGATCAATAGTCGAACGATTCCGTCTAAATCCGCATTGGTAGTCTCCGATAATTTCCTCGGCGTATTCCGTGATTCGACTGGTTAAGATTAAAGTGAATATTTTATAACATACCGGAAGGAGTGAAATTCCTCGATAGTTATTACAATCCGTCCTCGGACCCTTTTTGTGAATCGGAATAAGAATAGATTCTTTCCATTCTTCAGGTAATTTCTCGTTCACCCAGATCTTTTTAACCAACCGATGTATTTTAGAAACTCCAGCTTCCCGCATGCCTTAATTAGTTCAGTAGGAATATTATCGATTCCCGCTGCTTTATATGATTTTAATTTTCCGATAGCTACTTCAACTTCCTCTTTACTTGGTCCTTCTATTAACGGTTCAGCACTCTGGTACTCAGAAGGAGGACACAGATCATAATTTCCCGTATTTAAAATATTGTCAAAGTGGTCCTTAAACTTATTCAATATGTCAACCGGATCGGTCAGAATATTGTTATTATCATCCCTAATTCCAGACGTTACGGGCCCTACATATTTACGTGATCTGTTTATACCTTTGTACATGTCTCTTACGTTATTTTCGATTCTATTAGTTTCTATTTCAATTATTTTATTTTTAAGATACTCCCTTTTTTTATTTTTGAGCAATTTTGTCGTTTCGTTCTTTGAGATTCGGAAGTATTCCAGATTGTCTTCGCTAGGATTATTTAGAGCTTTTAATTTAGCGGCTTTTCTTTTTTCACACATGTTTAAGCAATCTTCATCAAACCACGGTTTGTTATTCTTATTTTCCTTTTTTCCTAGACACGAGTTACCGACCGCTTTAATATTATCCCTGATCTCTATCCATAACTTGTCAATATCCTCGTGGTCCTCGTCAGGAAGCTCTAAAGCTTCAAACCTATTCTTAACATCTAGCTCGAATTGGTTTCTAATTGATGGATTTTTTAATTTTTCCAAATTAAAATTCTCAAAATCGAAACGGTTTTCTTTTCTCTTTTTTATATTAAGTTTTTGTCGAAGTTTCGCGATTACTAATTCATGATCCGACCCACATTCTGCTCCGCGATAAGACCGTACATTAATTATACTGCTTTGCCAGCTGTGTTGTATCAAGACATGATCGATTTGATTTCGTGTTTGCGAATCCGGTGATGTCCAAGTATATTTATGAATATCCTTATGTTTAAACGTCGTACTTTTAATTATCAGGTTTTTCGAGATGGCAAAGTTTATCAGACGGATCCCATTATCATTACTATATTCGTGCAAACTTTCTTTACCAATCGTCGGAATATAAACTTCTTCCCTTCCTACCTTTGCGTTCGCGTCACCTACAATTATTTTCATGTAGTTTCGTCGGTAGTTTATCATAAACCCATTCGAGTTTATCGTAAAATTCACTTTTGACTTCATCGTCACTGTCTTCGGTCGGACAATGTATGTTTATTAATGCGATTTTAAACCAACGTCCCTGAAATGTAGCTACCGAAATTCTATCACTAAAGAATTGTACGTCCCTCAAAGCGGATAGTAATCTACTCCTAATTAGAAACCCGGTACCTAAACAATGATTCGCGCTTCCTCCGTACCAAATAGTGTACTTTCCTTCCCTCATCGAGCCCTCCCCTGGCCAGCGAACCTCTTGCAGAGCCACGACATCCAAATTGTACCCATTTACCTCATTCGCGACCGATTTTAGCCCCCCTGTGTTTAAACTCCTTACGTTCCACGTACCAATATTTAAATCCCTATATTTCAACTTGCGCCATGAATCCCCTAAAGCAGTCCCCACCCGGAGACCCGAACGGGGGACTAGTTTACCTCCGGATAATGAGCGTTTTACCTTAGGGAGATCCATGACTTTTTGTGGTGTTTGGTGAACTAAAGATATGTGAGTAGGGCGTTCAATCCTACGTCACACCCTCCAGCAAGTCTGGTGGGCCCCTACCTCCAGCAAGTCTGGAGGTCCCCCCCCTCCAGCAAGTCTGGAGGGCCCCTCTCATTGTTGGTCAGCGAGTCCATCGGACTTAGCCGGGAGGAACTTCCAAGGAATTTCCACCGACCATCCCCACATCCGCCACCCGTGGGACGCTCCCCATACGCGGTAATGAGCCGCGATGAAATTACCTCAATTATATTATCCGGATACAGTTCATGCAATTCGGCGTCTGAACTCTCCGATTAACTCATCCTTCTTCGGTCCGAATATTCTACGCAATACTTATTTTCAAAAACCTTAAGGCGCTGCTCATCCCTTAATGTAAGCGCCAAGTTTCGCATCCATAAAGAACTGTAGGCAGATAATTGTTTTATAGATTCTCATTTTTAAGTTTCGGGACAAGAGGCGCGAACTAAGTAGTTTTGTCACAGAAAAATAACAAGCATTCCCCGCTTTAGTCTAACCTTAATCTCTTCTTCAATTTCGTTTTTTTCTAGTTATCGTAGAACCTAGATACCTAAATTTATCTACCTGTTCAAACATATTACCATCTATATCGATATCACCACTATTATCGCCATTTTTGCAGCTAACCATATATTTTGTCTTATCTGCCTTTATTTCGAGTCCTAGTTCTTTACCGGCTTTCTTTAACGTTGTCGTATTTAGTTTTAAAAAATATATATCAATATTAAAATATATTACATGTATAGTGTAATATATCGATTGGGGACTATCGATATTTACACAGGAGCTACCGAACGTTTGAAGAGGAAATGCCTTAAATTGAAATATTTTTGTTTCATCTCGGCTTTGCGGTCACCGCTGTCAGTAGACTTTTCCTAGGAAAATATTCTTTGTTTTTCCCTTTGGTTTTCCGTCACGGTTATCTAAAGGTCTAGCTCCTTTGTTGTCCTCTGTTCTCGGAACTAATTTTACTGTGGAAGCATTTCAGGGTTTTACTCTTTGATCATTGGCTGTCCTTTGCTTTGCTACATGCTTGTGAAATATGTTTTTCGAATAATGATATACCATTAACATTGGAACCCCTAATCAATGATGTCATCTCCTCTAATATTTTTTTTTATTTCTTAAATACATTTACAACTGTATTAAATATATGCATCTAGTAAATTTTAACATAATGTATATAATGACATGAATACACTTGCTGAGTACCCAATGGTAGCACTCTAATGATATGTTTACGTTAGGAGATCACGGGCCATCTTCTTTTCAGGCGCCTCGGAGGGTTATCAGGAATTGAAGAGGAAGCAAGGTTAGAAACGCGAGGGTTGGGATGATTCTGAAGTTTATTATGGAAGGATAGGTGTCTGGATTGGGCCAGATCTGAAACAAAAGAAACATTAAGGTCATATGATGGGTTTTTTGTAACAAAGTAAGGAGCATTGAGGATTTTACTAAGGATTTTGGATTGCAAGGATTGGATACGAGAGGAATTCGATGGTTTAGTGGAGCCCCATAGCTCAATTCCGTAGGTCCAAATAGGCCTTATTATAGTCCTGTAAATGAGTCTTTTATAATTGATTGAAAGCTTAGAGCGTTTGTCTAGTAAGTGCTAAAGTAATCGGAAACGTCGAGCGTTTTCTTGTCGTTTCAGTCTGGTATGAATGTAATATTTGAATTTTATTTTACTCAATACTTCTCTAATACAGTTGCTTGATCAATACACTATAGTTGATTAATATATTAAGTGTTTTTGCTTCCTCAATATCGAAGGTAGGGTAGTATTCGTACTGGAGGTTAAAAAAATATTTGTTCTCAGAATCGAAAATTTCCTGTCGCGTTTTACGTTTCAGACATCAGTCCGTAGTCAAATCGATGGAACGGCCATATTACCTATTACTGTTTATCCGATTTTCATGAAAAAAAAGAAGATTGTGGGGATTGGTACCTAGATGGTCCCGTATCAATTTCATTAAATTCCATATACTACTTACGGTTGCGCGTGCGCAAATGTGTTTTTTTTTTAGATATGCTGATATTTCAGAAACGGCACGTTCGATTTGGCTTAAAGTTATAAGAAGCGTTGGCTTTGATAAAGTAAGCTGTATCGATTTCGATAAATTCCTTACAGTAAATCTGGTTGCGCACTCGCAAATGTGTTTTAATCGCATTCGATTTGGCTCAAAGCTAGAAGAAAGGGAGGGTTATTAAAATTAATAGTAGTCGTAGTAGACCTTGAGATATAGATAGATGTGGAATCAATGAAAATTGTGAGAAAGTTATACTGGCCTCACTTGGCAAATCGTTATCGATTTAATTTTTAACAAGTCGCGAAATATATTTGCTCTTTGGCGAGATATATTTGCCTAGAGCCATAATGTGTAGTGTAAATAACCCGACCACAACACTAAATTAAATATTCACTGATGTCAATGTCCGTATCAATTTACCAAAACGTTTCAGTAGGTACGGAAGTACATTCCCTTAGGGTGGATAGAATTTCCCAACTTATGTAGTCGGTTTTTTCTTTTTTTTTTTTTTAATTAAAATATATTTCTTTCATTTTTTTGTACGTTTGATAATATTTATTATCAAAATCAAAACTATGTATTTTTACTTTCCTACCTATACTAGGTAAGGAAAGTATTGCAATCGGGTCAAATTTTCGACCTGCGGTTTTCGACGGATCTATACGTTTCACAGTCCCCTGAGTCCGAAAAACACATTTTTAGCCATTGGGCTGTCTGTCTGTCTGTGCCAAGATTTTCTCGGGAACTACTGAACCGATTTTGTTGCTTCTTTTTTTATTTTTTAGGGTTTTGACTACTGATGGCTGTGACAGAAATTCGGTGCTCCATGAGCAATAGCTTGCGCGCTATAAATGAAAAACATGTTTTTCTACAGGCTGTAGCGCAAAAACGGATCTAACGATTTTGATGAAACTTTCCTATAATGATCTAATCATTGTTTTTTCATTTTTCGTATATATACTAAATTCCCCAAAAAATTCAGGAAAAAAAGTTATAAAGAAATGAAATATGTTATGGGGCCTAACTCCCTAAGTATGTATTATACGGTAAAATTTATAATAAAGCTTGTGAAAGGTTGTTAATTCAATTAACAACAAAACAAAAAAAAATCATCGGAATCGAACCAGTATTAGCGATGATACAGCTATTTTTTACACATTTTTTAACTTATTACTTTCCTACCTATACTAGGTAAGGAAAGTATTGCAATCGGGCCAAATTTCCGACATGCGGTTTTCGACGAATCTATACGTTTCTGGGCCCCCTGAGTCCGAAAAACACATTTTTAGCCACATTGGTCTGTTTGTCTGTCTGTCTGTCTGTGCCAAGATTTTCTCGGAAACTACTGAGCCGAATTTGTTGTTTCTTTTCCTATTTACTATTACCTATACTTTTAACAGAAATTATTGTTTGTCAATACTAAACTATGCCAAAAAGTTGTTGACCAATATTAGGAAGTATTGACATTTTTAGACTGATCTACATTAAGCCGGTTTACATATCTTTAGTTTATCAAATAAATCGTGCTCAAATCTTATGATTGATCAATTTTCAGGAAAATGTATCTTGTTCAATTATTTTTTGTTTCTCCATGAACATATGTAAAGATATGAAAAGTTTTCTGAAATAGGTAGGAAAGTCGTGTGAGTGGACACACCTGATTTTTAATATGCTATGTTGTGTCAGGGCTGTTATATTAACGTTTTTCACATTTTTATAATTATTTTTATGTCGGGTAATTCTTGTTTTTCATTTTTTAGAGACCTGCCCTACGTTATCTATTTTGTCTTACATATTTCTTAAGTGGTTTCCTAATTAAACATTTCCTTACCGCTCCTCCTCCACCAATGTCAAACCGATTCCAAACTCTTCTTCATCGTTCTCGTTGCAGACGAGGTCCGCTCCGGAGCCTACCGCAACCTCTTCTCGCCCTGGCAGATGGTCACCGGCAAAGAGGACGCGGCCAACAACTTCGCGCGAGGAGCCTGCAGCGTAGGCTTGGAAGTGGTCAACTTCGTGACAGACTCCATCCGCCAGATCCTCGAGTCCTGCGACTCCTTCCAGGGGTTCATGGTCTTCCACTCGGTCGGCGGGGGAACTGGGTCAGGCTTCACCGCCTTCGTCTTGGACGACATGCTGGAGGAGCATGGCAAGAAGTGCAAGCTGGAAGTCGCCATCTACCCGGCCCCGGAGGTAGGTAGTGATGTATTTTATTTTTGTTCTTAATTTAAGTTTAATTTCATCACGCTCTACTCTCCTCAATCAACACTCTTAACACGAGAGCTCAACCTATTTTTATTTTTTTATTTTTTTTATTTTTTCCAAACCTATTTGAAAGTTTTGTTCTTTTAATTTTCTGACGTTTCTCCTTCTATTGTAGTAATACTACATTTTAAGGAGTTTTGTTTCATTTCTCCCGTCACCTATTTCCCTTGAAACCCGTAGGCTCCTAGTAACTTCCTTAATTTTTCCCCACTTTGACTATTGCTGTACGGTATATGGGGGCGTCTCTGGGATCTCGAGGCAAAATTAAAACGTTTGATAAATTGCTTTGTACGATTCATCTTCGGGATCCCAAGGGACGCCTCTGTTTCCCGTTTTTATGCAGAGTTGAAGTGGCTTTATCCTTCCTACCGTCGTAAGTATTTCCTGGCATCCTTCCTCTTTCAAGTCATCCAATCCCACCGTCCTTCATACATCTCCGAGCTCCTTCAATTCAAATCTTCTGTTCGTTCCCGCAATACTCGTTCCCGGTCTTCTGATTTATACATAAGGGCCCACCGAACCGCTGCTTTCGACAGATCTTTCATTATCCGATCCTCATCCCTATGGAACTCCATCCCTCCCGACATCCGTCAATCCAAAACCCTTCCTACCTTTAAAACCCGCTGTTCAATCATTTCTTATCCATCCAGTCCCATGAAATTGTAAATAGTACTACTGTAAATATGTATATAAATTATCAGATCGTTCTTCATTATTTTTACTTTATGTTTATTTTCAATTTTTCATTTTTTTTATTATTAACTGATTTAAATTAGAAAGTAACTTATAATTTCTTTTATTATTTTTTTTTATTTTGACTATTCACTTACTCTATATTTTTGTTTATGTATCTCTGAGGCTCCTTAGCCCACATTTTTGTCTTTCTGTATTATTCTAAAGGGACTCGTCCCAGAATAAATAAAGCAGAATATATTATTATTATATATCCGCTTCCATAAAAATACTTCCTTCAGCAAATCCTTCGTAATACGTGGCACCTCCTTTTGGAACTAATTACCTACCTCCATGCGTCAATTCCCGTCCATAAATTCTTTCAAACGACTCCGCTTCCACAATCTACTCCATATTCAATCTTCCTGTCACTCACAGAATAAAATTATTTTTCATTATAAAATAATCCCTGATTAAGCATCAGAAATCTATAGAGATGTTTGGTATTAGCGATATTCCAGAAACTAAAAACATGAAAACGAGCCTCCATGCATTATCCGCGGTACAAACCTTTGCGTTGATTTAAGAAAATGTTTGACCATTAAACATTTCTTATGGGGTAGATGCCCTGATTTATATTTATAGGTATAATGATAAATTGATTCAAGTACATTTGTATAAAAAAACAGAAAAAAAAGAAGGAACAACTTATAAATTATAGATCCATCTAAAATATCGTAAACAACTTTTTCATCCAAGAAAATACTCAGAAATGGGGCGTTTTTCTAATTAAATTAATTAATTTAATGAGGTACTCAAAATCGAGAAAAAGGGTGACCTATAAAAATATTGAGCCGTTTGGTTTAAATAAACTCATTATATTGTGAGTGTATGTCACGCCAAACTGTACAATATTTTTGTAGGCCACCTTTTTTTCTCGATTTTATGATAAAATTATATTAACATGTAAGTGGATATTCATGAATTTGTTTAATGTGCCCCATTGATTAGACAAATTCACTAATCGCCAGATTGTTAACGGCACATTTTCCAAAATTTTCGTAAATAAAAAAGTTTTTGTTTATGACAAGATGAAACCATTCACAAAGTTTTAGACGGATCTTAATAATTTGATAAAAACGGATAAATACCACAGATTAGTAAATCTGTGCAAAAAACTTGCTAATAGTATTTTTATTATTTTATTTTTTTCAATTCTCGGCTTTATGCCGGATAAATCCACTGACCCGGACCGAGGACAAGGGTACAGTTTATGGACTATTTAATTTTAAATATTAAAAAATTTTCGAACAATGCTGGCGGTTCCCAGCGAAACCGCTTTCTGGATTTCCTGAAGTTCCCAGCTTAATCCAAGTAGCTTAATTGATTTTAGAGTATCTTCAGGAATACGATAATGGGTTGTACTTTTACTTCCAGGAGCCGGTATATAACTGTCTTGATTCCTCGCAAAGCTCTTGATACTTTCAAATTTTTTTCACTTAATATTTTAGCTAGATTATCATCAGCAGGAACTCCAACTTCGATAATGATGGCTTTTTTTGTATCTTTGTGAACGAGCAGTATATCTGGTCTATTGTGAGGAATACTATGGCCAGTTATCATATCACCTCTTTCAAAAAACTGAATGTCAATTGTCATCTATATACAGTACAACTTGTTTTTATCATCATAAACTTGTTTTACACTTATACTTACATTCTAAATTTCCCTTCTTATAATTATTGTTTTCTTATAGAGTTATTTATACTTAATAATCTATCCTGACGATATCACACTAATGTTATCTTTTTAATTTTTCAATTTTTTTACTTCTTAACCTTTAGTCCCGTTATCTATGTACTTACAGTTATCAAATGTAACCTCCACTAGCGTGTTATCCACTGATATCTTATTATTATGTTATGTTATTCTTATTTTAGCTTTACTTTATCAATACTTATTCTATTTACAATCTATTTATTCGTTAACATTAATTTTCTTTATATGTTAACCTACATTTATCGAATGTAATCTCTATTAGTTTGTTATACACTCATTCCTTATCTTTTATCGCAATCTGTTAACCTTTAACTTACATGCTATATTCTCCTTTGTTTTCTATTTTTATTCATACTTATTTTCCTTTTTTTTTTTTTTGTATCTTCTACATATAATACTTGATATTTTAACTACATTGTCACCCACTATATCTCTGATATCATCTTTTAGTTCTGTAACAGACAACTTATTCTTATTTTATATCTACTTATATTCATTTATTTTCACCATGTTTTCTATCTTTTGTAGCTCTGATGAAGACCTACAAAGTGGGTCGAAACGTCGCCAAAAATTAAATAATTCTACTTATTTAATTTAGCATTAGTTTGACGGCACCCCCCTCCCCCCCTCCCGACAAGTTTATAACTAATGGTCCTATGCAGATTTATTATTATTTTTTATTTTATTTATTTACTTTAATTAATTTTATTTTTTTGAGGAGTTGATCGGGGGGTGCGGTCAACTCCTTTTCATATTATATCAACGGTCAACCATCTCTACATCATTTTATTTTATAATGTACTTTAATAGTACAGTTGGTTGGGTTCTAATGGTAATTTTTTTTATTTATATCATTTACTGTGATTTTTTAACATCAATATGCTTGAATTAATCATCCTGTATATGAATAAAAACCAGACTTCATACCTGCTCCTAAAAAAAAGTTGTAAACCTTCCTCTCTCTTCTCCACGTATAACTACTTATATCAAAAGTTTACTATTTACTCCTCGTCCCTTCCCTCGACTTCTGCAAAGCTATTATACGATCCTTAAGCACCGGTACTCCCTCAACATCTGAAGCCGTCCTGAGTTCAAAAGGACTCCGACGATCGGATGAAAAAAGGTTCCAATAAAAGAGGAGACCAACCGTTCGGAAGATTGAGCAGGTCGAGCAGTCTGTTAGTTCCGACTCAGTGATCGCAGCCTCTGTCTGCTTAGGGACTTGTACGGCCTAACTTTTTATGAACCAGAAGGACTTAAAGGATCAAATAATAATTGTTAATAGTTGGAATGTAATTCCGTATCCTTGCTCAGGATCAATACGATCCTTATTTAATCCTCTATATCACGTCGGAACGAATCACTTACTTACACAGGTACAAAAGCAATATATGCTTCTATTCCACTTCCTTTTTTTTCTTTGTTATAAATGGTAATACAAACTATTTATTATTTGAAGCCGTGTGGAATATGCAGGATATACAATGAAAATATTTTGAATTCATTTCACATTCAAGAGTTTTTATCGATGTCCACTATTATTTATATTCACAGACGGATCTACGGGGGGCTTTCGGTAAAATATAACCATGTTTTATGGAAAAAAATATGAAAAACTATCTCTTAAACTATTATTGTTCGTGTAATTACATTTAATAGCACTTCAAGAATCACTAAGACAAAATGTCATATGGGTAGTTCTTTCTTTCTTTTTTTTCAAATTAATTATTGTTATATATATGAAAAAAAATCCTTCGGGCTGAAGCCCCCCCCAAAATTAAATCCTGGATCCGCTAGTGTTTATATTTATGTTTGATTGTGCGTTTGGATATCTAGTTGCAAAACATCCATGATCGTCAGTGCCCGATCAACTAAATAACACTACTTTTATACTGTTTCGATGGTTGGTACAAAAAAAAAGAATAAAAAATAAAATAAAAGGATTGATAAAATAAAATAAATAAATTAAAATAACAATAGGCACCTACAGATAATAAGATAGAATAGATAAATAAATAAACTTAAAAAAAATAGCAATAAATGAATTCAAATTAATAAACAAATGAACTTTTAAAATAAAAAAAATAAAATGATGTAGAGGTGGTTGACCGTTGATATAATATGAGGAGTTGATCGGCGGAGGGTGCGGTCAAATAAACAATAAATTAAACAAATAGGCAAAAATTAAATAATTTGTTTAATTTATTATTTATTTGACCGCACCCCCGATCAACTCCTCAAAAAAATAAAATGAATTAAATTAAATAAATAAAATAAAAAAATAAATAAGAAGTAATAAAAAATCTGCAAAGGATCATTAGGTATAAATTTATCATATGTTTTGTTTGTCTTTCATTATCTAGAGACTTGATAACTTAGGTAAAGATTTCTTCTTGATTTCCCAGGGATGCTGATATATTCTAGGATAATCCTAGATCTTTTAACCTTGCGGTGTTAAAAGGGCACTCCTCCAAAACATGTTTTATAGTTAATGACTGGTCACACTTTTGACATCTGGGGATAAGATGTTTTGTTATGAGGTGGAGGTGTGTCAGTCTAGTATGTCCGATCCTCAGCCGCGTGAGGACGACCTCTTCTCTACGACTGCTGCGTCTGGAGCTGGTCCACGGTTGCACCTCTTTCTTTACTGTCTTCAATTTGCTAAGTGCGCTGTTGTCCCACCGTCTTTGCCTTTCTTGGGATATAGTTTCTTCTCTTAGAGGTCGTGCAAGTTCATGAGAGGACAATTTTAAAATTTAATTTCTTTCACTTCCATACCAGACTGAAACGACTAGAAACCGCCCGACGTTTCCGACTACTGTAGCACTTACTAGACAAACGCTCTAAACTTTCAATCAATTACAAACGACTCATATATATGACAATAATAAGACCTATTTGGACTTACGGAATTGAGCTTTGGGGCTCCACTAAACCATCGAATTCCTCTCGTATCAATCCTTACAATCCAAAATCCTTCGTAAAATCCTCAACGCTCCTTACTTTGTCACAAATAAAATCATCCATAAAGACCTTAATGTTCCATATGTTTCCGATTTGGCTCAATCCAGATACCTATCCTTCCATAACAAACTGCAGAACCATCCGAATCCTCTCGTTTCAAACCTTGCTTCCTCCTCGATCCCTGATAACCCTCCGAGGCGTCTGAAAAGAAGATGGCCTTCTAATACAGAACTTTAATTTGAGTTCTACCAATGGGTAGTTTCTCTTTATGTTGTACATGTCATGTTACCAATGTCACATTTACTTGTTGTATTTTTCATGTAATACAGTTGTAAATTTCACTAAAATGAAAAGTTTAAAACAAATTTCTTTCATGTAGAGTGTCCTTTTATTGTAATAGTTCTCTTAAATTTTTTGAAATATTAACTATCATTCTGTCGCTTTCAACTAATTTGTTCCTATTTCATTTTTTTTTTTTTTTTTTTTTACGATGTTTTCAGCTTCCTAATATTCCCCAGTTTTGGTTAAGCCTCTGTTCAATTTTCAAATAATATTTTAACTAAACGATTGTCGTATATTTAATGTTGTTTATATTAGTCTCACAAATACTATCCAAAGACATGCTATATTTAACGAGACTGACCTAACCCTATTTTCCCTCATCACATCTTATAACGGTACGAGGAATTTTGTTCAATAAGTTTTTCTAAAAAAGCTTCTTTACCGTTCTTATGCTAACGACGAGGATATAACAACAACAAAAAATCCACATTACTAAAAGTAGACCATGCAAAATCCGCAATAATAATGAGCTCTTCAGGACGGGTCTCAAAAACTTTTAAGTTGACCACGTGAGAACTATCAAGTGCGCACGATTTGAAATTTAGACATGCACGAAACGTTTTTGTAATTTAAAAACGGCTTAAAAAGTTACTTATGTTTTAAAATAAAATATTTTAAATGGATGATGGAGACATGCTTGTAGAAAAGTTATTATAAAAAAATAAATAAATTATTAAAATAAATAGACATACATACATTTAATAGACTAATGCGTGCTCAATGGTTGTAATTCGACAATAATTATTATTGAACATTTGAAGAAAACATGAATGAATTAGCATGTCTCTAAAAAAAATGTTCACTGTTATATTATTATTCACTGTTTTATATATATATATATATATATATATATATATATATATATAGAAGGCCACTTACTATATTATCGACGGCATAGCTTTTAAAAAATACAAAAAAAAAATTTGATTACGCAGTTGCATATCCATTTATTTTAACATTTTAGATTTTTTCAGTGTGATATTTCTATGTGATATTCAATTATTTCCAAGTCAAATTCAACCTTTTCCAAGTCAAATTCAACCTTTTCCAGATCAAATTAAACTTTTTCCAAGTCAATTCAACCATTTCCATTTCAAATTAAACCTTTTCCAATTCAAATTCAACCGTTTTCATTTCAAATTAATGTTTTAAGTTTTTGTAAATTTTATATTTTTTTTTTAAATAATGGCCATCCCCTCCCCCCCTCCAATATGAAAGTCTATTATTATGCTCTCCTAAGTAGAATTTTCACTTACGGATATCGATTTATTGTACCTATTCGGATTTCTTAGGGACTAGTATTATGCTGTCCTGTACCTAGTTTTGAAAATAACCTCCATTTTAAGATTACGTGACTGCGTTTCGAATCATTTAAGTTTTTTTGACAAATTCGATATGTGGGTGTATTTTTATGTTTCCCGATCAGTAAATTTTGAAAATGACATCCATTTTATGTTTACGCCACTGTGTTTTGACTTATTTAAGTTTTTAGAATTTATCCAATATAAAGGTCTACTTTTATGTTTCCGGAGCCGTAGATTTTGAAAACGACCTTCATTTTAAGATTAGGCCACCGCGTTTCGACTTATTTGAGTTTTTCGGATATTTTTCATATGAGGGTGTATTTTTATGTTTCCGGAGCTGTAGATTTTGAAAATGACCTCCATTTTAAGATTAGGCCACCGCGTTTCGACTTATTTGAGTTTTTCGGATTTTTTTCATATGAGGATGTATTCTTATGTTTCCGGAGCCGTAGATTTTGAAAACGACCTCCATTTTAAGATTAGGCCACCGCATTTCGATTTCTTTAAGTGTTTCGAATTTTTATCATAAAAGAGTGTATTCTTATGTTTCCGGAGTCGTAGATTTTGAAAATGACCTCCATTTTAAGATTACGCCACTGCGTTTCGGCTTATTCAAGTTTTTCGAATTTATCCAATTTAAAGGTCTACTTTTATGATGCCGGAGCCTTAGTTTTTAAAACGACTTACATTTTAAGATTAGGCCACTGTGTTTCGGTTTTGTTAAGTGTTTTTGATTTTTCCTTCGAATAAAAAACATAATACGAAGGATTAATTTATTTTTCAATAAATAAATAAAAATATCTAATCAAAATAAATAAAATATGTATTGTCTCATTTTTAATTTAATTTTAGTTATCTTTTTTAATGTTGTGGTCTCCTATCACAAAATTATAAGATTTCGAACAATTAGCTGAAAAATCTGAATACGGAAGGTTAAATTTATTACCAGTTGCTTTTCGGCTTTTTAGTTTGTATTCTGTGGTTAATTTTACTTTAGCTTCATAATATTTATTTATTTATTCATACTCGAAAACATATTGATGAAACTTTGTATTGAAAAAATCCAAAATGAAGCCTAATTAATCAAGATGCAGCGGCTTAATCATAAAATGGAGCTTAAATATTAGATAAATTTAAATATTAAAGATTAGAAAAATTTCAATACGTCTCGGATAACATATAAGTAGATCCTTATACCGAAAAAGTAAAAAAAAAAACTTTTATAATCCAAAACAGTGGCATAAACTTTAAATTGGGTCATTTACAAAATGGGGGAAATCTACTGCTCCAGAAACATAAAATTAGACCTTTATACTTGTTAAATTCTAAAAATTTAAATAAGTTGAAACGCAGTTGCGTAATCATAAAATAGAGGTCATTTTCAGAATCTACGGTTCCGAAAACATAAAAGTAGACCTTTAAATTGGATAAATTCGAAAAACTTAAATAAGTCAAAATGCAATGGCGTCATCATTAAATGGATGTCATTTTCAAAATCTACGGCTCAAGAAACATAAAAGTAGACCTTAATATTGGATAAATTCGAAAAACTTAAATAAGTCAAAACGCAGTGGCGTAATCATAAAATGGAGGTCATTTTCAAAATCTACAGCTCCGGAAACATAAAAATACACCCTCATATGAAAAATATCCGAAAAACTCAAATAAGTCGAAACGCGGTGGCCTAATCTTAAAATGGAGGTCATTTTCAAAATCTACAGCTCCGGATACATAAAAATACACCCTCATATGAAAAATATCCGAAAAACTCAAATAAGTCGAAACGCGGTGGCCTAATCTTAAAATGGAGGTCATTTTCAAAATCTACAGCTCCGGATACATAAAAATACACCCTCATATGAAAAATATCCGAAAAACTCAAATAAGTCGAAACGCGGTGGCCTAATCTTAAAATGGAGGTCGTTTTCAAAATCTACGGCTCCGGAAACAAAAAAGTAGACCTTTATATTGGATAAATTCTAAAAACTTAAATAAATCAAAACACAGTGGCGTAAACATAAAATAGATGTCATTTTAAAAATTTACTGATCGGGAAACATAAAAATACACCCTTATATCGAATAAGTCAAAAAAACTTAAATAATTCGAAACGCAGTCACGTAATCTTAAAAAGGAGGTTATTTTAAAAAACTACTCATACGATAACAGACCCACGCATCGAAAAATTAAAGATAATTAAATAAATAAAAAAAGGTTGAATTTGAAATGGAAAAGGTTTAATTTGAAATGGAAAAGGTTGAATTTGACTTGGAAAAAGTTTAATTTGATTTGGAAAAGGTTGAATTTGACTTGGAAAAGGTTGAAATTGACTGGAATATATATATATATATATATATATATATATATATATATATATATATATATCTACATTCACTTACAAAAGTACAATTCGTTTACTTTTTGAGTTATAATAATAAAAGGCTTAGCGAATCCAAAACCCAGCCCCTTCATATCAGCTTTTTTTTTTTTTTTTTTTTCTTTATTGAGTATTACAACTACCTGTCTCTTGGACATTGGTTATAGTGAGGTAGGATGACATTCACACTATATATAAAAAAAAAAAAATAGAAACAAAATAATAATCAAAAGTATATACAATAGATAATAAAATAAAATAACCAATAAAATAAGAAAAATATCAGCTTTTAATGAAATCTTCCCACCTTCACTTCGGTCCACTAGCGGATCCAGAGTTTATTTTTTTGGAAGAGGGCTTCAGTCCGAAAGCTTCATATATATATAACGATTTTTTCATATATATATATATAACGATAATTACTTCAGAAAGAAAATACTAACTATCTATTTGAAATAGTGTTTTAGTAATTCTTGAAGTCCTATTAAATGAAATTACACGAACAATAATACATAAAAAGATAATTTAAAAAAACATTTTCAATAAAATATGATTAAATTTTACCATGTTTGGTGGTGGGGGAGGCTTTAGCGAGAAAGCTTTAAATTTTTCTATTACGAAGAAATTAAGAGTTTTTTCCAGCTGCGCAATACCAATCTTGAAACCACTTTGCTCATTCGGTAGTTACACATGATTTTAATTCAATATTGAATATATATTGTAGCTATATTTCAAACATAAATTAATTTTACAATAGAGCTCATCTAAAAAATATAAATCGTAGAAAATGTAAAAAAAAAAAAAAGATCTTATTGGTCATGTTTTTTTTTTTTTCATTTAGTAGAATATCTAGAAAGGTTTCAAACAACTATAGGTTTAAAACGCTATATCAATCAAAAACTGTGTAAATTTTGTGTTATTCGCGAATCAAATACTAAATTCATCGTAACACTTTATGCAGCTTAATTTTGGGAAAGTATGTTCTATGCATAAATTATAAAGGCTTCAAAGGGAAGCCTTTAGCCAAGTTCATTAAAACCATTACACCCGTTTTGGCGATAGTGTCTGAAGAGTGTTTCGTGTTTTCGAAACGAAAAGCCAAATCATAATAAAGTTTATATAAAAATACTCTTAAATTCAATTGCAACGTTATATCAAAATTTGAAAGAAATCGGTGAAGAACTTTTGGAGATTAGCTATTTTGAACAAAGTGACATTAATATTTTTATTTATATTAATTATTTCATATTTTTATTTATTGATAACACTAAACATCATCAATCGCTACTAAAAGAAAAAAGAAAACAGAAGAGAAAAAGGGACAGAATTATTTGCCATATATATATATACATATATATATATATATATATATATATATATATATATATATATATATATATATATATATATATATTAAAAACTTATGTATTCTTGCTTCATGCCTAATGAAGGTAGGGATATTTTTGGATGTGTCTGCTGTCGATGCCAGAAATCGGGTTTACCATCCAGTACCTTAATCTAATACTGATGACATTATTACAGACTGATATGGGTGGTACTGATTAATGGACGAGGGAAGATAATAAATTTTATCAAATTCCATCCCATATTGTTGCTTGCAGATCTTTCTACGCCTATATCACTAAAACGGCTGAATCCTTTTGATGCCTAAAAGGATGGAAATAATTTTAAAAATTACAAAAATAAAAAGAAGCGATTTTTAACTGGAATGAAATTAAATGCTAATATTATAACTATTCAAATTACTTTGATACAAAAAGAATAAAATGGAAAAAGGTTTTCTGAATCAGTTATTGCGGCCTTTGAGGCTCAATTTTTTCTTGCATTGCTTCCTTTGATGGTCTCTTCCTTTTTTGGAGAATCCTTTAAAAGGCAATTCTTCATTATTGCTCTTCCTTTTCGGCGCAGGCTCCCCAGCTCTTGAGGTCTAACACTTCACCGCTCCTCAATGTGGAGATCTTCAACATCGGAGAATAGTCAATCACAAATACCAAAGTAATATTTATATAAAATATTTTAGCATTAACATTATAATTGTCAAAAGTTTTTGTAATTCTTGAAATCCTCATACAAGATTGAAACGACAAGAAACTGCTAGATGTTTCAGACAGATGTTTTAGACTGCTCCAACGCTTATCAGCTAATTTCTCTAAACTTCCTATTAAAAGATTCCATTACATGAATTTAATAATAGTCCGTGGCACAGACTCCTTTTTATCAAATTATTAACATCCGACTGAAACTTCGTAAATAGCTTCAGAATAGAATAAAATAGCTTTCATCGTAACCTACAACTATTTTATTTACGAAAACTCATGGAATTGGGGCGTTTTCAATCTGGAGATCGGCAAACTTTGTATATTTAATTATATACTAAAAACTCGTAAATACCTATTTGCTTTCCAGTTGGATCGTAAGACAATTAGATCACAAAATCGAGAAAAAATTTGTACTACAAAAATATTGGGCTGTGTGACCTACATAACCTCATTATTTTGACATTTTGCGAGTGGAGGTCACGCCAAATGGCTCAATATTTTTGAGGTCCACATTTTTTCCGATTTTGTGCTCAAATTATCTTATGATTTAAGTGGAAATCAATTGGTATTTACTAGTCTTTAGTACCTAATTAATGCGTAAACTTTGCCGAACTTCAGATTGAAAACGCCCAAATCTGAGAATTTTCGTAAATAATATATTTGTATATTACGATGAGATGAAGCTATCCACGAAGTTTCAGGCGGATGTTAATAATGTAATAAAAAGGACCACGGACTAAAAAGCTTCGTTTCTCTTCGCTTATATGGGTAATATAGTGATTAACTAAACCAACAATATTAATAATAGAAAAATAATAACTTTTGAATTTCTAAACTAAGCCCAATATTGAGCAAAGGCATCCCTCTCCCTCTCCCCTCCAGAAATTTCTGCCTATCTGCTCATGAAATATTCTGAGACTCTTCTCATCCAGTTGACGCCTGCTGCCTTCGTTATATCTATTCTCTACCTCATCAGCTGCCTGCCTCTTCTTTTTACTATCAATTTTCCTATACATGAAATATATAGGTAAGGAACAGTGTTGCGATCGTGAAAATTTTCTGAAAAATCGTGAAAAATCGAATCTGATTTTTCAAAGGAATACATGTTTTTTCTCTTGAGTCCAAATAACCAAGTCACGCAAAATGGTCTGCGTGTGTAAGTATGTATGTAACAGGTCTGGCTTAAAAACGAAAAATGGTATGAAAGTAAAATGGATATTTGAGTTTTTTTATATACCTGAGATATTATAACTTTTTTGTCAAAATCGGCTTTACGGAAGTGGGGATTTATATCATCGATGAAACACATTCTTACTATTTTCTCGAAAGTGGCTCCAACGATTTTGATTTAATTCATTACATCACTGTAAAATTAGGCAGTTTTTAATATTATATAAGTTTTATTCTCATTGATGTTTATCTAACAGAGCTTAATTGGCTAAATTGCAATATTAGCTTCCTCTAAAGTACCTTTAATTTTTTTTATTTGAAACAATTAACCATTTCACGTTGATTTCTAAGATGAAATATAGTTAAATATAAAATATGAAAGAATTTGATAATTAAAATTAGAGATCTTAACAGAGAATTACGTAACATGATAAGACTCGACAATATTATGTACATATAAATATGCGGTTTTCATAAATGTTTTCATTTTTATCATTTAATATTTAATTGTATAGCTTACAGTTATATAACTATTAAAATTTGTGTATATAAGGTTACATAAACAAATAAAAATATCCACAATAAAATATAAATAAGTATTGCGTTTATTTACTTTCACTTCCCCTTTGTCTGAAAATACTTATTTCTGCTGCGAAGAGAGTGATAAGTGAAAGTTGTGTGATGCGCGCGCCACACAAGATTTTTCCAACAGTGGGTGGTCTGCATTCCGTCACTTGATTCGTCCATTTTTCATTATTTCTAATTTTAAAATTATTTCTTTAATGTCTTTAATTTAACTTTGGTTGAGAGACTCATCCTCCATCGAAGCCTTCATAAGTGAGAGTCGACATGAAACATGTTACGAAAACTTTAGCCTTTGAGTGAACAGATAAATTACCTTTAATAATTAATTTAAGAACTAATATTTTTTCCATGAGGTCGATATCCGCCTACCTATTTCCTTATATTGAAGGTGATAAACTGCCAAAGTATAAAGCATCTTCCACAGAAACTATCTTGTTTTCTGATATAACTAATGCTCCTTACTTAGAATTACCCACAAACACAGGCGGATCCACGGGGGGGCTTTCAGACTGAAGCCCCCCCCCACCAAAAATGGTAAAATGTAACATGTTTTATCGATTATGACATTAATGTTGTTCCATATGTTTCCGAACCGATATTCCATAATAAACATCAGACCCATCCAAACACAACATTTTCTAATCTTTCATCCTCCTCGATTCATTTCATCTTCAAATCGTCAGAACCTCTAATTCAGGTTTGTTTCACTTTAATTAATTTATTTGTTGTTTGTTTATTAAATACAGTCATAAATGTTAATTTTTCTTTTCTTCATATTTTCATCCACAGCTCTCATAATCTTGACAATAATCAGATATGTTGTTATTGTTATGAAATTTGCCATTTTTTTACAGGAGAAAAAGTAGTGCCCAACAGCAGCTCTTCCTGGTCTTGGTTTAATTTCGTAATTTAGGAAAGGATCCAGCTCCTCTTTAGTCGTCTCCTGATGGGCATGTCTGCTGTGGCCATGTTGTTGATAAGTCCACTGTGAAGTACGTGTAGTTTAAGATGAAATCGGGAGCAGAGATTACGTATGTGTTGGGTTTATAGCTAGTTGTCGCAAGTCGATAAGTAAAGTTTTGTTAATGAGGTACCCGGGAGCTGCTGTTATTAGTCTTAAAATTTTGGATTGAAATTATTGTAGTTTTTGTAAGTTCGTCTTTTTTTCAGAACCGTGAGTGTGCGTATGTAGTTTTGTCTGATTTTCAATTTTGATTTGGAAAGAAGTGAATATAGTACGTCGCTTGTTCAAAGTTATTCGTTTTATTTTGACATGTAGGCCCCAACGTGTCCTTCCGTTGAATCTTAACTCGAGGTAACATACAGTATCCGTCAGAGGAATTTGGTTGTCATTGATATAAACTGGTGTGCATTTTTCTCGTCGATGTTGTAATTTTTCATGGTTTGATCTAATTTCCCAAAGTGAATAGCAATTTTGTTAATTCAGTAAGGCTGGTCTAGGGTCGTCGTGTTTTGTTAAAATTGTTGTAAAATATATTATTACTATTATTTCTTTATCTCCCTCCACACAGATATCTACTGTAGTGGTAGAACCTTACAACGCAGTCTTCTCAACCCACGCTACAATGGACCACTTCAACGTCTCCTTCATCGCAGACAACGAGGCGCTCTACAGGATATGCCAGAACCACTTGGATATAGACTCGCCTACTTACAAGAATATCAACAGGCTCGTGGCGCAGGTTGGTAGCCGATTAAATATTTTTAATAAAGTTGGAAATTAAATATAAATATAAATTAGGCCAATCATCATCAACATTTTATCGATACGTTATTTAATTCGACGTTTCGACCATACTAAGGGTCATTTTCAAGTCTTGATGAGTCCTCCGTTATATATCCACACATATATTATTACAGTAAGGCTCGAAATCGGTTTGTACTAAATATAAGCTCCTGTCAGGCTCAAATACCATGAATGGGGCACCGTTTGATTCAGAATTTCACGGGGGGTTAGCGAATCGTATTCTCCACTTTTGTTTTTCTTTCTAAAATAAATAAAGTCGATACAAACATTTTTCTAGGCTTCGATACAGGAACGGTGGTAGGTCTGTAGATCGATGCGAGACAAAGTGGACCTTGAAGATTTTGATGCGTACAGCAAGACCCGGATAGTTCCTCCGGAACTATCGCATCCTGCGTTTGCTGTCTTGCTGTACGCATCAAAATCATCAAGGTCCAATTTGTCCCATATCGATCTACAGACCTACCACCGTTCCTGTATTGAAGCCCTTAGTATGGTAAAAGTTTATCAATAAAATTTTGGTGGTAATTGGCCTAATTTATGTAAAAAATAAAACCTCAAGACACCAATTTTAGGAAAAATGAACAGAATAAATATAAATAAATAAGAAATATATCTGATATAATTAGAAATATTATTCAGAATATAAAATATGAGACTGTTCAATAATGAAACTGATGTAGTAAATCAGTGATTGGTTGATTGATGATTAATCTGTGTTTGATGCAAGGTCCTTGATTGATGATTACTCTGTGTACCTCAGGCGATCAGTACTATCACTTCGAGCATACGTTTCGGCGGCCCGCTGAACGTGGACCTCCAAGAGTTCCAGACGAACTTGGTCCCGTACCCCAAGATCCACTTCCCCTTGATGGCCTACGCGCCGGTGATCAGCGCGAAGAACGCGTCCCATGAAGCGCTCACGGTGGTGTCGATGACAAGGTCCTGCTTCGAACCGCAGAACCACATGATCAACGTCAACGCCCCCGTCAGGAAAGGTACGTCATGATGTTTCCTATGAAGCGGTACGTACGACATGTCCTAACAGGTCCCGTTCGCAGGATGGCTACCCGGAGACCGCATCCTGGGGCAGTACATCGCCTGCTGCCTCCTCTACCGGGGCAACGTGGTGCCGAAGGAGGTGAACGCCGCCATCTCCTTCATCAAGAACAACCGCAGCATCAGGTTCGTGAGCTGGTCGCCGACCGGGTTCAAGGTGGGCATCAACCAGCAGCGGCCGGTGGAGGTGCCCGGAGGTGACCTGGCCGGAGTGGACAAGTGTGTCTGCCTCCTGGCCAACACCACTTCGGTGGCCAAGGCCTGGACCGTCCTCAACCACAAGTTCGACCTCATGTTTGACAAGATGGCCTTCGTCCACTGGTACGAGGCGGAGGGCATGGAGCTCATGGAGATGGAGGATGCCAGGTCAGTCCAATCTTGTCTAATTGCATACATTAACTGTATTCATTGTGTCTCGTGAATAGAGGCAAAAATAAAACTTCGAAAATTAATTTTTGAAGGAAGTGAGTCTACTGTTATATATCATGTTTGATAAATACTCAGGATACAGTCATTATAAAGTTTTTTCATTGGTGCCGACGTTTCAGCCCAAACATGTGGGTCATCGTCGGGTCGTGTTTCGAGCACTGAAGTACTTTAACTGTTACTGACTACTTGAATACCTTCTTTACTCGAAACACGCCCTGATGATGATCCACAAGTTCGGTTTGAAACGTCGGCACCAATAAAAACTTGATGACTGTGTCCTGAATATTTATCACCTTTGAAAAGTAATAATTAGAACAAGAATAGTTGGGGTGATCAGTCAAATGAGAAGGCAAAAATAAAGATAATATTTATTTTGTCATTTGCCGACGTTTCGACCTGAAGTTCAGGCCATCACCATCAATCTTTATTATTTCATACTTTGTCTGCACATATTAATAGACTTTACAACATCTCAATTTTCTATCTAAATATTCTATTCACGATATCTTAATTTTACTATTTATTTCCATTTCTCATATAACTTCATATTTTTCTGTTTTACATTTTATTCTAAGATTCCCTTTACAATACTTATGTCTCTTGTTCTTACTATTGCCATTATTCTAACAACTTCATTTTACTGTAACTTTTATGTTTCTCATACCTTGTTATCTGGTTCTTTTCTTAGCCCTGATGATGGCCTGAACTTCAGGTCGAAACGTCGGCAAATGAGAAAATAAATATTATCATTTATTTTTTGCCTCCTTATTTGACTGATCACTCCAACTATTCTTCTTCTCATTATTCACGACTGTCAACTATTTAACCACTATTTTGAAAAGTAATATGTCACAATTACGCTATGTATTTATACAGAGTATCCAATAAGTAGAGGGAAATTTGTATAGACCTGATAGCAAATCTTAAGAGCTACAAAAAAAAAAAAAAAAAATATATATATATATATATATATATATATATATATATATATATATATATATAAACAATGGGTCAAATTCTCAGTAGAAAAGTAGGAAATCCAAGTTTTGTGTTTTTTTAAGTGAAGTGTGTGTTTTATTGAATAGGAAGCGATAACTAAAAAACGCTGCTAATTATTTCACAATGGTTTATTATTTCCAAACAATTATACATCTAAAGTAAAATTACCTTCCGAGTTACAAAGAAAAAAAAATAAAAGGTGATTCCAATTATTGGACTAAACTTTTTTTTTCAATCATTAGTAATATGCTAAAAAAAACAATAGTATTACTTCAGTAACACATTCAAAATTTAAAAACCAAACACAGGATATAACATTTAGAGTAGAACATATAAAAACAAATTAGAGACCATATCTTTGCTCCTAATTGTCCGATTTTAAAGATTTTTTTTTTTAGGAAATTCCGTAAACTTTCAAAAAAAACATTTAAAGCGCGTCAGAGAAAATGACTTTAGCGAAGTTTCATTGAAATGGTACATTCGTTTAGGAACTACAATCTATAACAACGCAGGTTTTTCGGCCACCATTTTGAAAGTAAAAGGCGGATAGTAATGTCGATGAAGGAGGATCATCCTCGGGTGACCTCTGATTTAAAATCCACATTTGACAAAAATCGGTCCAGTAGTTTCGGCGAAAATGCGCGGACTGCGGACGGACAAAAAATTGTTTATTCTTTTTTCGAATTCTACACATCATGAAACGTGAAACCTCAAATTTTGAGAGGGGGTTATGTTTTTGAATTTTTTGGTCGATCACGATGGTTGATTATTGAAAATAATAGTTTAAATTAAAAAATTGTTTTTCATTTGTAAAATCATTTAAAGAGGACTTTTGAGCAGCTAAACTAAGTTAAGTTCCGTTGTTAGAAAATCATAAATTATTCGCGATTCTTTTTTATCATCATCCAACTATACTACAGGTACTCCACTTTTAGAAAAACTCTCTTGTTTAATAAGTTTTAAGTCCATATCAATTAATTTGAGGTTTATTTAAGATTCACCGTAAGTTGTGTAAAAAAATAGTATGATTTTTTCATCAGAAATAATTACAGTTAGCTGTTGCAAAGCTTTTATTTTTTGTTTTCCATGATACGGGATGTATTATAATAAAAGAAATTACTCAAATATAGTTTTATTTATAAAATTACAAATAATCGTTTTTCAAATATATTTCGGGTAAAGTGGCTGAAAAACTGAGGTTTTCACCCGGGTTTCTATTATACAAAATGTTCCGTATTTATAAGTTACAAACTTAATGTTCCTGATCCTAATATTTACGTTTTCGTGAAAATAATTATCTCCACGAAATGGAATAAGTATACAGTAATTAAATAATTATTTAATTAGGAGTAGCTCTTTGAATGTGCCCCAGGAGGGTCTCCCGAACGCATTGTCGATTCACGGCTGATGAAAAATTACCAGTCATCAGCCGGATTCGAATCCTGATAGTTTGCCTCCAAAAACTATCTTTGGTACACATGTCTGCTTAAACCCGTACGATTATAGGCAGTGCATTTTTTTATAGACATTTAGCGCCCTCAGACAATAAAATCATTTCCCCCCAAAATTTAATTTATTTCTTAAGTTGTTTTTATATGTAATAATTGAATTTTATATCATCCAATATGTCTCTAATTCATATGAATTATTAATAGGCTAATTAATTATTCTGATAGTCTTTGCAATTGTTTTTTAATTCTAACAAGTGACGAACGACACCTCCATTGTCGGTGCCCCGGGGCAATTGCCTTGAACTAAGACAATATTTTCATATTCTCTTTTGCAGTGCTTTTTATTATTATTTGAACGTAAAAACTTCAACCGGCTCATAAAGAATGTTTATAACTTAGATTTTTAGATAATAATCGATTTTTGAAAGAAAAAAAAACGGAATTATCGACAGCACAATAACAATCAAGGACTATTATAATTGATATCCTGATTAAAATGTGAAATAATTTACAATCACGTTAGGAATCGATGGGATTTCTGTCTTCTTGTGATTGTGACGTGCAATTTTTTTCCGAAGGAATTAGTTCGATTTGAACGCAAAAAAATGCCAGTTGATTACGTCTAGAAATTAAATTTTATAAAAATAATGGAATCATTCTTTCCGTTATTAGACGCTTTAAATATCTTCTTATACAAGAGTAAACCGAATGCGAAGAGAGTATAAGCTGTAAAATATTTCTTCTAACTAGAGAGAGGCCTGGGAAGCTCCCTGCTGCATTAATTTACGAGACACGTTAACGACTTTGGGTTCTAGATAATTATTTCAAGAAGCTCGAAGGTGATTGGCTGGGACCGGAGGTTAAATATCAGCTAATGGGAAGATCCCTGATTTACGACCGGCAATGCTGATTAATGCCTTCGGTAGTGACTGCAGACGGGTTTATGTCAGTTTTTCTTTACAATTATTCTCTTTACATGATTTATAAAAGATATTTTGTCCACAGTTTGGTTGGATATAAAATAACAATAGCTATGATTTTTTTCTATCCTACCTCGCAGTTTCGGCTATAGTGGGTGGTGAATTAATACCACAGTTAAATTCCTCTGACACTGAAACTCAAGTACGTAATCTTCAGGTTATCAGATTGTAGAGGATGACTTCTTCAAAGTCAACTAAAATATACATTTAAGTTTATCACATACCAGACTGAAACGACAAGAAACCGCTCGACGTTTCCGACTACTCCAACACTTACTAGACAAACGCTCTAAACTTCCCCTTAATTACAAAAGACTCATATACTTGACTATAATAAGACCTATTTGGACTTATGGAGTTGAGCTATGGGGCTCCACTAAACCATCGAATTCCTCTCGCATTCAATCCTTACAATCCTTCGTAAAATCCTCAATGCTCCTTACTTTGTCACTAATAAAATAATCCATAAAGACCTCAATGTTCCATATGTTTCCGATTTGGCCAAATCCAGATACCTATCCTTCCATAATAAACTTCATAACCATCCGAATCCTCTTGTTTCTAACCTTGCTTCCTCTTCGATTCCTGATAACCCTCCGAGGCGTCTGAAAAGAAGATGGCCTCGTGATCTCCTCATGTAGACAAATTATTAGAGTGCTACCAATGGGTGGTTTCTCAACAAGCGTGTTTCATGTAATAATATTTCTCTGTACAAATTTACTTGATGTATTTATACTAATACAGTTGTAAATATCATAATAAAAGTTAAAAAAAAAAAAAAAAAATGTATCACGGCGCTTACGTTCTATCTATATAACAGAAAGAACAATTATTCATCAAATCATAAATCTAGGATCTACGATAGCTAAAATACGAAATTGAAGAGGATCTTAAGATTATGTTAAAGGCAGGAAATACTTGTTGATTTTCTATATACTGAACTACTTAGCTCGCGTCTTCTGTCCTGAAATCTAAACATTAGAATTTACAAAAATACTTTTGTCCTCCTTTAATTTTAAATACTACCTCCCTAGCTATAGTGGCCGCTGACATGAAGGGATGAGTAAGGTCTTAGGGTTTTTGAAAATAAAATATAATGTAGAATACTCACACCGAAGAAAGAATGTAAATTCTATTCTGGGGCATTTTGTCCCTTCTGAATAACTACAATTAACAAAGAAATGACATTGTCTGGCGATTGTGAATAATTAAATAACAATTAAAAATAAATTTATTTACAAAGTTTTCTTAATATTAAAATAAAGAAACATGTAAATTTTTCATAATATTAAAAATTCTTAATATTAAAAATAAAAACACTAGTAAACATATGATCTTGAAGTAGACATATCAATTTAAAGATGATTACATACGGGTGAGTTCACGTATTTGTACGAATAAGCAAAATGACACATACATAGATATCTGCAAGATATCGCTATAGTGTAACTGGTTTCTCTAAAGTACGAAATAACTTTATTTTACATAAATTCGGATGAAGAAGGATGAGTTAATCGAATAATTTAGACGGTTACACGACGCCGAATTGTGCGATTAATATAATTGATTATTATTTTTTATTTATTTTTTTTATTTAATGTTGTATCATGTTTGATTTATTCTGTTACTCCAAGCTTTTTTAGTTTTTTTTATTTTGTTATAATCTTGTTTTTCTTTTATTGTATATATGGTATGATTGTGTTTCATTCATCCTAAATACTCAATGCCCTTAATTGAGGCCAAATGTATTTTTTTTCTCAATAAAAATATTTTAAATAAATATAATTGAAGCGTTTACATTAAGGCGAATAATATGTTCATGTAAAATTTCTGAGGTTAGTAAAGAAAGGATCTCTTTAAAGTTTATATTATATTTGCTAAGCCGACTGCTAAACGTCCGAGGTGTAGACCGAAGCGAAGGTGAGAATATTTCGTTTTGGTTGATCTGGAGGAGCTGTGGTTTGGACTGCTTGCAGAGATTAGTGGTGTCGGCATCGAATCTTTGGGTTCGCTAAGCATTTTATTATTATTTATTACTATAATTACTGAAAAATTGTACCTTTTTTTCAGCCTAAGAGCAAATAAGATTTACTTTTCTTCATAACTTTTTTCCTCAAATTTTCTAAAGTTTGTACTTATTTTTCAATACTTCATGAAGTATTGACTTTGGGACGTGTGATATGAATATATATGATATGAATATATATGAATAGATATATTTTATTTAAGACAATAAATACATAATCTGTCTATCTATCAATCTATATATGTATATAAGCACGCAAAGGTATAATAAATATATAGTATAATTTTTACTTTTCAGAGAAACTTTAGCTTTATTGGAGAGAGATTATTACGAGCTGATGACACCAATCGAACCAATTGGAGACAGCTGAGGAATGGACGGTTTTAAAAGGAATTTGAAAATACAAATTCTTATTTTGTAATAAAACATTTTAATTACATGTTTTATTCTTATTGTTATAGAATATAAACTTTTATTCAATTTAATTTAAACGTGACTGAGGTAGTTCATAGTGAAGAATACTTGATTCCAAAAGCTCTACAATGGAGTTGAGTGAAGAATAATTTTAAATAAATAATGTTACATATAAAAATAGGAAGAAATTACGTTATATATCTTTAATGAAAATGTTATGTGTAGTACAACGATGGGGCAGAGTCTAGAAATGTTGATTATGATACCATTTAAAAAAAATAATAATCATAAAATAAATACCCTAATGGCCAGTTTCAATGACCATTGTTAACATTAATTTTACTAACTTTTGTTATTTGTTAAATATCGATTAACGGAATTTTTGTAGCACCAATCTTAATTAGATTGATTACACCTGGTCAAATAATTAAGGTTAGCTATCCGGTCTTGAGATCACGACTAAATCATTAATAAAAGTTTAAGTGTTATTTTATTTATTGTTACTTCTAACTGGAAATGATATTTTGTTTTATCTGCAATAAATCGAGAAAAAAAAATTAATATGATTTAGTCTGAAGAAAATTCTCCATCAAATGATCATTTATTACAACCCATTAATTCGGTAACTAAAAAGAACTAATATCGACAAATGCTACTCTGAGTACTGAGCACCAAGTATTTTAATCAATTATTATCTTTTTTGAATACCAAAGAATTTAATTACTACTTCAGTTGATGTCAAACGATTAACTGAAGTAGAGATTGAATTCCAAATAGTGATTCAATTTGAGTAAAATACTTGGTACTGCGTACTCATTATTATTTTTAGTTCTATAGCGAGTTCTATTATTTTTTTTTTTTTTCATCTTTTTGGCTTTAAGACTTGTTAAAGCAAGTCTTATTTTGCCAATAAAATGTTTTAATTTTTTTTTGTAAGATGAGATCACACTAGAAATTTACTGAACATTTTTAGATATGATTATTGATTGTAAGATGAAATTACACTGGATATTTATTGAATATTTCTAGACATATGATCACTGAATGTAACTTATATAGAACTTGAAGTAGAAAGTAAATTTTGGAAGAAATCACATTTTTGGGAATTTTCATTTTGGAAAAACGGGGGGGGGAAGGATGCTTTATCGTCCCTGAGAGGACACTCCTGATACAAAAGTAAACCCACTTCGACGGTAAAAACATTTATAGTAGTTTTTGCCGGCCCAGCGCAAATTACTGTTAATGTTTTTACCCTTCTTATCATTCTCGATTCTACGATTCTAGTTTTGAATCAGGCTTGGATGAATTGAAAATCTATTTATTGTTTAGTTCGATAAAACATCTAAATTTACCTATTCTCTAGCGTTCTTCTAAGATCTAAAGTAATATGTTTAATTAATATCAATAAGCTAATAGGTAGCTGCAAGACTCTTGCATTTGGGCAACACTACTCACTGCTTAGAATAAATCTATTCTTCTAGAAGGACTCCCTCTCCTGGACGAAGTGAAAAGTGACGATGGTAGGAGGAAAAAAGAGTTTTAACTCTCATTATTTAGTGTACGGAACAAGAAAATAAGTTTAAATTATCGAGTCTGATTCTTTTTTTTTTTTTTTTGTATTAATTAATGTTTTTGTAGACATACCGACCGACGTGAGATAGATATCACAGCACAACAGACAGGTATTTACAGGGGGGCTGTGTATTCAAATAGAGAGAAGAGAGGGGGGGGACTATACACAGAGTCTTAATTGGCAGGCAATTTAAATAGGATTTATCGACGAGCGTGCTCTCTCCGACCTCTGCTGATAGACTATAATCAACCGCGGCGTGTTTACGACCTGGTCAGTTCACGACCCCTCGGCGCTGAATATATATTTTAATTAACACTGAAACAATATCGATTCTTGTTAGTGTCGACAGCTGGCAGTACAAATCGATATTACGCTGAGGAATGGCTACGTCAGAGAAAATAAAAATTACCAAAATAAACAATTTACTTTAACGTATTATGGTTGTAGTTACATTAAGGAATTGTCAAAATATATAAAGAGAGCCTTTAATGATTATGATGTGGAAGATATTCAAAGTTTTAGACCGAAGAACAAAATTAAAAATTATAGTAGTAATTTAAAGGATAAAATAAGAAAAAATATCAAACAGGATTAGTGTTTAAGATACCATGTTTAAATTGTCCAGCAATATACACAGCAAAAAAAAAGTAATATATTAATGCTAGAATGTAAGAGCATCAGAATGACATAAAAAACATGAAAAAATAACATTAAAAAACCATTGGTGCAACATGCTTTCAATAAGGAACATGATTTTGATTTTGATAAAGTTCAAATTCTAAAAAAATAGAAAAATGTTAGAAGCTTAGTATATTACAGAGAACATCGATTATACTGTAAATTTCAAAGCTTATTCAGGGAAAATAGTTCAGAATTATAGAGAAATAATAAGTAAAATTATTTTATAAATTTATTGAAATGCAAAAATAACGAGTTTGGTACTTGTTTAGGTATATTGTTTGGAATAATTTATGTTAAATTTCGAATATAAACCTGGTTTAATGAATTATAAAACTGAATGTCAAAAATAAAATATCTGGTGTGTCTACTAACACGACTTTCCTACCTATTTCAGAAAAGTTTGTATATCTTTACATATGTTCATGAAGAAACAAAAAAGAATTGAACTAGATACATTTTCCTGAAAATTGATCAAACAAAAGATTTGAATACGATTTATTTGATAAACTAAAGCAATGCAAACCGGCTTAAGGTAGATCAGTGTAAAAATTTCAATACTTCCTAATATTGCTGATCAAAAACTTTTTGGCATAGCTTAGCATTGTCAAACAATAATTTCTGTTAAAAGTCGATGAAACAGTGAAGATTGTGTGATGCGGGCAACAGATTTTCTTACTTTCACTTAGTCATCTTTATTCTCTAATTCAACCCTTTCTGACACCAGGATATGAACCCGTAATCTTGCATTGGAAATTGAATAGCTGTAACTTCGTTAATAGTTGTCCAAAATGAACGATTTTTATATGGCTTTGTAGGGAATTTCATTACCTTTCAAACTACATACTAAACGGCATATTATATATATATATATATATATATATATATATATATATATATATATATATATATATATAATAAGTAAAACAAAACAAATTCTTACAACTATCCAAACATGTAAACAAATTAATTTTAAATATTAAATTGGTTCGTTTCACAGTGAATATGTTGACTTTTTACATAATAAGTCATAATTTTTCATTCTAGTCATAATTGTTTTTCTTCTTAATTTTTTTGTCCATCGCTCCCCTCCCCCAATGAAAATCATAATTTTGTGCCTATGAAGTAAATGTGAAATCAGTTTAAGCCTGTATATATATATATATATATAACGTATTCGCTTAGATTAAACATACGGGGGAGCGGAGACTGCCTTGCAGCGTATTGTCACATTTCTAGAGCTTTTTCAGCTAAAAATGAATAATGTAAAAAAGTGAATTTCTTATCCTGTACGACCTTAAATAAAAATACGTTTTTCACAGTTCAACTAGTTTTACGCCTTATTGATTTTAATTTTTTTTACCTCAAATTATTGGAGAAGGGGGGCAAAACGATATTCTCGCCCCCTCAACAGCCCCTCCCCCCATTATCCATCTCCCTCCGAAGTCTCTGCCTATTGTGTGCTTTCGGATATACTAGCGTTGTTTCGAAACTCCACCAACAGTGTGATTCATGGTATCATGAACCAGCAGCCATCTAGGAGTAGTGATTCGCTACTACTACTATTCTGAATATAAAAATCGTAGTAGATTCTGAATAATTTGGACACTCACTGTGTATATCCCATAATTATTTAAATATATATCAAGTGACCTTAATTGGTATAAACAAAACACCTAAAAACAAAATTTTATATAGCGTATAAATAAGTAAAATGAATAAAGAATATTTAAAAAAAATTGTTCGTATGTATTGCAATGGAAAATTATACTGTTGCTAGAACCACCAAGGCATATATAAATCTTAAATATGATATTTCACTTTCGTATAACATTTCCTTTTTGAGTTAGACTTTAACACACACACAGACCATTTTCTCGGTCCAGTCAATTTCCAAAATTTTCACGATCGCAATACTTTTCCTTACTATATAGTTTCATATGAAGGTAAGCGAAAGTAAAAATTGTACCATTACAACCCTTTGAGGGGCTTACAGTAAGGAAGTACTGTTTCAAGGCCAAAGGTGGTGCAGAGCACGAATAGGGCGCCAGATAAGTTCTGAATTAATTATTTAATTAAAAGTACCCACTTTTAAGCTGGGTGTGTTCCAGAAGTGTCTCTTGAACCCAGGGTCAATCCACGACTAGAAAAAATAAATATCTGCCATCAATAGGATTCGAACTCGGTGCCTTCAACATAGGAAGTCAGTACTTTACTCACTGGATTACTCAGCTTTCTTTCTTTACTTAGAAGGTAGCAGAATAAGATCTTCCATACCATATAGATTTATATTTAAGTTTCGGATGTCTTAAAATCACAATCTAATGTTTCACAATTATTATTGCCTGTCTTTCATATAATTTAGTAATCTAATATAAATAGTTAAAATTACTCTGTAGAGATTTATTTTTATCTCAGAACTTGAGCTAAAGCTGAATTTTTTTCTTTTATTTTATTGAGCCATTAGAAAAACAGTTTTTGTTTTTAATTTAATTTGTTGGCACTCTTGCTCAATCTTCACTGGGTTTAGCCCCAGTGACGCGGTTGAGAGAGAAGTGCAGGGATCTCCTGGAGTCATGCTTTTCCCTCCACAGTTGGAGGGACAAGTCTGGTTTGGAGTTCTCTCGCCAGATTGTAAATATTGTATATAGGTATGTATGTGTTCTTTTTATTCATTTGTTTTAGATTATTTTATTCTTATTTATTGTATTTATATTATTTTTCTGTATGATTTATTTTATTTACTGTACATAGAGTGTGAATGCGATCTGTGAACACTATTATAAATGTCCTTGAGACAGATTTGTAATATTTTTCAATAAATAAGCTTAAAACAAATAAAAAAATAAAATTTAATTTTTTAAATAACTGTAATAACAATAACAAAATAATATTGTTAGATAGACACCATACTCCCAATCGAATTTATTTATTTTTCGTGCAATTAAAACATGATCAAATGTTTTTATTTATATATTTTTTTTTAAGTCAATGATCATTTAGTTGAACAATTTATTTCTGCATTACATTAAGTCTGCTTTAATGTAATTAATTCTTAATTAAATTGTATTATATATTTTATTTTATTAAATATATAGATATATAAAAAAATGTTTGATCGATAGAAATAAAAATCAAAAAAGAAAAGATATCTAAATATTCAAATTAAAGGGATGTTAGTTGTAGGAAGGGTAATAAAAACCGACCTAGTCAATGCAGTGTTGCCAATAACTCAATTACCCAGCCTCCCCTAAATGACAACATTGCATCTTCCTTTCACTTTTTTAATATTAACTCTTCTTCAACAGCTAATATTAAATCAACCTATTATAACTTCTCTCTATTCTTACACATTTATGAATCATTTATACTCCGAAATAGTTTATTTAAATAAAATGTATAATCTAATAGAGATGTAGAAATCCAAAGGAATAAATGACAATGTATAATTTTTTTTTAATTCAGTTTTGGCACTAGATTATCACGAGTTAAAAAAATCGTTAAATAAAAATAAATATTTAAGAATGGATTTGGCTGGTTTAGGAATTTAATCCCTTAACATAGGTGAAGTTTTTAAATTCTGCTCTTAACTTATTGATGGGCGTTGGAAATGCATCAGGCAGTTAGTTAACTCATCGATAGATCTATTATTGGATCCACTGGATATAACTTCATTTTAATGTCTGTGTTGTTATTTCTCAATTTATTTAACATATTTATATTCAGTTTACTTTCTATCTATATTTATTTCTATTTTGAAATAAAGAACGCTTCAAATTATTTCACAATGGTTTATTGTTTCCAAACAATTATACAACTAATGTAACATTACCTTCCTAATTACAACGAAAAATAAATAAAAGGTGATTCCAATTAATGGACTTAACTTCTTTTTTTTAATCATTATTAATATGCTAAAAAAATAGTATTACCTAAATGACACATTAAAAATTCAAAAACCAAAACAAATAACATATAGAACATAACCTTTGCAGCAGAACATATAGAAAAAACTAGAGACCATATCTTTCCTCCTAATTGTCCCATTTTAACAAATTTTTCCTTTGTTTTTAGGAAATCCCGTAAATTTTTAAAAATTAATACAATGCAATATCAAAAAAAAAATGTATACTCCTTGAGTTATTCGGAATTTAATTTTACCATCTCTCGTAATTTTTTTCCAGCTTCTTTTCGTTGAAGTATGTTATTTAGATAAATTTAAAGGGTGTCGAAAAAATAACTTTAGCTAAGTTTCATTGAAATCGGTACATTTGTTTAGGCGCTACAGTCTATAGCAACGCAGGTTTTTCGGCTGCCATTTTCAAAAGTAAAAGGCGGATAGTAATTCCGATGAAGGAGGATCATCCTCGGGTGACCTCTAATTTTATGTCCAAATTTGAAAAAAATCGGTCCAGTAGTTTCGAAGAAAATGGGCGGACGGCTATATATAAAATATTTTATAGTATATATATAAAATATTTTTATTCATTTTTCGAATTCTACTTATCCTTAAATGTAAAACCTCAAATTTTGAGAGGGGGTTTGGTTTTTGAATTTTTCGGTCCATCACAATGGTTCATTACTGAAAATAATAAGCCAAAAATTCAGAGGGAAAATATTTCCTTATAATTTTATTTAATCTTTCATGTGTTTTGTAAGCTTGTAGGAAGGTTAAGTTTCCGCTAGAATCAGGCCCTGTCTCGACTAGAGTCTAAAATGGGAGCCTTTTTTCAGGAAAATGTATATACATATATCATTTATTAATTATATAATAATTATGTATGTTTATAGAAAAGTGGTTTCTAGCCGTTTAAATATATGATAATTAACCCAAATTTACAAAATAATTATTTGTGGAACCTAACATACCACGTAACTAGATAACCATAAAATAAGAAATTAAAAATAGGTCTTAAATCCTGAAAAATAAATTTATCACTCAATATAAAAAGTACAAAACACTTCTGTTTGAGGTACATCGAAGGAAATTTAGGAAAATAAACAAAAATATAACTATTATTTTGGAGGTGAACCGTACTGGTACCGGTATAAAACAATAATCTTCGAAAGCCTCAGAGAGGTCCACCAATCATTCTACGGCAATAAAAAAGTACAAAACATTTATGTTGAGGTACCCAAAAATTTGAGGAAATAAACGAATAGAAAACAATTTTTTTTTTGTACTAGTAAATGATAGAACAATAATCTCGAAAGCATTTTGGGGGGGGGGAAGGGGGCTGGCTCGGGGGATCTCGGCGACCTGGCTAGAATCCATCTGGCCGATCCTAAACTCAGCATAAATCGCTCTCCAACGATACAGGTTTTAAAAAATTGATTGATTCCATCGATGGAATTAGTACTGAATTTAGGAACTTGTCCCAAACGTTTAATATTGTATATTAAATAAAACCTGTATCATTAAAAGGCCTTGCGTTAAGTACAGCGTTTCCACCTTATATATTTTTTTTTTAAATTTCCCTTGTGGTCAGTCAAATTTTCCCTTTTTTCCCTCATAATGAACTTAAAAATTCGTTCACACTTAAAAATCCCTCCCAAGTATATATAAAATAATATGTTATATTGTATAGTTGCATACAATTGGTTTATATTGTATCGTTTTATATTATTGGTTGGCGGTTCTTTAACTACGTATTACCGGTTATATCCAGATACTTTAAGATCTGCTTGACTAAATACTTCTTTCTTTTTTTCCCCTTTATTTTATTATGACTCTGATAGCATTCGAAGAGCTAATATTTTGAATTCATGGGCTAACAATAAAATAAATAAATTAAATAAACGAAAAACTCGAGTCTGCAGCATTGAATTAGTTTTATATTTTAAATATATATATATATATATAAAAACAAATAATTTAAATGTGTTAAAAAAAAGAAAGAGTCTATTTAATCTAATATATTAATTGAAAAAATATTTTTAAATAATATATTAAAACTATTAACATGAAAATTAATATTATAATCGTGGAAAATGCAAGCCCTACTGAATTGACCGCCAATTAAACAAGCCGCCATCTTTCCAGTGGAAATTTCCATTAAAACATATTATGAACTCTGCTAATATGTATATAATTTTTTTTTTCAAAAAATGCTGATTCAATTTATTAAGTTTACAATTTTGAATGTTCTGACTAACAATGGTATTTAATAAGTTTTATTCATCAATCTAATATAATTAAGTGTAAGTGCAATTAATTTTAAAAGTCGTTAATAAAATGTTTTAACATTACGAATAATTTTTAAACAAAAATGATTGAATTTCTAAATGAGACGAGAAGGTGGGGGAGGAGATAAGGGAGAGAACTTAAGCCCCATAAAAATTGAAAAATATACATTTTTTTCATTGGTTCATATAATTGAACCGACCCAAACATTTAAACAATCTCGATATTTCTGTTTTAAATTATAATTAATCATTATCTAATAAATATAAGCACGTATCTAAAAAATATGTAAACATTTTATCCATAAAAGCATCAATGTTATTGTAATTACTATTATTTAAAAAAAAAATGGTTCTAATTTCTTCAGTAATGGTTCCAATGGTTCTAATTCAAACTTAGATTCCAAAAAAAACGAATGCTAAATATGACAAAATATTGATTTTGTATCCGAAAAACCTGGTTTGAATTATTTATGTGATTCAAGTTAGGTTATATTCGCATTTACAATACGTAAATCGGTAAATTAATAAAATACATATTATGAAAAATATCTTCTAGAAAAACAAAAATGAAATTTCTTTTGCCTCCAGCACAAAATGTTAAAAATGCTTATTTAAAATTAAATTGAAAATTCCATTCCTACTGATAGAAAGAGATATAATACTTAGAATAATATAATACGCATAGAAGAAGATAAGTCGATAAATTAATTTTATTAAAATTAAGTTGAAATTACCCTCTTCCCTGATAAATATGGAAAAATTCGTAACGGAGAAAATATCTATAGCAAAATAAGCATGATATAAAGATATGATACAAAGAAAAAATTCATAGCAGCCTTAATTAGTGTTTTAGTAATTTATGGGTTAATAAGTTTGATATTCAGATAGGAGTCCTACAAATTATATTTATTTAAATATTATAACAATCATTTACGGCTATTATAATTGAGGAAAATTTTCTCTATTAAAATAGTAGGTGATTTACAATCAAGAGTTAGGGATAGGAAATGGCTGTCTTCATTCGGGCACAATCGGGTATTTTCGGAAATTGCGCGCCCTGAGTGATCGTGAACCGAACCCAACTTAGAGCAGCGAAAGAAAAAACTAGTGTTTTTTTTTATAATAGTTATTAAAAAGAAAAAAATATACTTATAAGGGTGATTTTTTTATATTTTTGATTGATATTTGTTCACAGAAGTTGTTTGTTCATAGAACATTCGTTAAATTTAAAAATAGAAGATAACATGATTGTTTAAGTATTCGGTCCAGATCACACATGGAAACAGACATTGAAAAATGAAAAAAAAAAACTTTGAAAGGGGTTCAGCCTTAAAATTTCTCCCCTCCCTCACATAATTCCGCTAGAAATAGAATCATGTTTATTATTTTTAAAAAATCGATGTATTAATATATTTTCCTCTTAACATGGCGAATTATTTAAAATTAAGAGTTACAAATTTGAAAATATAAAAGCCCCATCTTCTTTCGGAAAAATTCGGCTAATTTTGGGAAGCTGGGATTAGCGTGCTCAGGTAATCTTGAATCCGGCCGCATTGAGGGCCGAAAAGGGACTATATTAATACAAATATTAATATATATTTGTAAAAAAAGAAACCTGGAAAATTATTTACCAAATAGTTTTACACCAATTCTCAAGATTAAATGAACATTTAAGTTTTTAATATTAGTAATGTTTTTTCTTCATTAGGTTAGGTTAAATTTAACACAGCATTAAACCTAGACTAATTTTCCTTAATTATTTTAAAATCAGAACAATTATTGACAGAATCTTAACAATTACAGTATTCTAATCTAATTGATCTTGAATCCCCCACAATCTTGGAGTAACGATGGAACTTACTGGAGATTTGTTTTAATATATTATCAATATATATTTTTTTAAATATTTAAAATTATTATTTTTAAGATAATTAAATGCAATAAACAGCATTCTTTTTTTATTTTAAGGGTGTTAAAACGCTGAAAAGACAAAAAAAAAAAAAAAAAGAATATTGTCACAAGTTAAGGATATAATTGTATTAAATTATTTGCAATTCAACTAAATCTCTGCTATAAGAAAAAGTTATGAAGTAAAACAGCTATTTTGGAATAAAATTGTGTTTTAAATGATTCTAAAATAATAAAGCAAGTTAATTATAACAAAGAAAATGCTTGGAAAATAATTATGAAACAGCATGCACTAAAAATTAAAAATTCATAACTCACAGCAGTAGGTAAGTTCTAATGTGGTTTTCTTTCTTGAACTAAACTAATCAATATTAACACATTTACAACACTTTTCACACACATAAAATAAACCAAGTCAACACGAACCGAACTAAAGACAGAATAATTTTAAGAGACAGAAGATATGCATAGTGGCGCTATGGCAGTGCCTACTTGATGAGCGATTGCTGGCTTCTGATTGGCTGTCTTAGTTAGATTTACCGCCATTAGTAACATAGCGTCACTTCGTTCCAGCTATAGTGCAAATATTCAAGTTAATAAGATTCTCTATCCTGGGATTTCAGTTTCTACATATTTATAAGGTATTTTATCATTATTAATTTTAATATCGATTCAAATTAACGCACAATTACCATACCATAGTAAAATTACTTATTTTCTTGTTCAACAATATAAAAAAAATCACATATCACATAATATATACTAGTATAGATTAAATATTTTAATTCTTTAACGAATACAAAGTATTCTTTAATACATTTTATAATAATAAGAGATTATTTAGATATTTTGGAATGTTTTAGTCTCTACATAAAGTTTTTTTCAGATATAAATAAATTTTACTTTAAAATATTTAATTTAAAACCGTTGACAAATATGTTTTTTATGTATATTTATGAAATTATAAATTATTAGAGTCAATTAAATTTTATTTCACTTGTTTAACTAGTTTGGAATCTATATCTGCAAATAAATGATAATTATTCTTTCTAATATGTTATAATGGAATTAATACGAATTATAAAATGGTATTTAACGTTTTCAAATAAGTTTTAACGAATAAAAAACTAGAAACAGAATTTTTAATGATTAAAGAATTAATACATGTTATAAAACTTTTAAATTATTTAAATATTTTATTAGTTGTATTATCGCTAATGTTTTGTTGTTTACTCTTTTTCAGATCATTATCGGTTCAGGTATGAAAAAATGTATACTTAAATATATTATTTAAAGGCCTTGAAAATTATGTGATTTATGAATTATTTTTAATAAAATAATAATGAACTATTAGAATCAATTAACATTGATTCATACCTATTTAAACAATAATTATTTATTTTTAAAGGAATTATTACGAATTATTTAGCATAGTATTATATGGCTTAAAGATAGTTTAATATAAAATATTGAAGATGGTGCAGGCTTGTAAAGGCGGGAAAAGATCTACATGGTCTGTAGTGCAAACACAAAAAAAAAAAAAAATATAGAATTTATTCAAAATACTTCAATAAAAGTAAATATTAAATTGAATTTCGTTTTGATACCACTATATGACAAAAAGAACATATTTGATCTTTGAGTTTTGATTTATATAGGATAAAAAAAATTAGATATAAGATGAAATTTTTAAACAAATATTTGAATTCTGAAATGAATTAATAAAAGAATAAGAGTTAATCGATTAATTGTTAGTAAAATTATTTTCATAAGTAATTCTAAAAGTATATCCGCAATTTAGCGGAATCAGAATATATATTTTTAAAATTAATTTTTAGGTTGTTTAAACGCATGTTTTAATAAATTTAAAATATTCGCGCCTGCAAAGAGAGGTTTTTAAAAGGTTATATATCGATTAAATTATAAATTCCTTTTTACTTTGGCATAATGAAGCACATGTTTTTAAATAAATATAATATTAAAAATGAGAAAATCGAACACTTTTTTGGAATGAATATTCAAAAAATTAACACTGAAAAAATATATAAATAACACTAGACACTAGGGTAATGTTAACCGAACCGAGGCCAGAAACAGACTGACTAAAATTAAGTTTGAGAGAAACGGATACAGCAGCCATATTGCAGAGTTAGCATTCAATATAGGTAATTAGATTGGTCGACTGCTAGCAATGAGGATATTAAGTTAGCGAAAGGGCTTGGTCTCTTTAGTTTTCTTATTTCCTCTCCAATTACTTTCTTAATATGTTAGTAATGGAAGTTTTCATTTGATTTCCTGTAGTTTTTAATATTGGTGCTAACATTGTTCTCACACTTATTTGCCTTTAGGTCTATTTTAATTTTAATTTTAACATGTTAAAGAAGGGAGCAGAGATTCTCCGTTAAAAAAACTAAATATGATTATTTATTAAAATAAACCCGAAGGTTCGATGCCGATACCACCAATCGATGTCTGCATCTTTCCATCCACCAGCCGCTATCTAATCCCAATCCCGCCAGATCAAACTTAAAGCAATCTTCCCACCTTCGCTTTGGCCTACCCCTTGGACGCTTGCCAGGCGACAAGGCGCATATTAACTTTTTATAAATTCATTCATTACTAAGTTCAACGATTTTACACGCTCATTTTATTCGCCTCAACTTAATCATCTCAATTATATTAACCGGGTAAAGTTCGTGCAATTCAACGTTGTGTAACCGCCTAGATCTCCGGTTGACTCATCCTTCTTCAGTCCGAATATTCTTCGCAATACTTTATTTTCAAAAGCCTTAAGATGTTACTCACCCCTTAATGTAAGCGGCCACGTTTCGCATCCATAGAGAACCGTAAGGAAAGATAACTCACTTATCTGTTAAAATAAATAAATAATAAGGCTTAGCGAACCCGAAGGTTCGATGCCGACACCACCAATCGCTTGTTACACACCTCCCTCCACCGTTCGCCGTCCAAACCCAGTCCCTTCAGATCGGCTTTGATGCAATCTTCCCACCTTCGCTTCGGTCTACCCCTCGGACGCTTACCATTCGGCACAGCAAATATTAACCTTTTAGGAATTCTCTCGTTACTAAGCCCAACAACTTTACAAGCCCATTTGATTCGCCGCGATGAAATTACCTCAATTATATTACCCAGATACAGCTCACGCAATTCGGCGTTGTGTAACCGTCTGAACTCTCCGGTTAACTCATCCTTCTTCGGTCCGAATATTCTACGCAATACTTTATTTTCAAAAACCTTAAGACGCTGCTCATCCCTTAATGTAAGCGGCCAAGTTTCGCATCCATAAAGAACTGTAGGCAAGATAATTGTTTTATAGATTCTAATTTTTAAGTTCCGGGACAAGAGGCGCGAACTAAGTAGTTTTGTCACAGAAAAATAACAAGCATTTCCCGCCTTCAGTCTAACCTTAATCTCCTCTTCAATTTCGTTCTTTCTAGTTATCGTAGAACCTAGAAACCTAAATTTATCTACCTGTTCAAACATATTACCATCTATATCGATATCACCAGTAGTATCGCCATTTTTGCAGCTAACCATATATTTTGTTTTATCCACGTTTATTTCGAGTCCTAGTTCTTTACCGGCTTTCATTAACGTTGTCGTATTTAGTTTTATAGTTTCAACGTCTTCGCTTAACAGTACCAGATCATCAGCATAGCCCAGCACGGATGTTGTCCCGCCCAGATCCAACCCTTTCTCGGTTCGCATTACCTCCCTAATGGCATGTTCTAATGCCAAATTGAACAGTACAGGCGAAAGAGAATCCCCCTGTTTTAAGCCCGTACGAACCTCAAATTTTTCGGACAAATTATTACCGATTCTAACTTTATTGAGTGTCTCCGTCAAGCACATCCTGACTAGATTTACTAGTTTTTTTGGAATCCCCTGCTCGATTAGAATATTATACAGTTTCTGGCGGTCAATAGAATCGTAAGCCTTTTTAAAATCTATATACAGCTGGTGAACAATACCGTTATACTCCAATTTTTTCTCTAATATTTGCCGTAAAGAAAATATTTGATCAATAGTCGAACGATTCCGTCTAAATCCGCATTGGTATTCTCCGATAATTTCCTCGGCGTATTCCGTGATTCGACTGGTTAAGATTAAAGTGAATATTTTATAACATACCGGAAGGAGTGAAATTCCTCGATAGTTATTACAATCCGTCCTCGGACCCTTTTTGTGAATCGGAATAAGAATAGATTCTTTCCATTCTTCAGGTAATTTCTCGTTCACCCAGATCTTTTTAACCAACCGATGTATTTTAGAAACTCCAGCTTCCCCGCATGCCTTAATTAGTTCAGTAGGAATATTATCGGTTCCCGCTGCTTTATATGATTTTAATTTTCCGATAGCTACTTCAACTTCCTCTTTACTTGGTCCTTCTATTAACGGTTCAGCACTCTGGTACTCAGAAGGAGGACACAGATCATAATTTCCCGTATTTAAAATATTGTCAAAGTGGTCCTTAAACTTATTCAATATGTCAACCGGATCGGTCAGAATATTGTTATTATCATCCCTAATTCCAGACGTTACGGGCCCTACATATTTACGTGATCTGTTTATACCTTTGTACATGTCTCTTACTTTATTTTCGATTCTATTAGTTTCTATTTCAATTATTTTATTTTTAAGATACTCCCTTTTTTTATTTTTGAGCAATTTTGTCGTTTCGTTCTTTGAGATTCGGAAGTATTCCAGATTGTCTTCGCTAGGATTATTTAGAGCTTTTAATTTAGCGGCTTTTCTTTTTTCGCACATGTTTAAGCAATCTTCATCAAACCACGGTTTGTTATTCTTATTTTCCTTTTTTCCTAGACACGAGTTACCGACCGCTTTAATATTATCCCTGATCTCTACCCATAACTTGTCAATATCCTCGTGTTCCTCGTCAGGAAGCTCTAAAGCTTCAAACCTATTCTTAACATCTAGCTCGAATTGGGTTCTAATGGATGGATTTTTTAATTTTTCCAAATTAAAATTCTCAAAATCGAACCGGTTTTCTTTTCTCTTTTTTATATTAAGTTTTTGTCGAAGTTTCGCGATTACTAATTCATGATCCGACCCACATTCTGCTCCGCGATAAGACCGTACATTGATTATACTGCTTTGCCAGCTGTGTTGTATCAAGACATGATCGATTTGATTTCGTGTTTGCGAATCCGGTGATGTCCAAGTATATTTATGAATATCCTTATGTTTAAACGTCGTACTTTTAATTATCAGGTTTTTCGAGATGGCAAAGTTTATCAGACGGATTCCATTATCATTACTATATTCGTGCAAACTTTCTTTACCAATCGTCGGAATATAAACTTCTTCCCTTCCAACCTTTGCGTTCGCGTCACCTACAATTATTTTCATGTAGTTTCGCGGTAGTTTATCATAAACCCATTCGAGTTTATCGTAAAATTCACTTTTGACTTCATCGTCACTGTCTTCGGTCGGACAATGTATGTTTATTAATGCGATTTTAAACCAACGTCCCTGAAATGTAGCTACCGAAATTCTATCACTAAAGAATTGTACGTCCCTCAAAGCGGATAGTAATCTACTCCTAATTAGAAACCCGGTACCTAAACAGTGATTCCCGCTTCCTCCGTACCAAATAGTGTACTTTCCTTCCCTCATCGAGCCCTCCCCTGGCCAGCGAACCTCTTGCAGAGCCACGACATCCAAATTGTACCCATTTACCTCATTCGCGACCGATTTTAGCCCCCCTGCTGTGTTTAAACTCCTTACGTTCCACGTACCAATATTTAAATCCCTATATTTCAACTTGCACCATGAATCCCCTAAAGCAGTCCCCACCCGGAGACCCGAACGGGGGACTAGTTTACCTCCGGATAATGAGCGTTTTACCTTAGGGAGATCCATGACTTTTTGTGGTGTTTGGTGAACTAAAGATATGTGAGTAGGGCGTTCAATCCTACGTCACACCCTCCAGCAAGTCTGGTGGGCCCCTACCTCCAGCAAGTCTGGAGGTCCCCTCCCTCCAGCAAGTCTGGAGGGCCCCTCTCATTGTTGGTCAGCGAGTCCATCGGACTTAGCCGGGAGGAACTTCCAAGGAATTTCCACCGACCATCCCCACATCCGCCACCCGTGGGACGCTCCCCATACGCGGTAATGAGCCCGCGCGAGGTCCTTATCTGTTAATATATAATATATCTCTTAGTAAAAGTTTTAGCAGCGTCTTAAAGTTTTTGAAAATAAAGTATTGCGTAGAATATTCGGACCGAAGAAGGATGAGTTAACCGGAGAGCTCAGACGGTTACACAACGCCGAATCGCGTGTGCTGTATCCGGGTAATATAATTGAGGTAATTTCATCGCGGCGAATCAAATGGGCTAGTAAAGTTGTTGGGCTTAGTAACGAGAGAATTCCTAAAAGGTTAATATGTGCGGTGCCGAATGGCAAGCGTCCGAGGGGTAGACCGAAGCGAAGGTGGGAAGATTGCAATAAAGCCGATCTGAAGGGACTGGGTTTGGACGGCGAACGGTGGAGGGAGGTGTGTAATAAGCGATTGGTGGTGTCGGCATCGAACCTTCGGGTTCGCTAAGCCTTTTATTATTATTATTGCTTAGTAAAGGTTTTGCAAATTCTGATTTTTAACGTTCGGTTCTGATTTATAAAAAAAAGGTCAAAATTCTTTTAACTAATTATACATATAAATGCATATGTGTATATATCTTCTAGATCTCTGGAAAATTTGTCAATAATTAAATCTACCTATTTTGTATTAAGGGCGGACAGTGGATCCAGTATTTAATTTATGGAAGATTTTTTTTAAATATTTTATTTATTAATTTATTTTATTATTTATAATAACGGTAATTAATCTTCAAGAAAAAGAAAAAATACCTTTATGGTGTGATTAAGTGATGAAATGAAAAAAAAAAATTGGTAATTATCGGAATATTAACGTTTTCAGAGATAAATATCTTATATTTTTTTTTTTTGCCATATCCTTACATTTAGCTGTATATCTATTATCCATTATTGAAAAGATAATATATTGTGGTTGTTTTAAGTTATATCACACCCAAAAACAAATAGAGATCAATGAAAAAAATTATTATTTTCCATTTTGGGAGACTTCAGCCCGAACCCTCCCCCCATTTTTCTCCCCGTAAATCCGCTAGTGCGAAGCCATAAAACATAATTATTATTTTTGTGTAATAATTATTTTATGTAATAAACGCCAAGCAATAAAAAAAAAATCGAAACCAATCACCACATAGCTCTTCTCCGTAGTATTGTTTGCATTAACTAAAAGACATTTAAGCATATAGAGTCGTGTTAACGGAAGGCCAATATGTATATACTTATATCACAGGCAGAAATGGCAAAAATTCCATCTCTTCTTGAGAAATATCTCTTTTAAAATATTGAGAAGTAATACTTTAAAAATGTTTTATTTTTATGGGTGACTCAAGATCTTATGACCACACTATGAATTGAATTCCGATAATAGTCGAGTATGTCCGAAAGTAGACGGAGATACTGGCGGATATACGAGAGGAAGCCTCCTCTCAAAATTTAAAAAGAAATTTTTTTACTTTGGTCCAACCGTTTGAGGTTTGAGGGAGTAAGACCAAGACCAGGACTGGTATAAAAAATGGATTTTTTAAATAAAAAGTAAGGCAAAATAGTTACTAATACCTGACAATCTTAGTTACTTCATGTTAATAATTGCTATAACCAATATACTTTTGCATTTAATTTTTCATTCGGGCTTAGTTAGGTTTCTCCTATCTAAAAAATTACAATAATATCTCTATAGTAATAAGCAAATAAGTAACTGCAAGACTCTAACGAGACTCTTGCGTAAGACCAAGACTGAGTATGCAAGACCAAGACTCGTCTTGATCTCGCATTTGGACAATACTTGTTAAAACCGACACCACCAAAACCGATTGGTGGTGTCAGCATCGAACTTTTGGGTTTGCTTAGCCTTCATTATTATTGTAATTTTTCATTGCTCCACATTTGTTTGGGTGAGTGATATGGGCTGAATAAAGGGGTGGGAGATTATGATTTCTGGTGCCAGGAACATTTAACCATAGAGTTAATCCTCTTTCCTTGGTTGGGAAAAAAACCAGATCTAAATACTTTAAATGGCGTTTAAACCTTTCACAAACTATGGGAAGCACAAATGTTTAAATGATTTTTTCCCTGTGTTAGTGTTTTTGTTTTTTAATTTTTGATGTTTTCCATTTGCTAACGGTAACAAGAGAAATATTTAAAAAAATCTGGTTTGTTTCGCTCATCACACAACTTTTACTTACCACTCTCTTCTTAGTATAAATAAGTATTTTTAAACAAATAGCAGTGAAAGTAAAATTTATAGGTGGAATTAAATATTATTCAAAACAATTAATTACATGACCTATTTCTTTTAACGACTGTATATTTCAATTATTTATTTGATCATAATAAATAATTAAGTGTCACAAAATATTTTTAGTCCAACAAGATTGCCACTGATTAAGAAGACTGCTTGCTATATTTATTTATATTTCATTTTTTTTTTATTTGTTTAACGATCAGTATATATATATATATATATATATCATAACGTATAGAAGCATGTTCCAATCCTTCGGGCAAGATCGTGTGAGCTCGGGCGGGCTCGTATTTCTTAGGTTCCTCTATATACTATTCTCCCTTATGACCTCTTATTTCACCTTTAGTTAATTATAAATTTGTTTCATATTTTATTATTAACTATTTATTATAATAAAATCACTGCGTTCAATGTGAAATAATTAATTATAACAAATCAAAATATCTGGTGTGTCCACTCACACGACTTTCCTACCTATTTCAGAAAAGTTTTTATATCTTTACATATGTTCATGAAGAAACAAAAAAGAATTAAACTAGATACATTTTCCTGAAAATTGATCAAAAATAAGATTTGAGTACGATTTATTTGATAAACTAAAGCAATGTAAATCGGCTTAAGGTAGATTAGTGTAAAAATTTCAATACTGTCTAATATCAAAAACTTTTCGGCATAGCTTAGTATTGTCAAACAATAATTTCTGTTAAAAGTAGAGGAAATAGTGAAGATTGTGTGATGCGGGCAACAGATTTTCTTACTTTCACTTAGTCATCTTTATTCTCTCATTCACACCCTTTCTGACACCAGGATATGAACTCGTAATCTTTCATTGGAAATTTAATAGCTGTAACTCCGTTAATAGTTGTTTTTTTATATGGCTTTGTAGGGAATTTCATTACATTTCAAACGATAGGCTTAAATGTGTTTTTCGGACTCAGGGGGCTGTGAAACGTATAGATCCGTCGAAAACCGCATGTCGGAAATTTGACCCGATTGCCATTCTTTCCTTACCTAGTATAGGTAGGAAAGTAAAAAAAAATTAAAGGTACTTTAGAGGAAAAAATTTTGAAAATTAGCGGTTTAATTCCTGTTAGTGAACATCAAAGAATAAAATCTATATTGTATTAAAAACGCTTAATTTTACGTTAATATAATGAATTTAATCAAAATCGTAAAAATGTATTAAATCGATGATTCCGATTTGGCCCAATCCAGATACCTATCCTTCCAAAATAAACTTCAGAACCATCCGAATCCTCTCGTCTCTAACCTTGCTTCCTCTTCTATCCCTGATAATCCTCCGAGGCGTTTGAAAAGAAGATGGCCTCGAGATCTCCTATTATAAATACATAAAAATAAATATCATATAATTATAATTAAAAATAAATATTATCATTTATTTTTGCCTTCCTTTTTGACTGACCACCCCAACTATTCTTCTCTTCATTATCCACGACAGTCAACCAATTACCAATTATTATAAATACATTTTTTTTTTTTTTAGAGTGCTACCAGTGGGTAGTTTCTCAACAAGTGATTTCATGTTATCATTTTCTGTTATCAAATTTACTAAATGTATTTTATTTATTAATACAGTTGTAAATGCCATAAATAAAAAAAATCGATGATATAAAGTGCCATTTTCGGTAGCCGATTTGGCACATACAAACATTAAATATACAATTTCACTTTCGTATGACTTTTCATTTTTGAGCTAGACTGTTAACCCATACAGACCATTTTGCGTGACTTGTTTATTTGGTGACCTCTAAACGCGTATTTCTGTTATAAAATTCGGATTAGAAAAAAATCGCTAACGAAATGCTTTCCTTTACTTTACATAAATGGGTAAGTGAAAGTAAAAATGTCGCTATTAGTTAAGTTAGACAATTGTGTTTTCCATAGTTTGTGAAATGTCTAAACAAACTTTCACAATCATAAAATCAACTTACTTTTTCCGAATTATAAGGCATATACAGTTACTAAATTTATGTATGAGTCAAGAAAAGCATTATTGTTCCAATAATTACATTTTTTTTTTTTTTAACAGGCCATCACGAAACACTTAAACTTAATTTTATATAGTTTATTTATTTGTCTTCCATAGTAACTAAAGTCATTAAAAAAAATTAAAATAAAATAAGAAACCCCGTAAAGCCTGACTGAGTGTTTATTCATCCATTTTGAGCGTGCACAGCACAAGTCGAAAGCAGAGATGTAATTAAAGCTAATCAACCCTCGCATCTAACTGAAGAGGACAGTTTGGAGTTTGTGGAAGTTGCAAATCGCTATGTGAATGAAGGCAGATTAAAGGTTAAACCCGTGATCGCATTTTCTATAGGCGGGGATTTTCGATTTGGATTTTGGGAGGGGGGCGATGGACCAAAAAAAAATTGTGGGAGTTTTTTTTATGTGTTTATAATTCAACATAATTATTGTGTCACGAACAAATATAACATTGAATATTTAAAATTAATTAATGGGGCAAGTATGGCCACGACTGGTTTTTGTCCTAAAAATGATTATTTAAAAAAAAAAAATACTTGGTTTATAATTTTAGGACATTTTCTTTAAATGCCCCTCAAAGAGAATGAGAAAATCTAGTATATATATATATATATATACACTGACAGGCAAAAAATTCCACCCACTTGATTTTTCCATGTTTTCATCTAAATGACAGACCTGTGCCCTCTTAAATTCAAAGAGATATACTTCTCATAAAAGGTCTTAAAACTGAAACCATTCACTACTCTCTCATTAAAAATTGCTAATGATTTGGATTAAATATAAATATTCCGTGGTACAGACCCCTTTCTATCGAATTATTAACACCCCACTGAAAGTTTATAAATAGCTTCATCTCATCGTAACCTACAAATATTTCATTTGCTAAAATTCTCAGAATTGGGGGCGTTTTCAATCTGGAGATCGGCAAACTTTGTCTATTTAATTGGACACTAAAAACTCATGAATACCCACTTGCTTTCCACGTTAATCGTAAGATAATATGATCACAAATACAAAAATAAAAAAAAAAGGTTGCCTACAAAAATATTGGGCCGTTTGGCTTGATCCCCACCGCGAAAAAGTTAAAATAATGATGTTATATAGGCCAAACTCTCCAATATTTTTGTAGGTCACTTTTATTTTCAAATTTGTGATCATATTATCTTGCGATTCAAGTGGAATGCAAACGTAGTCTTATGCACAATTACTGCCAGTTACTTTTTGTAGCGGTTATAGAAAGTATCAGTTATATTTGAATCAATGTTATTATTCTTCTATTATATAAACATCTATTAACAGCACTAACAGATCCAGGATTTAATTTGGGATGGGGGCAACAGTCCGAAAGATTTTTCTTTGTAGGTATATATTATTACTAGTAGGACCGTGCGAAATATTCGCACAGCATATTGTTATCAAATGCCAAATAAATAAGAAAATAAAATAATGCAACGTATCAAAGTAATCAATTGTTACTTTACCAAGAAATATAATCGACAAAGGAAACAAAATTAATTTAAATCTACATTTTTGTTTGGAACCAACATATTTACGAATTTCAATAAGCTGTATCTTTGCGAAAAGTTGACCGATTTCAATGATTTGTTTTCCCTTTTATAGACAATTAAGTAATGTTTTAATCCGTATTAATTTAAGTCGTAGGAATAACCCAGGGAAAAGTGTGTAATTTTTTAGTTACTCGCAAATAAAGTTTCTTTTCTTTCATAACTTGTTTGCCTAAATTTTCTGGATGATTGGACTATTTTGCTCGCCTGAAGGAGAAGGATGCCTTCGAAATTGGTGGCTCAATCTCGAGATTTGGTGAAGAATTGACGATGATATGGCTTGCCGATCAAAAACACCATCGATAAATAATATAAACTCCTCCTGTCTCGATCATAGAGACCTCAAGTCGACGAAATGAGACATGTATCTAATGCCAGTACTACAATAAACGTCTGGATGTGTGGATACGAACTCCATGCCTTGCGTTATCTCGAAAATAGTACGTTTTGGGCTTAAAACTGCGTTTTAACGCAGGATCCGATAGTTCCGGGGAAACTATCAGGGTCTTGCTGTACGCATCAAAATCTTCAAGATCCAATTTGTCTGTTTGTATCGACTTTATTTATTTCAGAAAGAAAAACAAAAGTGGAGAGTACGATTCGCTAACCCACCGTGAAATTCTGAATCCAACATTCATGGTATTTGAGCATGACAGGAGCTTATATTTGGTACAAAATCTATTTCGAGCCTTACTGTAATAATATATGTACGGATATGTACGGATAATTGCTTCGTAAGAAAATAAAAACTAACTACCTATATGAAATGGTGTAGCAAACTACCTATGTGAAAATGATTCTTGAAGTCCTATTAAATGTAATTAGACGGACTATAATACTTTTAGCGATATTTTTTTTTTTTTTAAATCATGGTTATATTTTACCATTGGAGGGGGAAGCTTCAGTCCAAAAGCCCTCCCCTTCTCCATAGATGATCCTCATGTGATGGTCATTAACAGATCATATTTTATATGTTGATTAAAGAAAACTAGTTGATGTAAATTTTTTATTAAACGCTTTCGGGCTGAAGCCCCCCTCCCAAAATGGTAAAATATCACTACGTTTTACAGAAAAAAATATTAGAAACTATCACTTAAATTCTTCTTGTTCATGTAATTACATTTAATAGGACTTCAAGAACCACTTAAACACCATTTCACATAGGTAATTAATTTCTTTCTTTTTTTTTCAAATTAATTATCGTTATGTATATGTATATGAAATAAAAATCGTTCGAGGTGAAGTTCTCTCCCCCTCCCCTAAAAATTAAATCCTGGATCCGCTAGTGCCATTAACTATAAAACTGATCATGAAGAGAAGAATAGTTGGGGTGTTCAGTCAAAAAGGAAGGCAAAAATAAATTATAATATTTATTTTTTACATATGCCGACGGTTCGACCTGATGTTCAGGCCTTCATCAGGGCTAAGAAAATAATCAGATAACAAGGTATCCAGTCCTTCTTTTCATCTACAATTTCTCCCTTCAGAATTCAGTATTCCCTACATCTTGGAAACAAGCCATTGTCCTTCCTTTAAATAAAAATTCTAATCCGACCTCACCCGAAGATTTCCGCCCAATCTCAATTCTTTCCAACCTCTCGAAACCCCTAGAAAGATTGGTGCAATCCCAAGTCTCCAACTTCCTTGAAAAGTCCAACCAACTTGATCCTTTCCAATCTGGTTTCCGTCCCAGCTACTCCACACAATCCGCCTTAATTAAAATCACCAACGACATTCAAACTGCAATAGATGATAAAAAGTTAACCATCCTTATCCTTCTCGACTTCTCCAAAGCCTTTGATTCCATTAACCATTCCATCCTTTTCAACAAACTGAAATTATTATCCTTCTCCAATAGTTCCATCTCTTGGTTTCAATCTTTCCTCTCACAACGTACCCAAGCAGTCTCCATACCCAACCAACCACTATCTGCCTTCCTTTCTTTATCCTCTGGAGTTGCCCAGGGTTCAAGCATATCTCCTCTCCTTTTCAGCTCCTACATTAACGACCTACCTAAATCAATTCGCCATTGTTCCCATCACCTTTATGCAGACGATTCACAGATCTACCTATCATTTTCCCCACCTGAGTTACTGGGGGCATTTGCCAAGATCCAAGAAGACCTAGATCGAATCAGTGCCTGGGCAAATGTAAATGGATTAAGGTTAAATCCCGCCAAAACTCAGGCCATTGTCATTACTTCCAAGCCCCTTCTTAGATCCCATCCAGACTTTCCCATCCTTCACCTTAATGACCAGCCAATCTCCTTCAACTCCTCTGTTAAAAACTTAGGATTTTTCATTGATCAAAACCTCCTTTGGAATCACCATATTTCTCATATATCTCGACGGACAATTTCCACCCTCAAACTATTCCATCGCTTCCGCCATCTCCTACCTCAACATACGCGTAGACTCCTAGTTTCCTCTCTCATTTTCCCCCACTTTGACTATAGCTGTGTGGTGTATGATGGCCTCTCTGTGGAGCTCCGTGATAGACTGAAAAGACTAATGAACAGCTGTGTAAGATTTGTGATCGGGGCCCCAAGATACTCCCATGTTTCTCACCACTATGCTGAGTTAAAGTGGCTTTTCCCCTCCTTCCGAAGACAATATTTCCTAGGTACGTTCCTCTACCAAATCATCAACAGTCATCGTCCTTCTTACGCCTACAATCTTCTCCAGTTCAAATCCTCAGTCCATTCCCTGTCCACAAGATCTCGACCTTCTAATCTTTACATGCCTTCTCACAGATCTGCCTCATTCCAAAATTCCTTTGTTGTTCGCTCTGTCAATTTCTGGAATTCCCTCCCTATCAAAATTCGACATTCCCCATCCATATCCAAATTCAAAATCCTCCTATTCCAATTCCTATCCCAAGAACAGTCAGATAGTTGCTAACCATTCGAGCTGATTTTAATAGAGAATTTGATACATACAAATTCATTGATTGATTCATTGATACATTTTTATTTTTTAATTCTTTATTATTTTCTTAAAAGTGTATACTAGTGCAAATAGCTTTAAGTGCCTTGTAATAGTAATAATTGTTTTGTATATAGTTTCGTTTTTTTTTTATATAGAATGTTTACCTTATATTTTTTTTACATTATTTCTTTTTTTCGATTGAGTTTATTTTGGCCAGATGTGATCTTTTAATTTTGTTCTATTTTGTTATTCTCAAGGGACTGTGTCCCAGAATAAAATTATTTTTCTATCTATCTATCTATCTATCTATTCTCATCCCTTTTATCTATTGGCACATTCAAAATCAAACAGTGTCAGTTTCTGGTTTCAACTTAATATTTCTCTAAATTTACAATTTCCCAGTCCGCTGGTATTCCTCAAGGTAGTATTCTAGGTGCTGTAGTATCCCATCCTCTATACAGTTTATACAGCTGACATCCCAACCCATCCCAACACTGTCATCACCACATATGCCGATGACACATGTATCCTATCAGTAAACAATGACCCAGCAATTGCATCCCAAATGCTTCAATCACACATCATAAATCTAGAAGAATGGTGTCAAAACTGGAAAATTAAAATAAACTCCAATAAATCCCACCAAATTACCTTTACCCTTCGTCGTAAACCAACGACTGCATGTCCTACAGTACAAGAAACCGCTCGACGTTTCCGATTACTCCAGCACTTACTAGACAAACGCTCTAAACTTCTCATTAATTACAAAAGACTCATATACTTCACTATAATAAGACCTATTTGGACTTACGGAGTTGGGCTATGGGGCTCCACTAAACCATCGAATTCCTCTCGCATCCAATCCTTACAATCCAAAATCCTTCGTAAAATCCTCAATGCTCCTTACTTTGTCACTAATAAAATTATCCATAAAGACCTTAATGTTAATAATGTTTCAGATCTGGCCCAATCCAGGTACCTTTCCTTCCATAATAAACTTCAGGATAATCCCAACCCTCTCGTTTCTAATCTTGCTTCTTCTTCAATTCCTGATAACCCTCCGAGGTGTCTGAAAAGAAGATGGACCCGTGATCTCTTAATATAGTCATATCATTAGAGTGCTACCATTGGGTAGTTACTCAGCAAGTATATTCATGTCATTATATCTATTATGTCCAAATTTAATAGATGTATTTATTGAATACAGTTGTAAATGTCATTAAGAAATAAAAAAAAAAATTTACAATTTTTTTTTATATTGATGGATTTTTCATGAATTTAAACTGTACTTGGATAAGGCAAGAAGTAGTTCTATAAGATGAGATACAAGAAAAATACAATAAAATCATTATTTATTATATTTATCAGTCAGATGCATTTATTCTGATTATTTAAATAAGGACTTGGTTCTATTGGTGGAGGTTACACGTGGTTCACAATCACTTCGGTCACACTTGTTCATGGAGTGCCGAATAGTATTTCGGATTAACTCGGATGCATTCGGCACTCTATGAACAAGTGTGACCGAATTATTAATGTACTCATTGACTTTATTTTATATAATTATAAATTATAATTACACGATGAAATTATTATTATTTTGCGGATAAAATCACTGCTTTGAACTTTAGACTCAACCTGTCTGTGCAGGTTAAAACACTGTGCTTCGCTTCAGTGTAGTCCCAGCTACGTACCAATACATATCGCAACAATTATTAAAATTATTTTTTATAAAATAAATTTATTGCATCTCCTAATGAATTGCAATTTTATATTTCTGAGAAACGATCGAAAAACGTTTCTTTAACATTTACAATAAGTTACTGATATAATTTTAAAAATAAATAAATGCTGCCAATTAAATTAATTTATTCTTAAGGTACGCACACATTAAATATATTCTGTATAGTTATAAATTATAATAAAGATGATAAAAATATTTCATTTTCATTTAAAACACTTACTTTGAAGTTTAAAATCCGCCTGTCTGAGCACTAGTGCATACAGGATTTAATGTTTTATTGGGGGAGGGAGGAGCTTCAGCCCGAAAGCTTTTTTTTTCATATATATAAAGGTAATTTATTTGAAAAAAAAAATAAATAAACTATTATATCATAAATAAATAAACTATTATATGACATGTTGTTAAGTGATTCTTGAAGTCCAATTAAATGTAATTATACGAACAATAATACTTTAAGAGATACTTTTTAATATTTTTTTCTATAAAACATGGTTATATTTTATCATTTTGGAGGGGAGGGCTTCAGCCCGAAAGCCCGCCCTAGATTCGCCTGTGTGTCTGAGTAAGTTTTAAAATTGTACTTCACCGTTACAACGTTGCAATACAACGTTATATTCTATAAAGCTATAATACATCGTCTGCTTATTGCAAAAACTCATCAAGTGACATCTCAAATCTGGTGTGACCACTCACACGACTTTCCTACCCATTTCAGAAAAGTTTTTATATCTTTTCATATGTTCATGAAGAAACAAAATAAATTGAATTAGATTCATTTTCCTGAAAATTTATCAATGAAAATATTTGAGTACGATTTATTTGATAAATTAAAACAATGTAAACTGGCTTAAGGTAGATCAGTGTAAAAATTTCAATTCTCTCTAATATTGCTGATTAAAACATTTTGATATAGCTTAGTATTGTCAAACAATAATTTCTGTTAAAAGTAGAGGAAATAGTGAAGCTTGCGTGACGCGGGCAACAGATTTTCTTACTTTCACTTAGTTATATTTCTTCACTCATTCACTTCTTTGTGACACCAGGATATGTACCCGTAATCTCACATTGGAAATTAAATAGCTGTAACTTCGTTAATAGTTGTCCGAAATGAACGATTTTTATATAGTTTTGTAGAGAATTTCATCACCTTTCAAAAAAACACTTTTTATTGCGCTAACAAGCTATTGCGCATGGAGCACCGAATTTCTGTCACAGGCATCAGTAGTCAAAACCCAACAAAATAGAAAAAAAAGCAACAAAATCGATGCAATAGCTCCCGAGAAAATCTTGGCACAAACAGACAGACAGACAGATCAATACAAATATGTTTTTTCGGACTCAGAAACGTATAGATCCGTCGAAAACTGCATATCGGAATTTTGACCCGATCGCAATACTTTCCTTACTTTGTAAAATCTTAAAATTGTTCACATTTAGTAACTATATTTGATATACAAAAAGTAGCGAAGGGATATCGAAGGCCTAATATATTTCGATATTTCATCAATATTTATTATAAAAATTTTCAAAATATGAATACAAAGATAAAAATTGAATCTCTAGCGCATTGTCGCATCAAAAAACATTATTTTCCTCTTTAAATTAATTAATGGAAATATCAATTATTTAATTCCCCTCGGTAAAATTAATTTTCTAGTTCCTGACCATCTCTTTGTCATCCTCAGGGTTTTCCAGAAATTCCCATTCAACCAATTATACTTTCCATTCTCCCATAGATCGGATTCAGAGAAATGCTTATTTATTTTCATTCTACACAGATTTCGTTGACAATTTGTGGCTTTGGTTTTCTAGGTTCTACTAACTAACGATTCTAGGCAAATTAAGTTTACTGAGAAAAGTCCCCACCCTTTCCGAGAGGTGGATATTATTGAAATTTCGAAATTTTGCTCTACTATGAACTAAATTTTATATGAAACAGACAAGATGAGAATGGTTTTTTTTCAACGATCAGTTCACAGAATGACCAACTCCAATTTCAACATTTTCGAATAATGTAATTTCACTAATCTTTCTAGTTGGAAATTTTATATCTGTACATAGAGTAGGTAAGTTGATTCCAGAGCAGCTGATTGCAGTATTGAAATATAAAACTGTGAATAAAGGTATACATTTTGCTACTAGAAACAACACTAAAATTAATAAAAAATGTTAAAATTGGAGTTAGTCATTCTGTCAACTGAAAGGCTTATATAATTCTTAGCGCTTTCCGAAAACGTTAGTTTTAATTTTAAAATTAAAATATCGAATGGACTTTATCGATGGTAAAATATCGAATATAGGAAGGAAAGTATAGATATTTCTGTAATATTAAATGACCCTCCCTAACAAAGGGGTTTGTGTCATTCAGGTGCACTGTACTTTTTATCGATAAATAAGGTTGAAATTTAAAAACGCGTTCTTAAATGTTTATTTCCATCAAAAATATACTCTGTGACTTTTTGCTACAACAATTATTATATTAAATGTATAGACTACATCCTGTCCTACAGTATCCTTTAACAATATTCCACTTATCCCTGTCGAACAGATCCGTTACCTAGGACTCCTTGACAAACGTCTTACTTGGAATCCTCATACTAGATTGAAAAGACAAGAAACTGCTAACAGATTCCGACTACTACATCACTTACTTGACAAACGCTCTAAACTTCCAATATTCTACAAAAAAACTCATATACACTTCCATTATCAGGCCCATTTGGACATATGGAATAGAGCTTTGGGACTCCACAAAACCATCAAATTCTTCCTGTATCCAATCCTTACAATCCAAAATCCTCCGTAAAATCCTTATTATGTCACAAATAAAATTATTCATAAAGACCTCAACATTCCCTTTGTTGAAGTCTTGGCCCGGACTAAGATACTCCTCTTTTAATTCTAAACTCCTTGATCACCCTAACCCTCTAGTTCATAACCTATTATCTAAAACAATTCCTGAGAATCCTCCGAGGCGTCTGAGAAGAAGATGGCCAAGGGAACTTCTAAATTAATTTAATTTTGAAAGTGTTACCAATAGGTAGTTTCTTGACAAGTTTTTATCATGTTTTATTTATCATTTTAGCAGATTTACTTATTGTATATATGTGTATACAGTTGTAAATATTAAAAAAAAAAAAAAGAATAATAAGTTATAATGAAATGCGTTACATGTTTAAACATACACTAAGCTTTTGATGTTTTAACTCAATTATTGTGTAGGTTCACCTACTAACTATAATTTAAAAACTAAAAATGGCGTTCAATAGAATAATATAATTTTCATTTATTAAAAAAAATTTAATCGTTTTTTATTTGATTTGAGTAGATAGTTGGAGGTTACAGCCAGTGAAAAAATGTTTCATTTAATTTTTATTTTTGTTAGTTTTCTGTATAACTTTTGATACTATGTAAGTCAACTATTTCTTCATCATAATAAATTTGTTTATAATTTTCATTCGTATAAAACGGTAAAAAAGGCCTAGATGAGTTATTTAAAAAAACAAAACTAAGGAAATGCAAGTGTTTTTCTAACTAAACTAATTTCCTCTACGCTTGTTTTAATATTTAGGCTTTGTTTTGGAAGAAAAAAAAATTATTACTTCACCTGATTCATTGGGTGTTCTTATTAAGGAATCGTTACTTATCTAAAAAAATCGATTAGGGCTCCTTTTGGAAATAATCGACTCAATTGTTTTAAATGAATATCTTAAACCTTTATAATTTTTGTTTTCACTTCTTTATATATAAAGATACTTATTCAAGTCAAATTCGGGTAGTAAGCGAAAGCTGTGTGATGGGTGCCACGCACCAGATGTCTGAGTTGGAAAAATGTTAGAAGGAACTAGGCTGATTCCCTTCCCCTTTTCCTGCCACAGATGTTTCGAAAAACAAAAATAAATTGAAAATTAATAAAAACTAATCTACACAAATGAATAAATTATGTTAACTAAAATCAATTAAAAAATAGGAAAAGTCGACTATATGGCTAAGTTGGTATATTTTTATTATTTAAATTTTAGTTCATATTCAAAAATAACTATATATAGCACCGTTTCATTTTACGTAATGGCTTTACTACATTTCACGCAGCAAATTTAAAAAATCGGAGAATCGAAAATTTATCTCAATTCGTCAAACCTTTAATAAAAATAAAAATGTGTAATTTATTTAATTGATTTCTTAACAATATTCGTTTTGCAATAACTATACTGATTATGTTAACTATTACTCATATTTTTTAAATATAATATAAACTCCCTGACATTTTTGAGACCTCCCCCAACCGGAATAGAAAATCATCACCTATGTTTGTAAATATTAATTTTTTTTTTTAATTTTCATGAAACATTTTTCAATATATAGCACTTTGTTTTGATCAAAATTACTAATATGCTTTCTTATAAAAAATAATAAAGTAAATAATATATTAAATTAATGTTAATTATACTTATCTTTCTATTTCTATTTATAAATAAATTATTTATGTACTAATATTTTGTATATAATTATATTTATAATTTATATTCTTCCATGGAGAAATAAAATAAATTAAATAACATGTGAAATATATGTTAATTATGCTAATACGCTCTGACATAAAAGACGACAATCACCCGCTAACGAGACAGGTCCGTTCGGCTACCTTCGGCTAAGATCGTAATTGTTCGGCCAAGGGCAACGGACGCCATACCTCCACGAGCCAGTAGCGCCGAAACCGGCTAAGGGGAAGGTCGTTTTGCGCTCTCTCGCCTCCTCAACTTATTTGGGTGCGTTCGTCCTCGATAGCGTTACCGACGCCTGTGTTTCCATGTGTTCCTCTTTGGCGGGTTCCTTCTGATCCGTCCGAGTGCTCGCCTTCGAGTCACCATGTCTTCCCTGCCTTTCTGGTGTCCAGTCTTCGCCGCGATCTTCTTGCTCTTCGGCGGTTGCAGCGCTAGCTGGGATCTGTACCTCAATCTCCAAGAAGTCAAGAGGTTACTAGGTAAGGATTGCGATATAATATATAGTAAAAATAAATCCTGTTAACATTTAAATCTTAATAAACACTTTTAATCTTATTAAACATTAAACACGTTAAAAACTTACAATTCCTTCGTTAGAATTTCTTGTAATCATTACAAAATTGAACTTAAATATTCTCTAAACGATATATGCACTTATCTTAAGCACTGATAATAATCTTTCGTTTTAATTCAGTGTCAAGTATTACCGTTAAGCCTACATAATTTCCAACAAATCCATATTTTGATTTAATTGTTTTATAACAATTAAACTTATCACATATTTCATGATAGACATATCCTTAAAATTGAATCCTTTACATAATGACTGTTAAACATTGTTAATCCTTTGAAGGATTCTTGTATTCTAATCTCTGAAGATAATCTCCGATGTCTGCTGCCGATTTGTGTTGTGTATATTCCACAATAACCTTATTCAGTTTCTTAAACGGATTCCGTGCGAGAAGGGACTCATCGAATTCCTGAGTTTTTAAGACTTTTTTTTTACGATATTCTGAATAAACTTTCTATAGCTCATGAAAGTGGGCATGAATGCGTATGGGGGTTTTATTGTGTTTTTTTTATAGTTAGATTTTATTTTTTATATGTAGATTATTAAAGTTATTTTAATTATAATATGGTTCTTTATTAAAAAAAAAATGCTAGCCTGGTCGTCATAATTCGACAAGTTTCTTAGTAATCCTGTGATGGGAACAATATTATGAACGTACAAACAGCTGATTGTAATTATCAATAGGATTTCTTATCAACTTTTTATCAAAATAACGTCTATTTTTCTCTTTTTATTATTACTAATATTTCATACTTTAGATTGATATGATTTTGAATGAAGATGGTAATCAAAAATTAAATATTTTACCAATTATTCTAAAAATTAATTTTTAATGAACTGAAATTATGTTTTAATTTATATTTACGTATAATGTCATACATGAATATTTCAGTTGACAAAATGACGAATTCCAATTTTTGATTATTAATTTTAAAGATTTTTCTAGTGAAAAAATACCTTTATTCACAGTTCTATATTTCAAAACTGAAATCAACTTACTGTCAGTACAGATATTATAAATTTTTCAACTAAAAATATCACTAAAATGACTTTACTCAAAAATATTGAAATTGGAGTTAGTCATTCTGTCAACTGAAAAGCTCATATGTTTTTTATTTATTCTGTTTTACGTTGCTTTCATTATTCTTTTTATATAAATGTAGAATAAGGATGAAAAATGGTCAGGTTGTGAAGTCAAAAAATTGTGTTTGACAAGGTTTGGACTCCACATATGAGCCCTCATTAGGGCTATAAATTTAAAATAAATATTACATTAAATGTTTTTATTAATTTTTTTAACCCTGGTAATGGCCCACATGTTAGCGTCGAAACGTCGTCAAACCCCATAGGGCAAATTTACCAGTGATAGTCAGTTTTCAACTTATTAACATTTTATAAGCTTTATAGTCCATAATAGAGTGCAAATACGGTTAGATTTGAAGATATGGCCACAATAGCCGATTGGTTTATTTTTTTAGTTGATTTTTAATGTAGGTTGAGTGTTTATTTCAGAGATCTTTCCATATCACTTTTCTTTAGTAGCTAAATTTGAATTTTTTATTTATTCATCTGTAGTTTCCTATTTTCTTGTTTAAAACTGTGGACAATTTATTTTTTAATGTCACCCCAAAACCTGGGGGTCTATTACTGGTACAAAATACGCTGTCAGAATGTCTCAAATTCTCCATGAATAATAAACTAATTGACTTGTACAGAAAAAACGAAATTTGTAAAGTACTTAATTTGCTGAGATTTAAATCCATTTGCAAGGATCCACCTTAAGAACTCAAGTTCATATTGATATTATAAATTCTCTAAAGTGTCTATTTCCCGTACATTTACTTTAAATGTAATTTTTTGACTGCTCATCCTCGCCATTTTTCATCCTTAAATATTCAACAGTCAACTAATTATACATCCATCTCTAAATAATTGATCCTTATTTGCTTTTTTAAATTTTTTATACTTTAATTTAAAACTATTTCAGAATATTACAAAAATATCTTGATCAAATAATGTAAGATGCGTTACCATCTTAATTGCATGCGTTGATTTGTTTTTTAACTATTCGTTTAATTTTCACACGTACCATGGACATAGTAACTCACTAATAAAAGACATGGCCATGATTAACATCCCCGAAAACCTCCTTCAGAGGCTCAGAAGAAGCTGGATGAGAGATTTCCTCTCATAAAAATATACAGAATTCAAGTGAAGAAGGGATGCCGCTGGGTACTCCTTTCCCTCACGCCGATCAAGCCACTATTAGTATTTTACCGACAGCTGACTCGCTAATTGTCAGTACTTCTGGCAGGTTTGGGTTAAACAAATGAAGCTTAAAAAAAAAAATATTCGTTTATAAAAGTTCTGTTTATCAATAAAATATAGTTATAATTATGAAATTTCATGAATGAATATTATTATTTTGTTTATTATTATTTATAATTATAACCATTAATATTATGTCAGATATACCACGAACACACGTAGCAGTTTTACCGTATATACAGGGTAGTTAGTTAAGTCTAGGAAGTCAAATTTTCTATTTGCTGAAGGAGGTAATTTTTTCTTTTTCATGGGAAGCTGTAATACAAAAATCATTTAATTCAGGTAATTAAAAATTGTTTCATAGTAAACAAGGCTTAATTTATTTCAAATACAAGTTGAGTTAGACTCTATGTAGGGGACTTTTGAGATGCCAAACTAAGCTCAGTTGTTATCATTAAATCATGGACTACTCGCGATTTTTTTTTTATCGTCCTACATATACACCACTTTTATAAAAACTTCCTTGTTATATAAGCTTTAATAGCATATTACTTTAAATAAGTTTTGTTTTAGAATAAGAGTTTAGATTTACCTCAAAATTTGTGTGAAAAATTAAGTTAATATTCTGTCAGCCCACAGAACAGCTGTTTTTTCAGCAAAAATAACAATCGAGAAATTATTACAAAGTTTTAATTCATATTTTTTTCTTGTTATCAGGAAATTTTATAAATTAATTAAAAATTACTGCTGCACTTTGCCCTTTATAGCATTAATTATATAAATACATAACACATTAATACATTTTAATATAACGAAGAACAGTTTAAATTTCATATAAGACTTTTATAAAACACTTAGATAAAATAATATTTTTCTTCCATTAATCGGCTTTATATTAAAATTCTTTCGCAATTGTTTATTACAATATTAATAAAAAATATAATAGATTAGTTAATATATATATATTTTTTTTACTTTCTTTATTGAATATTAATACATTCTGCCACATTGAAGGGCATTAATATTAAGGCTACATGATTCATTCTCACAATATGTGCATACAATTAATATAGTAAATAATAGAAATGATATTCAACAGTAAATTACATTCGAGACATGGTGTAAATATTTGTTTAAGATCGGAAGACGGCTGGAACGTCCAAACAACTTACCAGGTCTATTCTTGTTCCAGTAAACGTGTTATTTTGTTGTTTATCCTTGTCCAGGACTCGTTTAAACATTTTTCTTTTCCAGATCCTATTATTAGTGAAATTTCGTAAATAATTCTTTTGTATTCTTTAAACTGAGGTTTCCTATCCAGGCTTTTTGAATCAAATAAAAAAACGCTGCAAATTATTTCACAATCGTTTATTATTTCCAAACAATAATACATCTAAACAAACATTACCTTCCTAGTTACAAAGAAAAAAATAATTAAAAGGAATTCTAATTATTGGACCAAACTTTTTTTTTCATTAGTAATATGCAAAAAAAAAATATATATAGCATTACTTCAGTAACTCATTTAAGTGTAAACTGTTTGAGTTATTCAGAATTTAATTTTACCATCCTTAGTAACTTTTTTTCCAGCTTCTTTTCATTGAAGTATGTTATATAGATAAATTTAAAGGGCGTCGAGAAAATGACTTTGGCGAAGTTTCATTGAAATCTGTACATCCGTTTAGGAGCTACAGTCCATAGCAACGCAGGTTTTTCGGTCGTCACTTTGAAAGTAAAAGGATTTACTGATTTTATATTCAAATTAAAAAGAAATCGGTCCAGTAGTTTCGGAGAAAATGCGCGGACGGAGGACGGACAAAAAAAAAATTATTCGATTTTCGAATTCTACGCATCGTGAAACCTCAAATTTTGAGAGGGGATTAAATTTTTGAATTTTTTGGTCGATCACAATGGTTCATTATTGAAAATAATAAACCAAAAGGAACGTTATCAGACAAAACATGATAATTATTCGACCTTTACGAATAATTCACGTAGTATATTGGTCAGTATGGATTGCCATCGATAGTCAATATTATAGAAATATCGATATTTTCCTACAGGTATTCGATATTTTTCTATCGTTTGTATCTACTTCGATATTTTTGACAATCGATTTTTTAATATTTTAATTTAAAAATTAAAATTAAAACTATCGTTTTCGTAAAACGCTAGGAGTTATATATGAATCTGATAGAAGAAAAAATACCTTGTCTGTTTTATATTGAATCTAGTGCGTAGTAGAGGAAAACATCGATATTTTGATAATATCGATGGTCATCCTTAAGTAGAGTTGAATAGCGCGCGTGGAACCCTTCTTACTCAATAGAATCATTTTGCACAAATTGCTTAGTTAGAACCTTCTCAAACCACGAATTGTCAAAGAAATCTAAAAATAGAAATATTTCAAAAATGTTTATAATATCGATTATCAATATTTCAATCCGAAAATTTGATAATCGATAGTTATAGGTTTATATTAATATCGATAAAGGGGCTTCGATATCTCATTCCTATTGGTCAGTGGGCAAGTACCAATATCAATATAGAAATAAGTAAATGCAATGTATTTTAACAATCAGAAATTCTTTTTCTTGATTCATTGCGATGGTTTATTAAAAATAATAAACTAAAAAATATGTAAACATTTTAATTGTACATTGTATCTTTGTTGAAATGGTTTTATTTCGATTTCTCGTTTTGTAGTAAATTTAGTAACCTTTAGAATTATGAAGGATGTAATCAACCATAAATTGTTTTTTTCTTTTTGGTAACTTTTTTTTCATGAATTTGCTGTAGGATTTTAGTTTTCACACCTGATAAAATAATGTATAATTGATTAATCAAGCTTTGAATTTTATTAAGAATTAACGAAGAAAGGCCGTACCGACAAAAAAAAATCTTTAAGAAATATTTTACGATATCTTTGATGTTTTTAATGATATAGATTTGTTTAGTTATCGCTACTGTTAGTGCAAAAAGTCGTATTTAAAATTTGTATCTCCTATATACAAATTTTAAATACGACTTTTTACGAGCGTAAAAACCGATTATTTCTTTCTGATTTATTAGTATAATTTCATATTTTATTTCCCTCTGCTATTTTTCATAGTATCAGACTTCTTATAGCAGTTTTAGATTACAAAATGTCAGCTTTAGTAGAAATTCAATAAAAATAAAAAAATTTTATATACGGCCCTTTGTACTAATCTCACGTTTATTATACATTTTTATTTAATCACCTAATGGAAATTTTTCTGTTGGATCAAATTTCCTGAATCTGGTTTTCGCCTGGTATTTTAGTTCCTGTCTAAAAAATAAAAACATTAAAACCAATCCTTACGTCTACTGTGCCTCTCTCTAGTATATCTTTGATATACTTTTTGATATCTATATTTTATGTAATAAACTTTGTTATTAACCTTAAAAAGATTCTTAATAAATTAAACTAATTAACCCTAAATACAATGACTCTGAGTCCTATCATTAGTAATATCAATGGGTAAACTGAAAATTTTAGCTAAATATCTCAATTCCACACTCAATAACCTAAAATCAGATAGTAACAATAATGTAAAAAAACTCAATGGAGATGTATCAAATACTTGAGAGAATAAATAAAATAGACAATAGGTAAATATTGCTTGGTATGTTTTGATGTAGAGAATTTATTTACCAATATCAACTGGAAAGATGTAATAAAAATAATTAAAAAATACTGGGGCACAATAGAACCGCATACCCAAATTAAAGAGTTATATGAAATATATGTATTATCATAACAAAAGCTAAAAATCGGTCCTCCATACTGTAAACGAAGGAAATGTTCAACATTTTATCCTCTTTATAATGAGCTATTGTTTATAATTTATATTTCATATGTTTTCACTTCAATCTTGTGGTCTAAAGCACATACCTTAGTATGTAAAATAATATACCAAAAAATATTTTAATCGGAACGATTATAGCAGAGATAAGACGTATGTTAATTTTTTAAAAACGGTTTTCTTCAAAAAATAAAAGTAAGGAATAGAAGCTGAAAAGATAATCGGATTTAAAGTTTCTCTATAATATAAAAATAATATTTTCTAAGACATTCTGGATTTTAATTCTTAAAAATAAAATATTAAGCGACCACGGTACTTTCACTCCAAAGGAATTTTCCTAGAAATAAAGTTGACATTAATCTTTTCAGCCGAAATTAATCATTATTATTAAAAAAACTAATCGAAACGTCTAGATGGGGGGGGTCTAGATTATTAATATTCGGGAAGGGGTGCCCGAAGGTTCTCTTAGGTAACAGGCGCTGATTAATGAGGTGTCGCTCTCTGGTATACTCAACCACTAAACACCACGTCCAGCTGATGTAGAATGTTAATATTGATATTATTAATTATATCCCATTGGCACCTTATAATTATATTATTATACATATTATAGTTTGAGAAGCAGAGACCAGAACAATCACCTTAGTCCAAAATATTATAAGAAGAATTATTGGTTGATAAGTTTTTAAAACAAACTGCCTCCTTTACAAAAAAAAAAATTACTAAGGTGGGTGCTTTAGATCACACGATAGAAGTGAATCAACAATGCGAGATTAATTATCTGAAATATAAATTATAAGTAATGTCTCATTATAAAGAGAATGAAATGCTGAACATTTCTCTCGCTCCGATTTTTAATTTATGAGATATTTTTATCCATATCTTCAATAAAAATCGTTATCATTTGTTTTTCGACAATATTTTTTCTCTTTTCGTCTCTCTAACACGACGTCTGAGATACAATTTTTGAATAATAGCTAATTATAATGTGGACAAAATGATGAACATTTTCTTCGTTAACAAAATGCAGGTCCGATTTTTAGTTTTCGAGATATTTTCACCCATATGCAAAAACCTTTCAATTAGTCGACTCGATCTCAATTTACCCGAGCGTTACACATCGGACATCTGACGGCTCAGTCTAATTTACTCTCCACAAAAAAAGTTCAAAACTTATCTAAAGAAGTTTTCACTTCAAAAAGTTGTTTTACATTGTTGTTCCTAAAAATAATCGTATGGCGGATACGAACATTGTGTCAGTGATAAATTTTTCCCTAACATATAGTTATTTAAAAAGATACTAAACTGAGCTACAGAAAACTGAAGAAAGCCTGAAATTCATTAAAAGGTGGTAGATAAAGAAAATTAATTTATATAATATAATTGGTAATTGGTTGACTGTCGTGGATAATGAAGAGAAGAATAGTTGGGGTGGTCAGTAAAAAAGGAAGGCAAAAATAAATGATAATATTTATTTTGACATATGCCAACGTTTCGACCTGAAGTTCAGGCCTTCATCAGGGCTAAGAAAATTACCAGATAACAAGGTATGAGAAACATAAGTAATGATGGTAAAAAAGATAATAAAAAATGAGAAAATAAAATAAAAAAAAATAAAAAATTATTAGAAAAATAAAATAAATAAATATAAAGTAAAATGAAATTGTTAGAATAATAAGAACTAAGAGATTAATAATAATAAATAATACATAATTTAATTTAATTTAATAGAGATAAATAATTTCTTAATTTATATAATACTTTGTTTTTTCCTCTGCCATCTCAATTTTTTTTCCTCTGCCATTTCAATGCCGGGACTCGAACTAGTAATTTTCACCAACCACTCAAATCGTACTAGGATTAATGTATTTTAATACGTTAAGATATTAAATGTAATATCTTTCTCGGTGATTTACAACATTTAAGTACTTAGTGAATAATAGTATATAATTATATTGTATATTTTAGACACTTTACTATATTTATTATAAGGTCAGTTACAGCACAATTAACATTTATCGTTACCGGAAAAATTAATTAACATAATGAAACCCAAAACGGACTCACGAATTCCTCACAATCAACCGTTCCATTAAAATGAAATAAACAATTATCAACTGCACAAGCATTGTAATTGCCATAGCATAAATATTTCAACTTGTGAGCCATTGAAAGTAATTTCCTTAGTAAATGAAGGAATTTATAAACATTCTGGTATATATATATATATATCACACACACACACGTATGTATATATATATGTTTATATTGTAGTGTCTTACATTGTTAAGAAACTCGTATTTACTTTTCGATGTATAATATGATATTTGTATGTATTAAAATTGTTCATCTTATTCTATACATACAGTCATTCTAGATTATAAAAACAACTGAAAATTATCTTCTTTTTTTTTAAATGATTGCCGAAAACTGATTCGTGAAATTTGAAAAATTGTGGTTTTTCCATGGAACATTAATCACACAATAATAATTTTTTGTACTCCTACAGTTTCCAGAGAGAATACCTTTAATATATTTATAGTAATAATTTTTTCTTGTCATTTTTATTTTAAGAAGATTTTTTATGCAGTTAATGCATAGTTTTACCCTTGTAACCAACCATCTGATTGAAAAAATCTCTTAAAATAAAAGTGACAAGAAAAAACATATATATGAATCACGAAATAGAACTACGAATTCGATTTTACCTAGCCTAAATCAAGATATTCTGTCTGGAAACTGGAGGAGTGCTGAAAATTATTATTGTGATTAATTTTCCTTGCCAAAACCTGAATTTTCCATTTTAACGATACAGTTTTCGCCAATCATTAAAAAAAAAAGGTAAATTTCAGTTGTTTTTATATATTTTGTTTATATATATATATTTAGCCTTTGTAACCAATCGCTCTGATACTTTGCATATAGAAAAAAAAAACCTGTACCCTTGCAGGGTTTTGGGTCCAATACTTTATTAGGAAATACTGTTTCAAGGCCAACGCTTGGGCTGGGAGGTGATCGAGCAAGGATCACGCTCAACCGCCAAGTTTTCATCCTTAATTATTTTAATTAATACTACCTACTTTATAAAGGCTAGGTGTGCCTTAGGGAAGTCTGTTGAAAAATTAATTGTCATCAGTCGGATTCGAACGTGTGAAATTTGGAAGTCAGTGGTTACTCACTGAGATAGCCCGCTCCTACTTTGTATATAACAAAATACAGTTACATTATTATATACTTTTGCCTTATACAATTAATATAATATGTAATATAACAGTTTATTGAGGAGCTTAACATCGCTTCGTATTAGAAGTACGGTAGTGAATTCGGTCTTGTAAATTGCCCCAATAAATAGCTGAGTTTACTAGCGACTATCATTGAAGTACTTTGCCTCCACTGGAGCTGTTAAAGAGCTAAATGGGACCGTTAAAGTTAAACAGTTTACATTGGAGATAATTCTCCGTGAAGAGCTGTCTTGGGACCTCTTCGCAGGTAGTACAGGTACAGGTACACCGATCTAGGTTGCGGTGGGGCCTGGACACTTCTGTTTCCCTCCTTCGGGATTATTTTACTTGCGGTCAGGGAGATAGGGTTTCCTCTTGACGGGGATTGAAAAAAGAATCCGGAGCATTTGTCCTTTATTTAGGTAGAAATCCGACGCTGGGTATATTGGATTACCACCAGGGGTCAGGAAATGAGGAGAAACCGCTTTGGAATGGATTTCGTCCTGGGGATCGAGTCTGGCCTCATAATTGCTCTCAAAAATAGACATCTTTCTCACATGAAAAAAATACTGATTGTTAGCATTTATCAAACAAAAAAATTGCAATAATAAAAATCATAAAATAATATCTTAAACTATTTAATAGTATTGTTACTATCAATAGTACTGTAGCTAGAGACAGCGTATTATTTATCTGAAATATTTAAATGTCTCTCATTTTTATTAATAATACAAAATGGTTCAAAGTATTAAAGAATTCGATAATTAACTAGGAGATATCTTGGATTTTTTTTTTAATAACAAATTTTCGGATTCAATAATCTGAATGAGGCTTTTGGTTTTAAAACCAGTTACACCCATTTTTTCCAAAAACATTTTTTTTTTTTTCAATTCCTTAATGTTTTAATGTCTTAAGAAGAAGTATTTGTTTCAAAACGGTCTAAATCCTTCATAAATCAATACCAGAAGATTCTGTTTAATATTAAACACCTTGTGTTGTTGATAGTTAACAACATAGTTAACGTTTTCATTCTACATCAAAATAGTCTTAGATGGTTCGAGCCTTAAATCATTTCTTTAAATATTTGTCTTACTTTTAACTCTTTTGTAATGAAAAAAAAAATCCGAAATTCAATAAATTCAGCTTGAATCTTGGAAATGTTCAAGATATCAATGAAAATTTGTATGTATAAACAATGTATAAATGCACTAATAAGTTTAGCTCAATTAAAAATACATTTTAAACTACTTACTGGAATAGTCCGATTTTGGCGGGATTCCTGCTCAATGTAACCGAAAGTTGTGTGATTGAGACACCGCAATTTTTCCCTGAAAATATAGAAAAACATTGTATATAGTTTTGTAGACTGTCTTATTAATTAAAAAAAAAACATCTTGAGTTATTTTGATAAAGAACACGTTGTTTTATTTCTATTTTCATTTAATATTATTATTATTATCATTTATAATTATTGGAGTGGAATAGCCCAGTGGTAGGGTTCTGAGCTTCCTATGCTAAAAATGCCAGGTTCGAGAACCTCGGCGGCAGAAAATTTATTCATCTGTTTCATTGGCCGTGGGGAGACCCTCCTGGGGCACGACCAGCCTCTATAAAGTGGGTATCCTTAATTAAATAATTAATTAAGGGGAAAAAACCTAGCGGTTGAGCTTGCTCTCGGTCAAATCACCTCTTTGCATAACCGTTGACCTAGAAACAGTGCTTTTTCTAAATAGTACAGAACCCAAGACCCTTCATGGGCTGTAGTGGTACAGGTTTTTTATTCATAATTATTAATATTATTATTATTATTAATTTTAATTATTATCTTTTTTATTCTCGCCTTTGCGGATTCAAAGCTGAAGGTAGGGTACAAGTCCAGTTATAATATTTTTAGATATTTAAAAATGTTCTTATAATTCTGGCTGTATCCAAGAGAACTGCTTGCTGAGCTTCTCTTAACACATCCAGGGGTAATTCCAAGCCATCCGTATTAATATAATTATTAATATTTTATTATTTATTTGTTTATTGATAAATATTAAAATCTGTCTCAATAAAGGACATTTATAATAGAGTTCTGAGAGCACATTCACACCATATTTAGAAATTAAAAAAAAAAAAAATAAGCCTACTTCAAATAATATAAAGCTACAAAAGAACAAAATAAAATATCATAGTGAAGGAAGAAAATATAAATAATAGTAATAATAGAATGAAAATAAATGAATAAAATAGAATTAAAATTATATTAAAAAAAAAAAACCGCCTGGTGGCCATGGGGCGACCTTGGGTCAGGAGTCCCTCCTGGGGCACACCCAGCCTCTATAAAGTGGGTACCCTTAATTAGATAATTAATTAAGGGGGAAAACCTGGCGGTTGAGCGTGATCTCGGTCAAATCACCTCCTTGCACAACCGTGGATCTAGAAACAGTGCTTTCCCTAAATAGTACTCAACCCCAGACCCTTCATGGGTTGTAGTGGTACTTTTTTTTTAAAGTAATGAAAATAAACATCTTAGATGCAGGCAAATTATTAATGTTAATATTATTGAATATTTTATTTTAATTTATTTCTATTTAATACTTTCTCATAAATAATAGGAATAGTTAATCGAAGTCATGATATGTTGGGATAAACTTCCTGGAGGTTTAATATTACTTAAATTATTATCTCCCCACACACTCCAAGACCTCCCCCTTCCAAAACATCCCCAAGACCTCCCCCAAATCCTATTTCCTAACTCCCCCCTCCCGACTCACCCGAGGACTGACAAGGCATTAATGGCCATCCCTATCGAAGGCACTGGAGAAGTCGAAGATAAGATCGAATGGTCCAAGGCTCTCATCTGGGATGGACTGAGTGCGTGCCCCTCCGATAAATACTTGTCACTTCCAGACACCTTCTTCTGGAATGTCTGAGGTCGTTTTTGGAGATTTCGTTACCTGGAAATCTCCGGCAGGATCTTTACTTCTCCATCTGATATAGAGGAACTAATGTGCCACGGTCAGAAGGAAAAAAATATATGGAATCTATGTTTTTTTTTTTTTTTCTATTCTTTACTAATTATTAATGTTCCTGGTCATGTTTTATAAAAAACACAGATTATTATTTTTTTAGGTAAAAATGTTGATATATATATGTTTGATCTTTACAAGTTTATTTAATAATAATAATACCTTACATGGAGTGTGAATGTGATCTCTGAACACTCTATATGTAATGTCCTTGAGACAGATTGTAATATTATTCAATAATTTTTTTTTTATTTATTTATTTAGACATATAACATTCTGTCACGGGGACAATAATTATATTGATAAATGAACACACTCACACCGTATATACAAACAAAAAAAAAAAAAATAACAAAAGTAAAATAATAAATAAATAATAATAAATAAAAACTATATACAATAAAAATATAAAATAACCTAAATATAAGTAAATTAAATACATAAAATACAATATATACAATCAGGTGAGGAACCTAATCCCTGCGCTACTCTCTCTTTATTGAAATTTACAAATTTAATAAACAAATCCAAGTAAATTTTTACTAAGAATACAAAACATGATTGAGAATATACATCTCGGGAGCACTTCAATGATTAGATTAATTTAAGAGGTCCCTTGGCCTTCTTCTTTTCAGACGCCTCGAAGGGTTTTCAGGAATTGGTTTGAATAAATGGTTATGAACCCGAGGATTAGGGTGACCAGCGAGTTTGGTATTATAAGAGGGATATCTGATTCTGGTAAAATCTGCAAAAAATATAATATTGATGTATTATGGATAATTTTATGTGCTGTATAATAGGGAACATTCTAGAATTCTACGAAGGATTTTGGATTGTAGGGAGTGATTATGTGAAGAATTCGATAGTTAAAAGAAAAATAAGTTTAGATAATTAAAAAAGAAAAATTATTTATAAAAAGTGCCGGGTTCGAATCTGGCTGATGTCAAGTAATTTTTAATCGCCTATAGACTTAACGTGGTGTCGGGAGACTCTTCTGGGGCTCACCTAGCCTCTGTAAAGTTGATAATTTTAATTGAACAATTAATTAAGGGGCTAACCTGGCGGTTGAGCGTAATCCTGGCCCAATCAACCTCCTGCACAACCATTGGCCTTGAAACAGTACTTACTGAACTCAAAATCCTTCATGGGTTCTTGTGGTACAGATTTTTTTTAAACATAAAAAATGATAATGATAAGAAATTTAAGAAAATTAAAATGAAAATAATTATACATACTTAAGAAATAAAATTGTTGAAATAAATGAATCTTCTCAAACATAGTTTTTACACGTTTTTGTAATTCCAAAAATACAAAAATCGAGGACTTTGGGAATCGCATTTCCTCTAACCCATTTGAATTTTAAAAATAAATTTAAAGTAAATTAAATAAGTCATGAAGTTCATTTAATCGAGGTTAAAATTACCATTAAATTCAACATCTCTCAAGCAACACAAACCGTAAACAGATGTTTAAATGCGAAACCCAAACTTCCTTTGATATTTATCTTGAAAAAACAACATCTAATACTTCGATTACTGAGGGATACTAACACTTCATTTACACTTTCGTGTTTCTCATAGTTTGTGAAATGTGTAAACGTGGCTTAACAAGATCCGCAATAAGAAGGCGTGATAAATAGTGGAATAAAACAAGTCTTTAAGTGCATTATATGCTAACTTTATTGTCATTCCATTCCTTAATAAGTCTTCCGAAGGTGAATTATCAAACACCCGAACGATTATACGCCTGTGCGAGTCCAAATGGCACATTTATTTAACTAATAGCTCTTATTTGTAGCTTTCACTATGTATTTACAAAAGTAACAGTTTACAGCTGAGTAATGTAAAACTCATTAAAAAATAATCATGTCCACGCAGATCGGGTTTGGGAGTGTAATTTGTCTAATCGGATCGAAATTGTTTTGTGTTCTTACCTTGACAAATGGCGAAAGTTTCGTCCGCCATTAAGGGGTGTGTTAGGTGTTTATCTCAGCTCCAGGCTTAATCGCGTCCAATTTTTATAACATTATCAGAATGATTTTAATAACCGAGAATTGAGGAGAATATTCGGCCTGGAATGATGAGGCGTAAATTGATTCTGTATTTTGCAGAATGCAATCATTTTTTTTTTGTCTTTCAAAAATATATTTGCGCCTGTCAACTTATTGTTGACAATCAGCAAATGTGATGACGGTATATGATAAATGCCATGACAGGCATGGGGAAGGAAAGTACTCAGCAGTACCTCTTCCCTAACTTGCTCCAATTACTTAGGTTGTCTAAGGAAGGAGATCTCTCATCCAATGCTTTTTTATCATGTTCTGAGGTATGTGAGCTGTGGCCATGTCTCTTCTCTTATTATGTCCATTTAAATTTGTGTAAAATCGTTGATAAAGGGACGTTATATGTTGGTCAACTGTTGGAACGTGGAGGTCAGTATGTAAAGTTTTGTTAGTCACGTACCAAGGTGCTTTTGTTATGAGTCGCAATAATTTTGATGGGAACGTTCGAAGTTTTTGTAGGTGGGTCTTTTTTGCGATACCGTATATTTGTGATGAATATGTCCATATGGGTTTAAGTAAGTATGTATACGTATTCAGTTTCTGTTTTAGTTTTAGTTTTGAAGATTTAGAAAAAAGAGAGTAAAGTAATTTGTTAAGTGTCTTACGTTTCATTTTAACATGCGGACTCCATGTCATCCTTCTGTCGAAGGTGAGCCCAAGGTAAAGTACTGTGTGCAATCATTAATTCTCTATTTTAAAATTCTCAGACGGACAAGGAATGCTTAAGTTTCCTGTGAGAAATGTAGAAGCTCCGAAAAGTAATTCTATACACAATTTTAAGTATAATAAACCTTGTCTGCCATTCCAGAGTCTCTGTTTAAAAAATGGTGGTTTATATAAATAATATTTGGTTAGTAACTTGAGGATCGAAAACTGGGAATATATTGTTAAAAAAGTAGGGTTCAAATGTGTAAAAAACAAAATTTCTTGCCCAGGCCACCTAGGGAAAATATTTTACGGAAAAAAGAGACTGATTTTTAAAAATATATTTTTGGCTCTTCACCTATAACCTCTGAGTACCTAAACTTAATAATTTGGTTTTAAACAACATACATCATCGTCATTTACACTCAAACCTACGCCTGCGATGAGGTCACTATTAACTATCGATTCAAACTACTCACTTATAGTAAAACATTTCTCGAGACAAAATTTCTTAAAATGTAAGTAGAGTCTGTATTTATTAAAATCGTTAGAAAAGAAAACGCGTCAGGAGCTAGAATTATTTTCATTATTGCATAAATATTGGAATTGACAAATTTTGTTTTATCACTTTATGCAATAAAAATCACTTGCCCCGAAAGAGATCTGTGTAAAAAGCCCTAACGCGTCATTATTTTTATAATTAAAAATGTTATTATTATAATTGATCTATTGTATTACATCCTACGTTACAGTGAGATGAGGGGAGAGATGAATCAATCGATAGTAATAATTTACTGTAGTTATTTTTGGTGAAAACGCAGTTACTGAAGGGTGACAAAATATCAAATCCTTTAATTATTTTATACAACTAGAGCTGAATCTCTACTTATTCGGTAACAATGTTCAACTTAATTAGTATGGATTTAAATCTTTTTAAACGTTTAGTTGCTGGGTGATAAAAAAAAAGAACCGAATAATCAATGATTTTGATAATCAATGAAAAACAAAACACTACAGCAAGTTTTGTTTTTCATTGATTACACTCTTTAATAGTCCTCTATTAATAGTTTTATCAAAGACAAATTCTACTTTCATTTTAAAGTAAATTTTGTCTAGTTTATTATGCATACATTTTTAATTTTCCCAACCAAATATTTTTGTAGTTATCGGTTTCTAGTCAATAAAGAAAGTGGAATCATGATTTGCATTAAAGTTTTAATAGTTTTTCAGATCTGCTATCATTCCTTTAAATATTTCACTTTACTTGCCGAACACCCTATATATATATATATATATATATATATATATATATATATATATATATATATATATATATATAGGTATATACATACTAAATAAATTTAAAAGATATGACAAATCTTTGGCATGAAATGAAATAGAAAGGAATGAAATACTGCAATGGGGAACTGAGGCTGTCTGCAATTTGAACGCCTGTAATTTCCGTCTAATATTTTTGCAATGATATCAGCAATTTAAATTCGAAAGTCAGATAATACAGTAACTCTAATATTAAATACAACTGCATCGTCCAATATTATCTTTTCTTTCATAAATATTATTTCACATGATATCATGGTCAAATAAATTATAACAATTATTTTAAAGAGCTAGTTGCCAATAAGTATGTTAAACCACTGACGATAAAATCAGGGATATTTTACGTTTCAAATTATCAACTGCTTATTACTTTCCACTCTAAGGCCCGGTTCGATTCTTGTTATTTATTTTTTTGTCAAAAGTAATATTGTGTTTGTTATTATTAAAATTCAAATCTACAATCGTTGCTGCTATAATTATCTCACGATATTAATTTTCTCAGAAAAACCAAATCGTGGTTTGAGTCATACCCGCATATCTTAGCATGAGTCAGATCTGACCACGGACCATGATTATTTTTCAATATTGAGCTTAAATCTCGATTTATATTTATAGTAGAAAATATTTATCGCAGTATTTTTAAAAAAAAATTAATAACACTCCAAATAAAACTATAAAAAATATTTTTAAAAATAAATAACGTAACTTAGGTTCTTTCAGACTACGGTCACCAGAAAAATAATATTTGTAAAAGTTAAATATTGACATTAATAATTGTACATGTCCTGTACAAGCAATATTTTATTTCATGAGCATATTCATTTTGTTTCGTTGTTTAAAAAAAAAATGAAGTTAGTTTATTGAAGCCACCGTTGAATTGGATATCAACTATATTTTTAAATTAAATTTTATATTTGTATTTCGATTGGAGTTGTTCAAATATTTTCTATTGCTCCCGCTGATGAACTAGATTGGATATTAGGATTTATGTATTAGAAAATTACAAAATTAAAGTTACAAAAATAAAAAACACTTTCCTTTAATATTCTTTTCTTGGTCATTGATTATCGATTAAGGTGGGTAAAATGAATTCAGTTAATTTCCTAATAATCATTCGCAAATAAAATGTCTTTATTTTAACTACATTTTTCGTAGTTTCGTAATTTCTGGGGGATGTGAATATTTTTCCCATCTGAAGAGAAGAAGATCTTCAAAATGTTGGCTTACCGACTTATAAATCGCGAGAAATATAATATAAAAATATATATGTTGAAAATAAAATACATAAAAAAAAAAAAATCTCTTTAAATAAGATTTGTCTTGTATAAATTACCGCGGTTCATTATTTCGTTTTAATTACATGCATTTACATAATTTTCCCACTGTTTTTTTCTTCTTCTAATTTTATAATAATTAAGAGTTGTCCTGCTGTAATTCATGGGCGCTGACTTCAGGAGAACAAGGGAATATTTTAAATTAAAAAAAATAAATAAACAGATGCAAAATATCACCTAAATAATAATTTAAAAAAGTATATGCAATAAATAAAGTAAAATATCTTAACTATAAGTGAATTAACAAAACAACACGTACATATCTATATACACTATTTATAATCAGGCGAGGGAACTTCAGGGCAGGCTAGTCTCGCAGTTATGGAGGAAAAGCAGGACTCCAGGAAATCCCTTCGCTCCTCTCACAACCGCTTCACTGGTACTAAAGACAGTGGAGATTGCGCTTTAGCCACATATACTCATGTCTTGTGTGGAGAATCTGGCCATTACCAGAACTTCGATACATAAAGAACAAAAATAACATAAAAATTAATCTGAGTTCATTTCATCGTCTTAAACTTTTAAGTAAAACTAAAATTATGTAATATATTCAATTTCTTTGTTAACATAGTTTCAAATATGTCTATACTAAAAAAAATAAAAATAAATAAAACTGTAATGGTGTTGAGGTGGTTTACCATAGATTCTAATTTTAGATGAGGCTAGTCGGGGGTACGGTCAATATATAAAATACTTATATACGTGTCAATATATAAAATATAAACATACTTTATAATATTTTTATTGAATTATCTAACGTTTCGACCTACGTTGTTGGTTTTGTCCAGGGTATTCCATGCGACCCAGAGTGGAATGCTCTGAAGAAGACGTACAACGTTGGTCGAAACGTTATATAATTCAATAAAAATACTATTAAGTAGTATTTTATATATTGACCGTACACAGACTAAGTACTTGTAAACTTAAAATAAAACAAATTTATTTTTATATATAGTATTACATTGTTCGTTTTCAGTAATCATGATAATTCCGTTAATTATCACTCATACTTTTTATACATAATATAACCTGAGACATTTTATGGGATACATCGCCCTCCCCTAAACAGAATGCTAAGTCTATTCGTACGTATTCCTCCATCTCACAATATATTGCACTAGCGGATCCAGGATTTTATTTTGGGGGGGGCTTCAGCCTGAAAGCCTCCCCCCCCATCGTAGATCCGCCTGTGATTCATTGCATTAACTTATCCCAGTATTATTTTATCATTTGGTCACTGACCGATATAATATAATATAATATGCTAATCGTTCGTTTAGGCCAAGTAGCCGTCCGTGCTTATTCTAAATATAATATGTTTGATAGATTTCACCTCCAATTAGACCTGGTGGTTCCCATAGCTACCTGCGAACCCAGGTAGAGGCACGACCTCTTCCAGTTCATGTTTTATTCAGACCGACTTGAACCCAGGTCGAGGAAGGCTTTTTGTGCACGGTCACCCAAATTAATATTTGAGGGCTCGAGCAGTCATGCTTCGGTAAATATTTTGTTCCCTTGTTAGTCGCCAATTCGCTCTTGCAACTGTTTTCTTTTCGTCCTCTTTCGTGTTGTTACTTCTTTTGAAAGCCTTTTCGTGTTTACTTTGAGGAGGGAGAGGAAGGGGGGAGTATTTGTTTTACTTCTCCCGCGTGCCGTTACGGGAGTTTTTTTTTTTGTTGATGTTTTTCCAGTCAATGAAATTCTTCAAGTATTTCAAGCGTATGTTTTTAGTTGCATTTTTTTCTTGTTAGCTTTAATATATTGTTACTACCTTTGATTTCATACCAGTAAGCGGTTCTATCTTCAGACCTACTCATATCTGGCGTGTTATACAAGGAAGTTATTATCCAGCTCCTTTTCGGCATCTGTATTTTGAATATGCATCATGTATCTGATCATACATTACAAGAAAATGTTAAGATGTGATTATATAAAAATAGAAAGAGAAGTTTCGGAGGTCGATGAAATTATTTTTCTTTCTTTTTAAACCTTCGCCTCTTATAGTTTAATAGTTCTTATAGTTCGCGCCTCTTGTCCCGGAACTTAAAAATTAGAATCTATAAAACAATTATGTTGCCTACAATTCTTTATGGATGCGAATCTTGGCCGCTTAAATTAAGGGATGAGCAGCGTCTTAAGGTTTTTGAAAATAAAGTATTGCGTAGAATATTCGGACCAAAGAAGGATGAGTTAACCGGAGAGTTCAGACGGTTACACAACGCCGAATTGCGTGAACTGTGTCCGGGTAATATAATTGAGGTAATTTCATCGCGGCGAATCAAATGGGCTTGTAAAGTTGCTGGGCTTAGTAACGAGAGAATTCCTAAAAGGTTAATATTTTCTGTGCCAAATGGTAAGCGTCCGAGGGGTAGACCGAAACGAAGGTGGGAAGATTGCATTAAAGCCGATGTGAAGGGACTGGGTTTGGACGCCGAACGGTGGAGGGAGGTGTGTAATAAGCGATTGGTGGTGTTGGCATCGAACCTTCGGGTTCGCTAAGCCTTTTATTATTATTAAACCTTCATACGCACCTATCATGAAAGTAACAATTAGCAGATTTGATTTTGGTAGCAATGACATTTTATGCATGAAGAAGGAAGTATGTTACCCAGCAACACCTCTTCCTGATCTTTGTTTACTTTCTTAAATCAAGAAAGGAGATCTCTCATCCAACTCCTTTTCAGTCGCAAAACGATGGACTTGTTAGCCGTGGTCAAGTCGTTTATGAGTCTGTTGTGTCCTTGTAGTTTGCTATGAAAAATTAAAGAGTATGTAAAAGATCGTTTTTGCATATATTACCTAACTTCTGTATTTATGTCTCTTGTCTTGTTTTTACTCGTTTATATTGATAAATAATAAACTAAAGTGTAGCAAATATGTCAGGAATCCTATATATTATTTCTAAAAGGTTTTTTTTTTTTTTGTCGGTACGCCATAACTTCGTCAATTCTTCTCCAAATTCTAAACCAAATCAAGATTGATCACGTCTTTTGAAGATATTCTTCTCCTTTACATGCGAAAAATAGTCCCATCCCTCCGAAATTTCTGGGAAAAAAGTTATGGAAGAAAAGAAACTTTACTTGCGAATAACTCAAAAAATATGCATTTTTTTCTTGATGGTATTCATGATAATTAGAAATATTGCTAAATTACCTACAAAACAAAAAAAAAAATCGTAAAAATTGTACAATTATTAACAAAGATACAGTCCATTAGTTTTGGTATACTTAATAATGATAGGTTTTTTTTTATCTTAATAATATTTAAAGATATTACATTTAGGAATAGAATAGTCTACTACACATTTTTTCCGTGCTGATATATTAATTTTATTATTTCTTAAGGACATTTGGTTATTCTTACATTATATTTTTTTAATAATTTAGAAAATCTCATGATCGGGGCATTATTTTGCCTTTATTACTTTTATTATCTTTCCAGCGAGTGTTCAAAAATAGGTCCTAGCGTAGCAATACAAATATTTTGGTCTATTATGTTTAATGGAATATTGTAATCAAACAAGGAAAAAATATTAATTCCTTCCTTACATAATACATACGAACTATTTCCATATTGTTTTGCTATTTTTTCACTAAACCAAATTTTCTACGAATTAATATATATTAATAATATATTCGCACGGACCAATTAGTCTAATATATTATAGCTATAGATATTAACAACCGATTATTACATGCACATACAATATTTCTTGTTTTAAAATAATATTAATGTGTTTCATTAATAGAAAGTGGTTAAGTACCGAGTGTGTTCCATTCGGAGCGATCCGCTATTAATCTTCGGCTTGACAAGACTCGCCCATCCATCATCCATTCTCCGGACCTGTTATGCCATGTCACTGTTTGTGCCTTGTAACTGGTTACTTTTTTTTAATTTGACTTAATAACAATTTATAATTATGCTTGCTTATTACTACACCGTATGAGTTTGAAAAAAATATTTATATAGTTATAAAAAATAAACTAAATATGTGAAGTCACTTTCCGTTTTAAATAAATGTTTTATTTGTTAATAGACGTTTCAAGTCCTTAACCCATCTTTATGAACGATCTTTCTTTACATTTATAAGATATTTGCTTATTATAAGTTGGTAACATTTCCACTGTTTGTTACCTATTAAGGTAATATACATCTGAAGAGACATTTTCAAAATAAATGAGAACCTTTTATTTCTGATGGATCTTTGAAATGAATTCGTAGAAAATTTAGCCTTTTATCGATTTTTTTTTCTATACCAATCAGTTAATTATTCAAGAAAAAATGTACGAAATTCTGTCAGCATACATTGCACCAGTTATAGACACTCCGATTTTGTAAATGTGGGGGATTTTTTCCTAAAAAAAAAAATACAGATTTATTGCGTAGCTCTTCATTACCAAATAATAAATGGTTCATATAATACATTTTTATTTGATCCTTATATATGTAATTTATATCAATATATAACATTGCTAATATTTAATTTAATTTTAAAATGTTCCTAAGATTCTTTGATTTAATACCGAATGATTCAAGACCCGTTTGTTGTTAGTCAACTCACTTATTATCCAACTCTTTGATTATGGCTGTCTTGATCATTATCCGACAGTCAAATTGTATGATTTTAAAATTAATTAATTTATTAAATATTTAGTTTTTTTATTAATTTTTCTGTGTAAATATAAAGTAACAGTGCCAACATTTGATTTAGAACAAATAAAAAAAAACTATTTTCTAAAAATTATGCTCGTCAAATAAACTTCATTGAAATTTATGCATCCTTCATAACTGAAAGGATACTATTTATGAAGTGTTCTTTTTACGTGATGTATGGACCAAGATCTTTGCCATAACAACAGTATATATGTTAGTTTTCGTAAAATTTAAGTGTTTGATACCAAAATGTTTACATTAGTTAAAGTTACATTCTTCGATATGGAAATTTAAAATTTAGAAGAAATTTATCATAAATTGATAAATAATATTAACACACACATTACGTATACACAAATCAATGAAAACTCTTTTTTCGAATTTGCAGATGTTTTTATTGTAATTCTTGTCTATTTTATATATATGTTTCTCTTGTTATATTAATTTTTTATTTCTGAATGATATTTACAACTGTATTAAAGAAATACATTTAGTAAATTTGAACGTATGGATATAATGACGTGAAAACACTTGTTGAGAAACTACCCAATGGTTGCACTCTTATAATATGTCTACATCAGGAGATCACGAGGCCATCTTCTTTTCAGATGTTTGGGAGGGTTATCAAGAATTGAAGAGGAAGCAAGGTTAGAAACGAGAGGGTTGGGATGATTCTGAAGTTTATTATGGAAGGATAGGTATCTGGATTGGGCCAGATCTGGTAATAACTTTTATAATAATTGGGTTACTGGCTTTGTAATTATTGTTGTTCATAGTTTTTGTGTTTAAAAAAATATGCAGGGTTGTGGTTATTATAAATCAATAATATAATACTTATCTATTGCGATATTCGATTATCGACACGCAATAATCGTAACGTTATGCAAATTTTAGTAGGAGTAAGTGAGAGCGATGAGCGAATTTTTGGCTATTTGAATCACAGATAATTTAGAAGTGTGATCGAATGATCTTTGCACATACAGGCGGTGCATTTGTTAATGAGTAGTCTAAAAACGAATTTCTAGTTTTTTATTAAAACAAATGATTCAATTTTGAAATATTTCCCCTTCATCGACGCATCCTTTATTTAGTGAACTAAATATTAAGCTTAAGGTTAATGAATGAAACGACTGATCAATTTTTTGTACAACCGATTCCTCCTCAATAGAGGTGGAAGGCATTCCTGAGACATACCCAGCCACTATAAATTGGTCATCATTGCCAAAATTGCGTCCCTTCACGGACTGTAGCTACACCGAAGTCCCTATATTGGTTGTAGTCCCCCCCCAAGTACCATATTATAATAGGTACGCAATATGATTTGATTGCTCGTACTGTGTATCCAAAAATCGAATGAGAATGGAGAGGAAATAAGGTATACTAGAGAGGAGAGATATATCGATTATTATTTCATACTCTTTTGTTTGGCTTTATCCTTTGCGGCCTCTTTATCCTGGCCAGCATTGTCCTTGGCTCGGCCAGGAGCTCTTTCATCTCACCGCTCCCAGGACCTCAGGATAATTACCATCTTCAGCTCCTGTTTTCATCTTCCTTCTTTTTACATTTTTATCTTATTAATTATATATTTAAATTTATACCATTTACTTATTTATTACGTACATGTTAAATATTTTCTGTCTCACCTTAATATATAATATACTTATCGTTCTGGTAAAAGTAAGTCCTTCTAATAACACAGTATTGAGGATTGCCCTAGTTTTTCCCAACTTTCCACGCTAGACTTTCCAAACCCACTTTTCCACTCATTTACTCACGTTTCGCAGATTTTTTTCTTTCTTATTTCACTTTTACTCCTTTTTTCGTTGTAGTTACTTCAACTCCTTCATAATATCGAACTTTCTCTACTGTATGAATTCCTGATTCAGACTATATAAGTAAGTTATAAAGATAAAAAATAAAATAAATATATACAAGGTGTCCCATTTCTGTGGGGATGGGGGAGGGAAGGAGATTCTAGACAACATATCTAATAAAAATGTGTATTTAATGCATGGGCCGATTCCTAATGAAAAAGGAGTTAAGACCAATTTTGAGTCTTCCTTATGATGGTTAAGTTTTTTTATCGAATAAGAAGGAATTACTTTAAAACTATTAATGATAATTAAATGCTAAGTACATCGTCGTAAAGTAGACAAATTTTTTGTTGAGTAAAAAATTAATTATCGATATGAAGATACAGCATAATAATTTATAATCAAGACATATATTATTACACTAAGGCTCGAAATCGGCTTTGTACCAAATATAAGCTCCTGTCATGCTCAAATACCATGAATGGGGTACCGTTGGATTCAGAATTTCACAGGGGGTTAGCGAATCGTATTCTCCACTTTTTCTTTTTCTAAAATAAATAAAGTCGATACAAACATTTTGCTAGGTTTCGATACTGGTGGTAGGTCTGACCCGGATAACTATCCGAAGGAACTATCGGATCCTGCGTTTTAAGCCCAAAAACGTACTATTTTCGAGATAACGCAAGGCATAGGGTTCGCATCCACACAACCTTGAATACATGTCTTATTTCGTCAACTTGAGGTCTCTATGATCGAGAAAAGAGGAGTTTATATTATTTATCGATGGTGTTTTTGTTCGGCAAGCCGTATCATCGTTAATTTTTCACCAAATCTCAAGATTGAGCCACCGATTTCGAAGGCTTCCTTCTTCTTCAGGTGAGTAAAATAGTCCAATCACCCCAAAAGTTCAGTCAAACAAGTATTGAAAGAAAACAAACTTTATTTGCCAATAACTAAAAAATTACACACTTTTCCCTAGGTTATGCCCATGATTATATAAAAGATTACTGACTTTACTACAAAAGAAAAAAAAATCATCGAAATCGGACATTTTTTAGCAAAGATACAACATTAATGAAGATTTAAATTAATTTTTGTTTCCTTTGTCGATTATATTTATCGATAAAGTAACAATTGATTTCTTTATGTTTTGATACGTTGCATTTGTTTTTTTATGCTTATTAATTTGGCATTTGATAACAATATGCTGTGTGAATTTTTCGTACGGGCCTACTAGTAAAATAATAAATATAAAAAGAAGCATATGAACAACAATAAGAAAAATAGCTTGACTAGAAGGAACAGAAGTTTTAATAATTGGAATGATTAGTAGAAGAAAAGAAATACAATAAGGTAAATAAAAATAAAAATCACAGTATTTGATCCATAGGATTAGAGGTGACTGAATCTTAGAAACGAGAAAGTATTCAATTTATGATTTTGTTTTTAGTTGCCTTAGTGTTGGTTTCGTTTAACAAATCTTCTGGTTGTCGGTTGAACAACAATAAGGGATCCAGGATTTAATTTTTGGGTGGGGTTCAGACCGATTTTTTTTTTTTTTTTTTATGCATTTAAATGTGTTTATTAGAATAATTACTTCGGAAAAAGAAAGAAACTAACTACCTACTATGAAATGTTGTTTAATTGATTCTTTAAGTCTTATTAAATGTAATTGATAAATGGTTGACTGTCGTGAATAATGAAGAGAAGAATAGTTGGGGTGGTCAGTCAAAAAGGAAGGCAAACAATAAATGATAATATTTATTTTTACATATGCCGACGTTTCGACCTGAAGTTCAGGCCTTCAACAGGGCTAAGAAAATAACCAGATAACAAGGTATGAGAAACATAAGTAGTGATGGTAAAAAAAAAAATAAATAAATAAAATAAAAAAATAAAGTAAAATGAAATTATTCTAACAAATGAAATTATTCTAACAATTTCATTTTACTTTATTTTTTTTCTTTATATTTTTTTATAAAAATAAAAAACGTCGGCATATGTAAAAATAAATATTATCATTTATTTTTGCCTTCTTTTTTGACTGACCACCCCAACTATTCTTCTCTTCTTATTAAATGTAATTAGACGAACAGTAATACTTTTTGGGATAACTTTTTTTCATTAAACATTGTTATATTATACTATTTTTGGGGGGAGGGGGCTTTAACCAGATAGTCTCCTCCTCCCCCTCCCCCCCGTAGATCCACCTGTGTATGTAGGTTCCAAGTACTTGGTTTTGTTTCTGACGTTGTATAAGTAGCTAATTTTTTATTTTTAAAGGAGTCATCATGCTTGAATTTCAGTGTGGATGAATGAGTGTAAATGATGTGTTTGTTATTGTTTCAAATTATTGAGGAGGAGGTTTATGTTCTCGCCGCCACAATATTTTTATCGGGGTGCGATCCCTTTTGCCACCAGGTAAGCGTTATATATATATATATATATATATATATACTCCTGTATTATATATATATTTTTTTTTTGTTTTAATTATAACACGTGCACTTCAGCTATTAAAATGTTAGCACGAGTCATAAGAAATATAAAATTTTCTCTAAAAGCTTTGTAATTCCTGTGATTAACGTTAACAAACCTTTTAGTCTCCCCCTTCTGAAAATGCAATTGATAAACGTGTGCATGTAACTAACCGCATTGTTTTTCTATCGTTCTGTGCTACTCAGTTTTCCACTACTTTTGTATTATCCTGTTTTGTTCCGTGTGTCTTCTTACTCCGTGAACATCGTGAAGTTCGAGACTCATTAGGAACAAAGCATCTCATCCCAGATTCAAAGTAACACTAACAAGAAAAGACGTTCGAGGCACCACGAACTCCTTCAACAATGAACATAAACATACGTGACTGTCCTAATTTCTCCAGCGCGTCCTCTCCTCTAGCTCTTATTAAGATGCTAATGCATTCGATTCCAGCCTGGAGGAGAATTTCACGCCCGTTGTCATCGAGCATTTGTTTTATGACAGTAATGAATCAAATATAATTACAGTTTACTCACCGTGTAATTACCTCGATGTCGCTCCTCGGGCCGTTGAACAGATAGAGGCAGGAAATGCTCGTTCTGTTGACTGCGCCATCTGCATCAGGAATCTCGATCCTGTATTAATGCTCTTCCTATCCTGAAGGAATACTCATCAAGAGTTCAACTTATTAATGAATTGGAGTAAATTATTTCACAATGGTTTATTATTTCCAAACAATTATAAATCTAAAGTAATATTACCTTCCGAGTTACAAAGAAAACAAAACAAAAGGTGATTCCAATTATTGGACTAAACTGTTTTTCTTTAATCATTAGTAATATGCTAAAAAAAAAATAGCATTACTTCAGTAACACATTCAAAATTTACAAACCAAACAAACGATATAACATTTGGAGAGTAGAACATAAAAAAAAAACCTGGAGACCGTATCTTTGCTCCTAATTTTCCGATTTTAACGATTTCTTTTTCTTTTTTTTTTTTTTTTTAGGAAATTTCGTTTTACTTTTAAAAAACTTTTAAAAAACCATATACAATACCTACAAAAAAGTGTAAACTGTTTGTTATGCGAAATTTAATTTTACCATCCCTAGTAACTTTTTTTCCAGCTTCTTTTCTTTGAAGTATGTTATATAGATAAATTTAAAGGGCGTCGAGAAAAAGACTTTAGCGAAGTTTCATTGAAATCGGTACATTCGTTTAGGAGCTGCAGTCTATAGCAACGCAGGTTTTTCGGCCGCCATTTTGAAAGTAAATGGCGGATAGTAATGTCGATGAAGGAGGATCATACTCGGGTGACCTCTGATTTTATATCCAAATTTGAAAAAAAATCGGTCCAGTAGTTTCGGAGAAAATGTGCGGACGGCGGACGGACAAAAAATTTTTATTCGTTTTTCAGATTTTACGCATCCTGAAAAGTGAAACCTCAAATTTTGAGAGGGGGTTAAGTTTTTGATTTTTTTGAAAAAGAAGAAAGAAGAAAAATAAATAAAAGGTGATTCAACATTGCTTCAGTAGATGTAAAAATTTCAAAAAATCAAAAATTAAAACAAAGTATAAGCTTTGTATATATATATAAGTTTTTGTAGTTTTTGGATGATTATAATGGTTTATTATTAAATATAAGAAACCGAAATGGTGGATATTTAACAGCTGACTGAACATCATACCATTGAATGAACAGCTGATCAAGATAAGATAAGGCAACTTAAATATATATGTTTAAATTTTATATATATATAAATCTAGAACGTTAATTTCATGGTCTAATTTAATATTAATTAAATTAATTTAAATAAAGAAATTTGTAGTACAATGTAATCTCTGGATATTGGACAGTCGTTGTAATTAATTTCTTGTCCTTTAATGAGATGTGTTCCTTTAATGAGATTCTTTTTTTTTACACATATACTCCAGTTCCAGTATATTTAAAATTGCCTGTAAATAGAGGTGTCCGCTCGATAGAGAACAAAAGACTTTTCGTTCTAACAGGCACTCAAAAAGTTTTCTCCCGAAGGAATTTATATTTGAGGAAAGTGTATCTTTAAAATTTTATAAAAATATTCCCTATTCTTCCCTCTATACCCCTCCGTTATTATATCTATGGAATTCTCTACCTTTCAAAAGTTCAGGAGAACCATCTGAAACTTTTAAGTGAACTTTTTTTCCGAAATGTATTTTTAACTTTTCTTCTTTTATCTGCATTAAAAATTATGTTGTTATTGACTTTATAAAAAGACGAGCTTCATAATAACACAACCAAACATCATTAATATATATTATTCCTTGCTCAGTGATTATGCAAGGAATAAGTGATATTTAGCATTCACACAAAATCGTATGATTTATTTCTCAATCCAATAAAAGTTATTTCCCGCTGTAAAAAATCTTTGGGAAATAACTCTTTGATGATATCGCTGTTTGAGAGACAATACAATACTGAAAAAAAAGAAGAAATGTGTATTTCTATAAAGATTACACTACTTTGCTGTAAAAGTAATGGATAAGTTTTCAATTTAAAAAAAATATGAATTTTCCGTTTAAAGAGGTCGAGAATTCGAAACTACTATTGTTATTTAAATTCATCTATTATTCATAGTAGTAAAAAATATTTACTGTTATTGTTAACTTCTATTATTAGGAATAAAAAAGAGAGATAATTATATGAGCCTTTCATTTGAAAGATGACTAACTCCATATACCTTTATTCACAGTTATATATTTCATTACTATAAACACCTACTCTGGAATCAACTTACTTTCTGCACACGTATTACAAATTTTTCAACTAGAAATATCATTAAAATGACCTCATTCAAAACTGTTGAAATTGGAGTTAGTCATTCTGTTAACTGAAAAAACTCATATGATACACGAATTAGTGTACTGAACAAAACTGACCTCAGTAAACAAATTAAAACCAAAGATGTAAAATACAAACGAGTGAGAATTTTCTCTTAATTTCTGATTTATTAAGGAATAAAATCTAAAAGTTATGGATGTGGGTTGGATGAGCTATAATTCTGCTTATCAGTGGCTGTACTAACTTTGAATGTGAAAAATGTCTTGAGAGAAAAAAAAAAATAATAAAATGAAGGATTAAATTTTGCAATATTTAATGTCTATAAAAATTGGTATTTAAGAGTTTCAAAACGACACTAAAATCGAATCTAACATATTTTTTATAACTTATATTTGCTTAGTCTACTTTATTGGAAACGCCTTTTGATTTTTGCAATTTATAACATCTCATCACTCGTTTAATACAATAGTCAATATTTTTTTTCTTATTATACAAAAAAAAAAAAAAAATAATAATTCGATTGATTTATAATAACCTAAAAATAAATACGAATAATTTTGTCTGAAATAATATATTTTTATTTTATTGAGATTTAAAACTGTATTACATGGAAAATGCAATAAGTATATGTGACATTGGTAACATGACATGTACAACATGAACAGAAACTACCCATTGGTAGATCTCAAATTAAAATTCTATATTAGAAGGTCCCGATGCCATCTTCTTTTCAGACGCCTCGGAGGGTTATCAGGGATCGAGGAGGAAGCAAGGTTTGAAACGAGAGCATTCGGATGGTTCTGCAGTTTGTTATGGAAGGATAGGTATCTGGATTGGGCCAAATCGGAAACATATGGAACATTAAGGTCTTTATGGATGATTTTATTTGTGACAAAGTAAGGAGCGTTGAGGATTTTGGATTGTAAGGATTGGATACGAGAGGAATTCGATGGTTTAGTGGAGCCCCAAAGCTCAATTCCGTAAGTCCAAATAGATCTTATTATTGTCATATATATGAGTCGTTTGTAATTGATTGTGAGCTTAGAGCGTTTGTCTAGTAAGTTCTGCATTAGTCGAAAACGTGAAATAATATAAAATATTTTTTTCTCGGCTCCTAGGATCCATTGGAACGAACGCCGTGAGATGTATCCAATATTTTTGAATGAAGTAATTGTTCGAAATTGGCGCCCACTCGCTGAATAATTCCGTTGCTAGACAAGCAATTCAATTATTGCAGCATCTTTGTTGAATCGATCCATCTAGTGTTTGTCCCTGCTTACTATTGAGGCATTCATTGTTGTGTAGAATATATCTGATGGATTGCTGCGAGTTACATGACCTGCCCATCTTAATCTTTATGCCTTCATATCATGAGATATTGATTGTCTATTTCTCTAACCAGGTCTTTATCGGCCCTACTCCTCGATATATATCTACATAACTCTCCTATCTGTCATGTTTGGTTCATAACCAATAATATGCTATTATATACAGATCAAAGACCACGAATTCATATCCTCCAGAGCCTCCAGAGGAGTGGAACTGAGGAGGAAGTGGAGGAAGGGAAGGACCGTTAGAGGACAAGTCGAGATCTATTGGATTCCAGAGCCGGTGATAAGGGTCTTCTCTGGAGCTCTCTAATAAAACCACTCTAGGCAGCTGGATTCCAGGACGCTGTATTGTCTTCTCTCTGGCATTATTGTGTTAGGGGTTGGTAGTGGTTGATTGCAATAAACCGATTAGGCAGGAATTTAATTTACTTAGAGAGCAAAACGTCTGAAGATTGTATTGAAAAAAAAAAAAAGAATTGAAAAAGGACCGAAACTTAAAAAATATGAAGTTATTGAAAGATTCTTGAAACATTGACTCAAGTATTTGGTATACAAAAACATAATAAAAGTATAATAAGTAATTGGTTGACTGTCGTGGATAATGAAGAGAAGAATAGTTGGGGTGTTCAGTCAAAAAGGAAAGCAAAAATAAATTATAATATTTATTTTTTACATATGCCGACGTATCTCCTTAAGTGTCGAAGGGAGAATGTAACATTCTCCCTTCGACACTTAAGGAGAAAGCCCTGATGAAGGCCTGAACTTCAGGTCGAAACGTCGGCATATGTAAAAAATAAATATTATAATTTATTTTTGCCTTCCTTTTTGACTGAACACCCCAACTATTCTTCTCTTCATAATAAAAGTACATTTTAACTTTTAGCCCTGATGATCACCCACAAGCTTAGGTTGAAACGTTGACGAACTATAGAAACTTGATTATTAAATGCATGTGTTTCACTCTATTTCATCTTATTTTATTCACTGACAGTTTGTTTTTCTTCTATTGGTATTACAGACCATGTAGATCTTTTGCTGCTTTAATAAGCCGAGCTATCCACCTCTGCCTGTCGTGGGCTATTTCTTTTCAGTTATCTCAACGCATTTTTTATATTTTATTTAGACACATAATATTCTGTCTCCTGGACAATGATTATAGTGATAAATGAACACATTCACACCATATACACAGAAAATATAAAATAACAAAAGTAAAATAATAACTATATAATAATAAAAAAAAAACTATGTAAATAAAAGAATAAAATAACCTAAAGATAAGTAAATTGAAAACATAAAAACACAGTGGAACTAGATAGGGATTGTGCTAGGGGATTTTCATGATTGATAAGGTTCTGATGGAATTTGGAAAATTTTTGAGGTATAAGGTCTAGAACAAATGGGATATTAAGGTCATGATGTAGGGTTTTGTTGGTTACATAGAACAGAGCATCGACTATTGTTCGGAGATTTTTGGACTGAAAGGATTGGATGAATTTGATGAGTTTGATTTGGATGAAATTGATGTTAAAAAATTTTGCTGTAGATCAGTAATTTGTTGTCAATTGAAAGTTGAAATTTTCTACTCAGTATTCTGTATAATTGGCCGTATCGTCGATTAAGTTCTTTTCAAGTTTAGTATGTGGGTTCCACGTTAGTCATCGGTCTAAGGTAAAGCCAGTGTTAGAAGTTAAAAAAAAATAATAATACTTTACTAAGTATAGACATTATTTTTTTTCTCTTCATATTTACATCCACACCTGTCATAATCTTTACAATAAGGAGATGTGATCTCATTGTAAACAACATTAGCATTTTAGGCATGAGGAAGTATAGTACCATGCAGGACTTCTTCCTGATCTTTGTTTACTTCCTTTTTTTTTGGAAGGAGATCTCTCATCCAGCTCCTCTTCAGTCGTCTTCTGATGTTATGTCGCTGATAAGTCCGTTGTGATGTTCTCTAATTTAAGATAAAATCCGTTGTCGTAAGTCGTTGCGTAATTTTTTTGTTATTTACGTACCTGAGAGCTGCAGTTAGTCTTAAAATTTTGGATTGAAATGTCTGTAGTTGAATATCACGTAATTATCAAATTTCACTCATTTCTTATATTCCTTCTTATAATTGTTTTCTTCTGACTGATGAAAAGCTCGGTTTCATTGATACTGTTCAAACTTAAAATTGTATTTTTCAGTGCATTTTTCTTTCTGCGTTTTAATAGTGAAAATATACCTATTAAGTACATGTGCATGTTCAGGACTTACATATACTTTATTGTGAATTGTTTTAATTTCGTGATTTATAATTATTTTGTTTTTTTGCTCTTTCGTATTTTTGTATTGGTTGATGATTAAAAAATCTCGCTAATATCAAACCAGCAAATGTAGAGGAATTACCATAATATTTCTAAAATAGAACTTAAAATTTAGTTAATTTTGTAAGTTATGAGGAAGCTATACTAATCTTACTTGGCTGTTATTTGTTTCCGCTTATTAATTTAAGAGTAATATAAATAAATGAGGAATTAATGTTATTTCAAATTCATTAATGTATCGCAAGGACTTGTGTAAAGTTTTAGTTCTATCTCAAGGGTAAAGTCTGGCTTTAAAGTTTGCAAAGTGATTATAAAGCAATTCGCTAAGTTGCTTAAATAACGACCCTAGCTCTCTCTCTACATGTACCGTTGCATCTTGTGCAGTTCTCAAGCATCTATTGTCGCAGTTTTGTCTTCAGTATACGTAATATGAGAAAATATTTTCGGATTAGCTTTAACTAGATGATACTGGAATTAATATAGTTTCAGTCGTATTATGTTTTTCCAGTTATATACATTTTTAATATATATTTTAAGTATCTTACATTAACATGTAAATATTTTGTTTTCTGCATTATAATTACACTTGTATACCCTAGCGAGAACCTTCAAATTAGCACAAAACAAAAGTGTCTTGGAAATCTTGCAAATGGTCGGTTAATTCAAATTTCTTTTTTATATTGTTACTTCTCATACCAGATTGAAAGGATTAGAAGCAGCTCGACGTTTTCGATTACTTCAACACTTACTAGAAAAACGTTCTAAGCTTCCAACTATTTACAAAAGACTCATACATATTACTATAATAAGGCCTATTTGGACTTACGGAATCGAGCTTTGGGGCTCTGCTAAACCATCAAATTCCTTTCTTATGCTTTCCCTATAATACAAAATCCATTGTATAGTCCTCAGTGCTCCCTACTTTGTCCCAAATATAATACTCAATAACGACCTCAATGTACCATATGTTTTCGATTTAGCTCAATCCAGATACCTATCCTTCCATAATAAACTTCTGAACCATCCGAAATCTCTTGTTTCCAACCTCCTTGCTTCCTCTTCTATTCCTGATAATCCTCCGAGGCGTCTCAAAATAAGATGACCTCGGGTCCTTCTAATGTAGAACTATAACTGGAGTGCTACCAATGGATAGTTTCTCTTCATTTAGTTTCTAGTCATGTTACTTCTTTCATATTTTTTTGTTGTACTTATCATTTAATACAGTTCTAATTTTCAATAATAAAAAAAATAGAATAAATAATATTGTTACTTATGCAGTGAATATATAAATCCAAGTTTCCGCTTTTGAAAGCTTTGGGGATGCTCCAAAAACCATTTAAATTACGAACTTTTTTTTGTTTATCCTAAATATCTCCTTTTCAAAGCGAGATAGAAAAAAAAAAGCATTTTTCAACCAGAAATGTCACAGTTGGTGTCATATGGATAATTATACTGTATATAAGAATAAAGAAACTAAATTACTTATGAGAGACTAAATTAATATTAGAATCCTCTCCTAGCTCACTTTATTTTATAATAGAGAAAATCAGAGCTTTATATGTCAAGCATCAACTTTTACCTCCTCTCAGTTTGTGAAAATAAAATAAAAGCGATAAAAATAAATTACTAAATGTTACGTTTCCTAAAACAAAAAATCAAGCTTAAAAAATCATATCACATCTACTAACATGCCCGATAGCACCCGAAGGAGGCTTAAAAGAAGCTGGATGAGGGATCTCCTCCACTAACTAGAAATATTACGCTCAAGACAGGAAGGACGCCGCTGGGTACTCCTCTCCCTCACGCCTATTCCTAGACTAATCTCTACATCTTGACATCACACTCGCTGATTGTCGGAACTTCTGACAGGTGTGAGTTGAAGAATCAAGTCAAAAAAAAAAAAAAAAAAAAAAAAAAATATCACATCTCAAACATTATATTTGTTATTTAAAGTACTGATTTTTTTTTTTACTAAGATCATTTATGTATGATAAATAAAAAATAAATTTAGTTATAAATTATACACTATTTGTGTCCTTAGACATATTGGTTAGGGAAAACTATGATTAAATAGAGAAAAGTGAGGAAATATTCCTTTAACTGTCTTGTAGCCAATCGTAGCACCTAGAGGCTTTTGACAAGAATTACTTCTTTTTTTTCGAAAACGATACATTTTAGAATTTTAAATGGCAGGGCACAGTATATTTAAATTTGCAATAATTGTATTATTAGTTAATGTTTTTAATTTTGAAATTTGCATTTGTCACATCTTGTTTGACTACTCATTCGTCAAAATTCATTGCTCCTGAAAGACGAAAAAATATGGCCAATATCTAAAATATTGAAATTCGACGAGAGAACTGCCCGAAAAAAATTAATTATTGCTTACATCAGCTGTTAAGAAGGACTATTGTTAGTATCAGTAAACAATTATTTAGTGCTATAGAAAATACACATAATATTTATCTGGAATTGTTATTTTGAATTTATTCTGATTATTATACAATTCGTACAGTTACGAATAGGAATACAGCTTTCAGAGTATTTATTGAAGGATAAGCTTTAAGCTGAAAGATAATCCTTCTACAGTTTATTGTTGTAATAAATACCGTTTGTAATATCCCCCTCTTGTAATATCTATAAATATCACTGGCCTTGCTAATCCTGTTGTAAAATATTGTATACATAAACTGCTTCTACAGAACTATTGCTTTGAATAAAATTTAGTTTCACTTTTAATCAGTTTTTCTTCATGCATATTACTGCTGAAGGTAATGATTTTATAATTATTATTTCCTTAGAAATTAATTAGTTATTCTCATTGCAGTTTTACTTTCATTTTCTTATAATATCTAGAAAAGATATCACCTTCGTAGTTACTTTAAAATAATAATTACAACTGAGGGGTTGGGTCAAGATCATATAGATTACACTACAAATGGAATTCCTTGCCTTTCAAAAGTAAAAGGGACGACTGATTCTTCTGATAAAGTACGAAACTAACTGTAAAAGTCACGATATAATAAATCCTTAATAAAACGGGGGCGGTTTGGCCGAGCTGGTTAATTCATTTGTAGTACGTGTGTTGCATGGCAACCTGATAAGCTGAAGATTAGGATTTCAATTTCTGGTGACATGGGCATGCAATTCTGGCAATGCATTCTTCCCAGACCCGGAGAAAGATCCGTGTAACCGAAAAATCGAGAAAAGAAATAGTGTAATAAAGTGAAATTCTAGTAATATTTTAAGTAAATAATAATCTCAATCAAACTTGTTGTTTCATAAGTGAGGTTACAATCGTGAATATGTTAGGTCAAGTTTATAAAATGACTCATCGATGACATTAAAAATGTATCAGACCGTCCCTGAACACATTGATGGAATTCAACACGTCCCTTAACCATATTATTCAATCACCTATAGCTCACCGGTTTCATTGGCTAGTGCGGTCGATGGATTTCATCTGTTGCGTATTCAGGAGTTTTCTAAGGGAGGAAACACTTGCAAAACTGATTCTATACACCAAAATTATGTATTTGTTACTTTAACATGATACTGACGATTTGAAAAAAACAAAATGTGTATTTTATGAAGTATATAAGTAAGATTCAACAACAGTTTCTCCTATCATCAGATCTATTCTCCCAACAATTTTTCTTTATTTTATTATGTTTCGAGATCCACTATTTTATCTCATCTTCAGACTAGAAATTAGAATATTTTTGTTATTTATATTTCTATACTATCAATACAGTATTTTTTGTATAACTTTTAACAACAATAACAGAAAATGCCAATCTTACTAGTATCTCATCCTAATATCATCTTAATTTTTTTATATAAGATTTGTTATAATAATTTTTTTTTTTATAGTGTCATAATTCATTCCTAAAATGGAATAATTTTATGTTTTTATTTGTTATATTATTACTATTTTTATGTATCTAACAAGTTTCTATAAGTAATTTATTACCTTAATTATGTTGTGAACTGCTATAGGGAGAGCCTAGTCAGACACTGAACCAAACCTTGAATAAATGGTCAAAATCCAAATCATTTTTATTTATTTTTATATATTTAATTTGTTAAGTATATAAGCATAATGGCTCCCTATTTTAGCTGTATCAGTTTTATAATTTATTGAATTTTTATTATGTTTAATGATAAATATGGGTTCTATTATTTTTCCATATGTATTATTTGTTTCTTTATATAATATTTGTGGTTGTGTTAAATTGAATGTTAAATTGATTTGTAATGCTATGATGGGCGTGGCTGTTTTATTGTCTATTTTACTATTTTTTGAATCATTAAATTTTGTTTCATTTTTTTTTTCAATGTTTTGTCTCGTTTCTCCTAAGTATTTTTTTTTTTGTTTCGTCTGGTATTTGGACAATAAAATCGGTCAAAATTACTTTTCTCGATAAATTCAATTAAAAATGGTTTGAAAAGTATCAAAGCACTCTAGAAACTACTTTCAACTACAATCTTCAAATATTATTCCAATAAATGAAGAATATTAGTGTAAATATTCAGATTTTTAAAAATTATTCCTTGTGTTTGAGTACAAAGTATTTATAAAAAATAATTGTTTCATACAATTCACTTTTCAATTAATATAATAATAATAAAAGAGTCCAAAATTTAGCTACTTTTTCAAGATACAATTTGTTCTCACCTTCCAGGGGAGGAGGACGCCTCCCCACACTCCTCCTCTGTAACCGCAATTGGATCTGATAGATTTAATCTCGTTATAATCTCAGTTTTATATTTTTCAATCAACTTTTATTCATATTTGTGTCCAGTTTACTTTCTAACTTATATTATTTCTCAAAAGGGTTCTGTGGGAGTATGTCATATCATTGTTAATTCTTCAACAAATCCAATGATAAAATCATTATTTGGAAGATTATCTTCTTCATTCATCTGAAAAAAAGCATATCCTTCGAAAAATTCAAGAAAAAAACCTATTATGAAATAAAATCTTTATTTATTTATACAATTTTGGTCTATTATTTTGAACGGACTATTATAATCGACCAAGGAAAATAAAGTTAATTACTCTGTTTTACTATACATTGCATTAACTTGTCACTATATTATATTGCCAATCGTTCACTGTCCAATATACTATGAGAACTGTTCGCAAGAGACAACTACTTATTATATGTTTATATAATAATATAAATTATAAGATCGAAATATGGCTCTGAAGATTAGAGGAGAACCTCGAAGAACCACCAGCAGCTGGCCGAACGATCCAGGTACAATTCCTCACTGACACACAAAACTTTCTCTTGACAGAAAATTAGTGGGCTTTGTCAGGGTGAAGGCCAATGCTACGTTTCGACTTTTTTCTCTGATAGAAAATACTTCTGATGGTTCTCAATGGAGTATATTCCATTATGAAAACTAATTTATCAGCTTGATTTATAAGTAATAGAAAACAAATACTTTCTATAGTCAAATTGTTGATTAATAATTTTTTCTTAATTGAAAAGACAACTTGTCAAAATATTTTACATAACCCCAAGCTTGAGTAAGTTGTTCTAGCTCTATTGAGAACATAGATAATGAAAAAAATAAATATTTCAATACATACTCATTTATTTGAAGACTAATCAACAATACCTTAATAGTATTCAGTCAAAAACTCAGATAATTTCATCATAATCATGAAACAAAAGATGTAATTTTCAAAAGATTTTTTTTTTAAATATAGCAAACACTTATAATTACTTCACTTCTCTAAGTTATACTTTGTGGTTATACATTATCTCAGCAATCAACAGCTGATGTAGCTAATCAGTCTTTATAATTAGAAACATATAACATAGTTTCGATTATGATTAGTATTATAAGAATCTCGGGACGTGAATGAGTTAAGTTCTACTATAAGACTTAAATTTATCTCTTTTCGTTTTGGAGCTATTTCACTTGGAACAACCTACCCCGTTAACTTTTAGCCCCACATTTCACTATATTATCATTAACAAATTTTAAAATTAGATATTAATTTATAATTGTCTGTTATTTTAAAATAATAAAATGACAATCAATCGGGACGATTAGTCTTAATATGACGTTTGATGGTCCACATTTTGGACATCTATTTATTTTTGTCTTGTTTTAATTTCGTTATTTTTAAGTTATTTTATTTTATTTATTGTACATACTTTTTGATTATTATTTATTTTTATTTTTCTTCTGTTAATGTTTATTTTTCTGTACATACAGTGTGAATGTGATCCTACCTAATAACTAATGTCCAAGTAACAGATTGTTGTAATACTCAAAAAATAAATAGTATTTATTTTTTATAATTGCATATTACAATACAATTGTAATATTTATATATTTTTTTCTTGGTGTACTGTTATGTTTTTATTAATATTATCTTAACCGTACATTAAGAAGAAGAAGAAAAATAAATTTTATTATGGGACATTTAATCCCCTTTGAATAATTATAATGAACAAAAAGATGAAAATTGTCTGGCATTATAAAAAAATGAGAAAATTTGTAGCTAACATAACATAGTAATTTAACCTCATAATTAAAATAAATTAAGTACTTTAATTAGTAATTAAGTTATTTAAAGCCAGCGTTTCGACCCGACTTTGCAGGTCTTCTTCAGGGCTGAGCGAATTAAAAAACGAACGAAAAACTGTATTTTATTTTATTATTTTTTTATTTATGTATATATGTATATTATATATATATATATATATATAATTTTCACACCCCCTTGTATGTCTATTATTTCATATTATTTTTCCTTTTTTTTTTCAATCTTTCCTTGAAATCTGTAAGAGTATATTCACAATTTCATATATTATCCATCCACATTATTACATTCAATTTTTCCCTATCGACAATAATCTATAACAATTGTTACCATCTATTTACTTCAGTTTAGGATCATGTTACTTAGCTTACTCTGTTTATACAACTTATTCTTCTTAATATTTCAATGTACTTACTGTTTATAATTTCAATTTACAATAAGTTTATTCATCTTGTTTATAATTTTTGTCGAAATATTATGTAACTTCCACAATTTCCTATATCCTTTTATATCTTGTACGTTCTAGCCCAGAAGAAGACCTGCAAAGTCGGGTCAAAACGTTGGCTTTAAATAATGTAATTTTCTCACTATTTTAGTCTCTTTATAACCGTCATTCCGGACCATCTACTTCCTCTAAAATAATCGGTCAACCATCATCAAGTATTCGATAAATTAATTTTTTCATACATTTTTTTACTTTGGAACATGTACTACTCCTAACACCACTGTCTTAAATACTGAAATGACAAGTTCAGGTAACTGAGATAAACAGAGACATAAGGATATGCCCGAAGGACTTGAACACTGGGTTGAGTAGGCATAGAGAATCCATCCTCGTTAAACAGGTTTTATGACTGCTCTTGCTCGGGTGCTATAAAATAGTCAGCAAACAGGGAGGGCGGAGGTTATCAGGGGCTGGGTTCGAAACCAGTTCCCAGCAGTAAATAATAACCTGGTAAAACAAGACCGCGCCGGGTTCCCGGAATTATAAATCCTCCCTGAATATAAACTCGGTCCTCTTTATCAGCCCCTTTATTCAGTTCTCCTTCCATTTTCTTCTTTTTCTCTTCTGTTCCTGCTGGCGGTTAGCATAGCTGATGAGACGTCAAACCGCTCCAGGCCACAGCGGTAAATGTCCACGGTAAATCACGGCCTTATAAAGTTAGCTTTCTTCTATTTATTCTCTGGTTTTGTTATGGGGGAAAAAAAGGTACAACCAACTAAACACGATTTTGATGAAGAACGAATGTGTTCCCAGGAATAAATATATAGCTCTGTACCTACTCTTGTGTGTCATGCCCGGTTCATTTTTAAAACTTATAATATATATTTATACTTCGTTGCTACTTTAACCACTTAAACAATTAAAAGTTTTTAGTTAGCACGTACGAATAATTCACATGGCATGTTGGTGAGTCAACAAATAAAATTTAATATGAAAATAAATTAAAGCAAAGCTGTGGTGGAGGAAAATACAATTTCATAAAAACTGTCTTTGATAAAAATAATTGTGGGTTGATAATTGACTGTCGTAAATAATGAAGAGAAGTATGGTTAAGGTGGTCAGTCAGAAATAAGAAGGCAAACATAAATGATAATATTTATTTTGACATTTGCTGACGTTTCGACCTGAAGTTCAGGCCTTCATAGAGTGATTCTACTCCAGCAATCTCTTAAAAAAGCCCTGATGAACGCCTGAACTTCAGGTCGGAACGTCGGCAAATGTTAAAATTAATATTATTATTTATTTTTGCCTTTTTATTTCTGACTTATCACCATAACCATCCTCTTCATTTGATAAAAATAGTCCATTTTTTATGATTTATTTAAAACATTTTTTAGATAATTCGTGAAACTTTCTAATTATCGTATAATAAAGCATGTATTAGTGCGAAAATAAAGTTTCATTTTCTTTATCATTTTTTCTCTGCCTTTTCGGAGGAATATGTCTATGTTTCGTATCTAAAGGATTGTTCAGTATATAAATATAATATTTCTGAGTTTTAAGAACGAATAGAATAGAATAGAAAATATGCTTTATTCCATGACAAGATTATTCTATGCTTATCATATGTACAAATAAATAGTTGAATAAATATGTTGAATTTGACTGGGCTGATTTCTTTTAGGCAACATCTAAACAGTCGGAAAATATTTTGAAATTTCAATTTCCTTCGGGCTCCACCAAATCATCGAATTCCTCTCGTATCCAATCCTTACAATCCAAAATCCTTCGTAAAATCCTCAATTCTCCCTACTTTATTACAAATAATATCAACCATAATGACCTTAATGTTCCTTATGTATCAGATCTGGCCGAATCCAGATACATATCCTTCCATAATAAATTTCAGAATCATCCCAACCCTCTTGTTTCTAACCTTGCTTCCTATTCAATTCCTGATTACCCTCTGAGCCGTCTCAAAAGTAGATAGCCACGTGATCTCCTAATATAGATATATTATTAGAGTGCTACCAATGCGTCTCAACATGTGTTTCATATCATCATATCCATGTGCGAATTTACTAGATGTATTTTTTATATACAGTTGTAAATATCATATAAATAAATTCAAAAAAATCCCTTCATCCGTTCACGAGATACAAGAGGGAAATCGAACTAGTCAGTATATTTTTTTCCCTCTAATTATTAATCTGGAAGGGAAATTTTCCCTTTTCCCCTCCATTGGATGACACACTACTTGTAATCTGTGTATTTTATTGTATAATTTCAGTTAGGAGTAATCAAGTTATTTTATTGTATAATATGCCTATAATGGCGGCAGTTAACTACTTCACAACTGTTGGTATGCCGTGCGGTGCGACTGACTATTCGCGACACGTAACAAGAATTCGCTGCTCCACATTCGCAGGATGCGCAAGGTTAATAAGCGCAGTGTTGCATAAGCCGCATTCTTGTAGTTCTTACGTCCGGATTCTTTTCTTCCTTTTTGTGGCCATCAACTTCTTCCTCTCTTGGTAAGGATGATGTCTGTATAATGTCCTCCTTGTGTGTCAGTCCTGTTTCTCAAGGTCGATTTCTCGTTTCTTTTTTCTTTAAGTTCTTTCTTTCGTGGCCATTAGAGGAATCCCAATTTTTTTTTCCGAAATGATTTCAATAATTACCTTATACTTATACCAAACATTTTACTATAGTCGTCTCATTGAAATATGTGTATAATTCTGGGTACTCGAATGTTAGTCTTATTTTTCTATTTACATTCACATTTTACAAAAATGTAGTTTATAGTATGTCATACTTAGCTCGGAAAATGATTTTGATAATGTAATAATTACAAATATTCTGAATCTAGTTTTTAACATCGTTTATTTATTACTTTCACTTATCTAATAGAAATATATATATATATTATAAGCGAACTATCACAAACATTTCGAATCTAGATTTTGAACAAATATACTTGTTTTAAGGTTCCCTGAGTCCAGATAACCAAGCCTTGCCAAATGTTCTGTTTGTGTGTACCGATTTAGTCCAAAAACGAATAATCTTACGAAACTAAAATTAAGTATTTAAGGTAGGTATTCGCCTGGGATAGTACTGCCATTCTTTTTTGTCGAAATCGATACTTCATATCATACATTTTAAATATTTTTACAATTATCTCGAAAATGATTAATGATTTTAATTGAACAAGTCATATCGATAAAAAGTTTAATTTTCTTAATATTTAATAATTTAATTTAAAAAAAAAAAACTGTCCATTTTTGTGTTTGTTCAAGGAAGCAAATGTTCTATAAGTTTGTTACTAAATATTTATTCTGGATGTGACGACACTACGGCGCATTTTTTAATTTGTTTATTGGAGCCAATTTTTTATTAGTTTGATCTATAAAAATTTTGTTTCTTCGTCACTAAATTATTTAATAAAAAAATTGACATGGTGTTCTTTACCCCCGAGATATCAATTAAAAAAAACAATGCCTTCAGTATGGCTGATTTAAAATATTGGTAATACCATTGATGCGGCTGAGTGAAAGACGCTGGGATCTCCTTGAGTCCTGCCTTTCTCTCCACGAGTGGGGGGAAAGGCTAACTCGGAGATCTTGAGTGACTGAATATTATAAATATTGTATAAAAGCGTGTGTATTTAAATATTTATTTTGTTGGATTAGTTTATTTTTGTTTGGTTTAGTATCATTTAGTTAATATACATTTAATTTAGAATTATTATATTGCTGTTTATTTTTTTTATTTATTGTGCATAGTATGAATAAGCTACTCTATATCACTATTACTATTTTTTATTTTTTTTATTAAGCATGAAAAACAATAAAAATTAAAAACATTAAACGATTACTGCATAATGATAGTTAAATGAACCTGTTACTATGATAGAACAATAAAAAATAAAAATATTTATATATACAAACAAAATATTACTTTTAACATAAACTAAAAACAAACACTTAATAGAACATGGGCTATGATCAACAATTTTGTGAATGTACTTTGTGTACTCCCATCATATAATTGTAAACTTTGTTTACTTTATCTATACAGTCGATATTCAATATAGTTTCGGTGTTGTGGTTATCAGAAGATTCTGAGATGAAGTTACTGAGGAATTTTTGTATATATTCATTGCACGCTGGGCAGTGAAGGAGAATGTGATGTAGACTATTGTAGATAAATTGACTGTATAATATACAAATTTCTTGAAACTCAATCGAAAAAGTTGTGGTTTTTGCATTGATTCTGATTTGTTCTGGATTTGCAACTCTTAATTGACTGACACATCTCAATTTCTTTATATGAACTTTAAATGTGAGGTACGTTTCGGGATCGGGAGCAATTATCTTGAATATGACAGATTGTAATATATCTCAATAAAGACTATTTAAAAAACATATATATTATGTTGCTACTATATATGATTTTTTTTTTTTACAACAGCCTGGAATATTTTCAAAAATTACCTGGAATTGTTGAAAAGTCTAGGATTTTCATGAATAGGTGTCGGTAGCCGGTAGACTCATAATATAACTTATAGAAATTGAACTAATTCCAGCCATAATAATAATAATAGTTATAATAATGATAAGACATAGATAAGAAGGAAGACTATTTTAGTAACTAAGACATGTTCTGTTTTAGTACCGCCTTGAACTGGCAGTCGTAATGGTATCGACTCTACGTGAGCTGCTTACACATTCCTAGCCACTCAGATGCTAGATCGCAAATCTTACAAGATTGTCTGCTGTAAGCGAGGGTTATGGCTGTCACCTTTGTTATCGTGTCATGTTTACATTATAGTCTAACATTATGCAAAGCAGTAGAGATCTCAGGTAGTTAGTTGGCGTTGGAGAGCATGTTCCGTAAATACCTAAAGATATGATATTTGACCTCAACCGTTACAAAAAAATTATATGCATTCTGATTCATTTTCGCACAGAAAAGAAAAAAACTTATTTTAATTTTTATTATTGACTATTATTACACTTTGTCACAATCATAAACTG
>OV725080.1:154002876-154154138 GCA_928085145.1 Nezara viridula | reverse complement strand
TGTATCTTCTACATATTTAATTATTAATATTTAACTACATTGTCACCCACTATATCTCTGATACTATCTTTTATTTCTGTATCTGACAACTTCTTATTTTATATATACTTATATTTATTTTTTATTTTCAACATGTTTGTATCTTTTGTAGCCCTGAAGACGACCTGCAAAGTGGGTCGAAACGTCGGCAAAAATTAAAATAATTAATATATTTTAAATTATTATTTATTTGACTGCACCCTCGACTAACTCCTTCTCATATTATATCAACGGTCAACCATCTCTACATCAGATATTTTAATGTTTGAAGGAGATTCACCCACCCACCCTAAGGAGATTCACTTCCATGTCTACTGAAACATTTAGGTAGATTGATGGGAAAATTGACATCTAAGAATATTCAAGCTTTGTGTATTGGTCGGGTTCCTTTCGCTACACATTACGGCACTAGGAAATATATTTCGTCCCAGGTATCAGTGAATGAGAACATCTGAAAGAATCTTGAGATTTGATAGGAACCCGACAAATACACCAAGTTTAAATATTCGTTGATATAAAATTCAATTACAAGATGTTTCAGTACATATGGAAGTACATTTTTTCATGATGGATAAAATTTACGAATTTCTGTAATTTTTTTTATTTATTAACAACGACTTTAAATAATGAAACTTTTGGATTTTATCCAAATAATCCCTCTCGTGCACCAAAGATTTAAACGTTTACTTAAAATCTTGCCAAATTGCGATATCTTCGGAGTAAAATAAAATATTAATAGCTAGAAAATAAATAATATTAATAGCAAATAAAATATTAATAGCTAGCAATCGCGAATAAGAAAAAAGCGATTCCCATTTCCCAGCGGATTTGTCAACCTCCGGGTTAGTTAAGTCGCAATTTTTTTCGGCTTCTCTTTGTTGAGTATGTTATATAGATAAATTTAAAGGGTGTCGAGAAAATGACTTTAGCGAAGTTTCATTGAAATCGGTAAATTCGTTTAGGTGCTACAGTCCATAGCAACGCAGGTTTTTCTGCATTTTTTTTTCTCCTTTATTAACTTATCAAATTCTTTCAAAAGTTATATTTATCATTTTTTCATTACTTTGAATAATGTGAAATGATTAACTTTTTAAAATAAACCATATTTAAGATACTTTAGAGGAAGACGTATATGAACATTGGGCATTCAAGCCCTGTAAAGTGACATCAATGGGGATAAGACCTAATTGATATTAAAGACCACTTAATTATACAATGATACAGCGAGTTTAATCAAAATCGTTAAATCAGTTTTTGAGAAAATCGTGAAAATGTGTTTCAGCGTCGATATAAAGTGGCATTTCCGGTTAGCCGATTTTAAGGAAAAAGTTTCCGTCACATCTAAGGCATATACCTATCTTAAATACGTAATATCAGTTTCGTAGGACTTTTCGTTTTTGAGCTAGACTGCTAACATACAGACTCACAGACCATTTTTCGGGACTTGGTCATTTCGACTCAGGGTACCTCAAAACGTCTATTTCCGTTGAAAACTCAGATTCAAAAATTTTCTCGATCGCAATACTTACCTTTACTATATATTACATATATAAGTAAGTGAAAGTCTCTTCTTAGTAGAAATAAGTATTTTAAGACAAAGGGAAGTGAAAGTAAAAGTAATAGAAGATAAGAAACATTATTTAAAACAATTAATTACCTTATGTTTTCATAGCCTTCTAAAGTATTATATTTTATTTGTTTGACACAAATCACATATATACGTAAAGCCTTTTGCCTAGGTATGTTGGAGAGTCTCGGTACTCTAATGAAAATTTTTAGAAAAATAATGTTAATTATTGAAAATTTGTTACTTGCGATGTACGATGATATAATTAGGTTTGCGCGTCAGTATTGGGAGTTCCCAATCATACATAACATAGCTGCTTATCCAACCGCTATCTGGCGGGTGGAGATATCACTAAGGATAAATAGTGCGGCGGCCAGGCAGGAAGATCATTCGCCAGCAGAGCTGTTCTATTGGTGAGCAACATTTATTCACTTATTATAAGGTTTGGAGCATTTTGTTAACTTAATGTCTTTCTATAGTATCGGTATATTCTGATTCAATATAACATAGTATCGCAAAATTTATTCTTTGTTCAATTATATTACTATTTTTCCTTTCATGTACTTATATATACTAGTGTTCCCCAGTGGTCGAAATTCGTCCATAGCCATTAAAATTTTGAGGAAAACATAATTAAATAAAAAATGAATTCAATAAATCCGTACATATATTATTACAGTAAGGCTCGAAATCGGTTTTGTACCAAATATAAGCTCCTGTCATGCTCAAATATCATGAATGGGGTACCGTTGGATTCAGAATTTCACGGGGGGTTAGCGAATCGTATTCTCCACTTTTGTTTTTCTTTCTAAAATAAATAAAGTCGATAAAAACATTTTGCCAGGCTTCGATACTGGAACGGTGGTAGGTCTGTAGATCGATACGGGACAAATTGGATCTTGAAGATTTTGATGCGTACAGCAAGACCCGGATAGTTCCTACGAAACTATCGGATCCTGCGTTTTTAAGCCGCAAAACGTACTATTTTTGAGATAACGCAAGGCATAGGGTTCGCATCCACACAACCTTACATTAATTGTAGTACTGTCATTGAATATATGTCTCACTTCGTCGACTTGAGGTCTCTATGATCGAGAGAGGGGAGTTTATATTATTTATCGATGGTGTTTTTGATCGGAAAGCTATATCTTCGTTAATTTTTCACCAAATCTCAAGATTGAGCCACCGATTTCGAAGGCTTCCTTCTCCTCCAGGCGGGCAAAATAGTGCAATCACCCAGAAAATTCAGGCAAACAAGTTATGAAAGAAAATAAACTTTATTTGCGAATAACTGAAAAATTACACACTTTTCCCTCGGTTATTCCCATGATTATATAAAACATGATATAAAGCTTACTGAAATTTGTATACATATTGGTTCCAAACAAAAATGAAGATTTAAATTAAATTTTATTTGCTTTTTGGATTATGTTTATCGATAAAGTAACATTTAATGTCTTAATCTTTCGATAAGTTGCATTTTTTTTATTAATTTGGCATTTGATAACTATATGCTGTGCGAATTTTTCGCACGGGCCTACTAGTAAAGAGTAAATCACGATTCAAAAATTCTCATTTATTAATATAAACAAAATTTCAATATCAATTAAAAATCGAGCATAAACTTCTTAAAATTATTTATAAATAATGCAAAATAGACTCTTCCAAAATATTCAATTTCCATTTTAATTTATATATGTTGTTATCACAATAAATTAATGTTATGTATAAGCAAGTAAAAAATAAATTTAAATTAGTAATTTCAGCTGAGTTTAATTCTATTTTTGTTCAAAACTTCTCTGTAAACAATGTTTTTTTTTTAATGTTCTGTTATTGTATAGTACATAGCCTTGCCCATTGCCATTGGAAATATAGACTTCAAAATTTTAAATTAATGTGCTCTACTTGTTATTAATTGTCCATGCGAAATTACTGGACGTCGCAATAATACACAATTTTTTCCAAAACATTGACCCTGTAATTTGATTATTGTCATAGCAAATGCAGCTATTAATAAGAACGTTGTTCTTTGAAATTCGAATGGAAGTATTGTGTCAGAAAATATTAAATTAATTCTAGGAATTCACTCTCATTCGTGTTCCATTAACTAATGCTTGTGCAGTATTTAAGTTAGGAACGAATATAACTATAGAATTTATTTTTAAATTTAATTTATGAGGAAACATTCCACTAACATTCAATGAAATCATCTCTTCAAATAATAGTTCCAATCACTTCATTAAATGTAAAGTTATCGAATTATCAAAAACCAAAATAGAAGAAATCGACTTTGCACAAGAAAAAGTACTAAATGATTAAATGATATATCTCTGTAACATTAGTCCGATTTCGATGTCTTTTTTTTTTTATTTTGTAGGGAATTCAGGAAGCTTTAAAATAAATATTGGTATTATCCTTAAAGAAATGTGTACTTCTTGAGTTATTCGCAAATAAAATACTGCATTCATCATAAAAATTTATGCAGCTTCTTTTCGGGAAAGTATGTTATATACATAAATTATAAATGTTTAAAGGGGAAGACTTTAATCAAGTTTCATTAAAATCGTTAAAGCAGTATTGGCGCTACAGCTTAATGCGAATCACGTTTTTCGGTCGCTATTTCGAAAGAAAAGGCCCTGATGATAATGAAACGTATACAAAAGCACTCATAAATATTATTGTAACGTTGTGTCAAAATTTCAAAGAAATCGGTGAAGAACTTTCGGAGATTAGCTGTTTTGAACAAACTACCATTTACATATTTATTTACAGACTATTTTATATTTTTGTTTATTGATAACAATAAAGCTCGTCAATAGCTATTAAACAAAAAGAGAAGGAAGAAAATCGGTTGAATAATAGAAGAGTAAAAAGGGCTGAACCGATTTGTGTTAGCCTATTTACAGAACGATTTATATTTCTTTTTTGGTTCTTCTTCGCCTTTTTTCCTAAACGGGGGTTTCCCAAGCCAGAAAGTAAATTTAAATTGAGTTAAAAACCCCATCGGCACCGAGACACGAACTCGTAATTATTCTAATCAAATTATCTCATATATAAGGTTGCCGGGAACTGCGGTGCTGTGTACACGTGTTAGCCCGCTCGGCAACCCCGCTCCATACATATACATAATATGTAATATATAGTAATGGAAAGTATTGCGATCCTGAAAATTTTGAATTTGGGTTTAATCGGAAATACTCGTTTTGCGGTCTCCTGTTGTTCAGGAGTACCCACTCTCCCCATACAGCAGAACACGCATATACAGGCCTTGAATATATAGAGCTTGAAGTCTTTATTGACTTGTATCTTTCCTACGATCGTGTTGCTAATAGAATAGTATACACTATTAGCTTTTCCTATCCTATGGTTGGAGTTCCTATTTCTGGTAGGACTTTTCCATTTCCGCTGACCACAGCTAAGAGAGCTCATTCACGACTTTAAGCTCCTCCTCAATGCTCCTTAAATGGATTTGTTCAGGTTCTCATCCTACTTGTAGGATTTGTTTTGTTTGGATTTGTTGTTTTTTGTGACATTAATATTCATACCCTTTCTTCGCACTCTATTAGAGCTTGCTGGACGTTATTAGTGGAGTCGGCAATGAGGACTATTTCATCGGCATACACCATTCGGCTCACTCTGAACGCCGAAAAGACGAAAGCCATCTTGATCGGATTCCCCTCATTACTTAAACCCTTCCCGGTATCTTCCAATCTTCTCCTGAACAACCCACCTTTATTCCATACTTCTGTTAAAAACTTAGGTGTTACTTTTGATCGAACCCCAAATATACCGTCGCACTATCTCCACCTCATACAGTTCAATCGTCTATGTTATCTCCTTCCATATAAGTCCCGTCAACTCCTAGTTTCCTCTCTTGTTTTCCCCCAATTCGACTATGCCTGTATGGTGTACAGTGGGTGATTTCGAAGCCAAAATTAAACGCCTAATGAATTGCACATTACGTTTTGTTTCCGGAATCTCAAGAAATTCTCATGTAACCTTTATTACACCGAGTTGAAGTGGCTCTATCCATCCTATCGTCGTCAGTACTTCCTAGCTATCTTTCTACACTAGATCATTAGAACCTCATCATCATCATCGACCCTCTTATATTTTTCACAGCTTACAATCTAAATACTCCATCCAATCCCGTCCCACTATATCTCGTACATCTGACTTCTATTCTCCTCACCGAACTCCTGCGTTTGACAAATCCTTTGCAATTCAAGCTGTCTTTCTCTAAAATTCCATCCTTGCTGATATTCGACAAGCAGAATCAGTTTCCTCTTTCAAACCTCTCCTCTTTAAATACCTATTAAGTACCTATCTAAGTACTCCCAGAGACTATTTCTGTTATTTTAGTTTCCTTTATTTGTCTTATATATATATGTACACTTTCTGTATTTTTACATTTAATTAACTATTATTGTAAATATTTAATTTATTTATGACTGCACAGACATGCATTCCCTACTTATATTTTTTTCTGAAGTTACAGTATGTTATATGTTTGTATATTTTTGCGTTTTTATTTTGATATTACGTTCCACAACAGCCTCTCAAAATTGAATAAAAGAACTGAAAGTTATTTTGTAAATTGAGTTTGTGTCAGAGAATGGTCTTTTAGAGATTACAATATTTTGTCAACACATCTTGTTCTTATCATTGAAATACCTTTTGGGAATCAGTTTACGTAACCTCGCCGTTTTGATAAATTAGTTTTGAGAGAATATGTTAAAATGTTAAAAATGAATACATGTGAAGTAAACTCTACATTTCAATTTCCTCAGATAAGGGATAATAAAGTAATAAAATAGATTTTCATCTTGCTTTATTGGACTTGAATAGAAGTTTTGTTTAAAAAAAAAAAACATTTTCATCTTTTTTTACTTTCCTACCTATACTAGGTAAGGAAAGTATTGCAATCGGGTCAAATTTCCAACATGTGGTTTTCGACGGATCTATACGTTTCACAGCCCCCTGAGAAAAAACCGTTGAGCCTATCGTTTGAAAGGTTATGAAATTCCCTACAAATCCATATAAAAATCGTTCATTTTCGACAACTATTAACAAAGTTACAGCTATTCAATTTCCAATGAAAGATTACTAGTTCATTTCCTGGTGTCAGAAAGGGGTGAATGAATGAAGAAAGATGACTAAGTGAAAGTAAGAAAATCTGCCTGCATCACACAATCTTCACTATTTCCTCTACTTTTAACAGAAATTATTGTTTGACAATACTAAGCTATGGTGAAAAGTTTTTGATCAGCAATATTAGTGAGTATTGACATTTTTACACTGATCTACCTTAAGTCGGTTTCATTGCTTTAAGTTATTGCTTCAATTTTCATTAAAATAAATCTAGTTCAATTCTTTTTTGTTTGTTCATGAACATATGCAAAGATATAACAACTTTTCTAAAATAGGTAGGAAAGTCGTGTGAGTGGAGACACCAGATTTTTTTAAACAAAAATAAGATAAAATAGTTCTTAGAGAGGGGTTTAATTTTAGAATATTTTTCTTAACATTAGTAATTAAAAAGCACTTGTGTAATAAAGATACCTGCGTGGCAGTATTAAACTTGCTTTTAATTATCTTATAGAGTGCTACCAATGGGTAGTTTCCCTTCATGTTGTACATGTCATGTTACTTGTTCAAATTTACTTGCTGTATTTATCATTTATACAGTTGTGAATTTCAATAATAAAAATAAATAAATAGTAATTTTATAACTACTATAGATTTATAAATAGAATAAATTAACAATGCAATAAACATCATTTGATCGTATTTTATCATTAATTATATTTTAATTTTTTTCAGACCATATTATTCACGATCAATTCTTACAAAAGAATTTCAGACAAGATGGGATTCCGGTACACACTTCCATTTCTAGCAATGTTCCTGCTAACTTCAACGGTAAGTTTATTCTCAGCTGCCATTGAATAGTATAACAGCATTCAAGCACTTATACAGAGTGTAAAGGGGAGTATTTGAAGAAGTAAAAGCAAATCTCAAGAGCTTCAGAAAAGTGTATATAAATTTTTGTTTATTGAAGGGAGTTAGTCAACTGTTCGACATATCATGTGGGCGGGGTGGCCGAATGGGCTAAAGCGTGTGCACTGCACCGCCGTTGCCCGGCAACCTGATAAATGAAGCAAAGATATAAAAATAGACACGAGTTCGCGTCCTGGTGCCGGGGGAGTCTTTTAAATCCCCGCCCACACGCCTCCCTCCCCACTGAAGGTATTCGAGAGTACTTGAATACGTTCAGTGCTCGAATCAGGCCCTTATGATAACCCACATGTTTGGGTTAAAATGTCGGCACTAATAAAAACTTTATAATGGCTGCGTCCTAAATATTTATTACAAAAATTTTCGAATCTCAGTTTTCAACGGAAATATACGTTTTGAGTCTCCTGAGTCCAAATAACCAATAAGTCCCGCAAAATGATCTATGTGTCTATGTGTATGTTAGTAGTCCAGCTCAAAAACGAAACGCTGTGCGGAACTGAAATTGTATATTTAAGATTTTATGCTTGAGATGTTACAACAACTTTTTTTCAAAATCAGCTAACCGGAAGTGGCACTTTATAGAATCGATTAAACACAAAATTTTAAGATTTTCTCAAAAAAGGCTCTAACGATTTTATTAAACTCGGTGTTATAAATGTATAATTAAGTGGTTTTTAATATCATTTAGATCTTGTCCCCATTGATCTCACTTTACAGGATTTAAATGCCCAATGTTCAACACGCTTTCCTCTAAAGTACCTCCATTTTGGTTTATTTTAAATAATTAACTGTTTCTCACTAATATAAATAATAAAAAGAATTTGATTATTGAATAAAGGAGAAAACAGGAAAAATATTCATTTAGCTCGAAAATTATTTTCCGGAAACAATAGTCAAACGGTATATGTATAATATATCGTTGGGAAGCGGAGAATTCTAGAAAAAAAAAAAAAACAATAGCTAATATAGAAAGTCGTGGAAAGTAATGTAGAGTGAATAAAAAATATAAATAATAATTTCTGAAGACTATTATTATTTAACGGATTACGTGCTTTCAAGGAAATTTAAAGAAATTTACCAACTAAATGTAAACCTTTAAAAGTTTTTTTTTTTTTTATTTATTTAGATATATAATATTCTATCTCGTGGACAACAATTATAGTGATAAATGACTATATAAAATGACTAAATAAATTATATATGATGCACATCATATATACAGAAAATATAAAATTAACAAAAGTAAAATAATAAAAATAAATAATAATAAAAAAACTATATACAATAAAAAAATAAAAGAACCTAAAGATAAGTAAATTAAAAACATAAAAACACAGTCATAGCTATATAAAATATATACAATCAGGCAGGGAACCCAAAGCCAGGCTTCTCCCTCCAACTATAAAAGGGATAGCAGGACTGTAAGAGATCCCTGCGCTACTCTCTCAACCGCGTCACTGGCGCTAAAGCCAGTGGACTTTGAGCGAGAGCCCTTTAGCCACGGACACACAGACCGTTTTGCAGTACTTGGTTTTTTTGGACACAAGAGACATCAAAACGTGTATTTCGGTTGAAAACTCAGATTCGAACATTTTCACGATCGCAATACTCTTCCTTACTATATATTACATACATAGGTAATTGAAAGTGAAATATAATTACATAATACGTACATGGGAAAAGAATAAATTATTAATTTAAAGTGAAATAAAATCAAACTTAACATCTCTGCATAACCATTCGGAAATAACATAAGTTGTTGGCTATAACCATTTAGTTGTTCTGTTTAGGCCAAAGGCGAATATTAACGACAAAGCAGGAAAAATGGTATTTTAAAAATATTACACTTCGTCACTCTGAATTTAGATTGCTATGAAAATTTAGACATTTTCTCTTTTCGGATTGACGTATTTCAAGTTTAAAGAACTCCTATTTCCAGATAGTTAGATGCCCTGTAACATTGTTTTTTTTTTTGGATGTTTACTGCGGATTTTTCGTAATCAATAAAAAGGAATAAATCCTTTATTATATCTAACCCATTAAGGATAATGGATTAGATATGATCATGTATTACTTTCCTACCTATACTAGGTAAGGAAAGTATTGCAATCGGGTCAAATTTTCGACATGCGGTTTTCGACGGATCTATACGTTTCAGAGCCCCTGAGTCTGAAAAACACACTTTTAGCCATTGGCCAGTCTGTCTGTCTGTCTGTGCCAAGATTTTCTCGGGAACTACTCAACCGATTTTGTTGCTTCTTTTTTTATTTTGTAGGGTTTTGAATACTGATGCCTGTGACAGTAGTCGGTGCTCCATGCGCAATAGCTTGCGCGCAATAAAGAAAAAAACATGTTTTCTATAGACTGTAGAGCGAAAACGGCTCTAACGATTTTGATGAAACCTTCCTATAATGTTCTAATCATGGTTCTTTCAGTTTTTGTATATAGACTAAATTCTCCAAAAAAATCAGGAAAAAAAGTTATAAAGAAAAGTAAAATGTTATGGGGCCTAATTCCCTAAGTATATATTATACGGTAAAATTTATAATAAAAATTTTGAAAGGTAATTAAATTACCAACAAAACAAAACAAAAACATCGGAATCGAATACAGCTTATTCTTTTTTTTCGCATTTTTTTATCTTATTACTTTCCTACCTATACTAGGTAAGGAAAGTATTGCAATCGGGTCAAATTTCCGACATCGACGGATCTATACGTTTCAGGTCCTTCTGAGTATTAAATAAATAAATATGCCGTTTAGCCTGTAGTTTGAAAGGTAATGAAATTCCCTACAAAGTTCAATGAACTTCCCATATACAAATCGTTCATTTCGGACAACTATTAACGAAGTTACAGCTATTCAATTTCCAATGTAAGATTACGGTTTCATGTCCTGGTGTCAGAAAGGGTTGAGTTAGAGAATAAAGATGACTAAGTGATAGTAAGAAAATCCGTTGCCCGCATCACACAATCTTCACTATTTCCTTCACTTTTAACAGAAATTATTGTTTGACAACACCAAGCTATGCCAAAAAGTTTTTCATCAGCAATATTAATAAGTATTGAAATTTTTACACTGATCTACCTAAAGTCGGTTTGCATTGTTTTAGTTTATCAAATAAATCGTACTAAAATCTTATGTTTGATCAATTTTCAGGAAAATGTATATAGTTCAATTCTTTTTTGTTTCTTTATGAATATATGTAAATATATAAAAACTTTTCTGAAATAGGTAGGAAAGTCGTGTGATTGGACACACCAGATATTTTTATATTTGAAATAATGATGTAAATGATTCCTTGAAGTGGTCAATAGATATAGCAACAATATCAATGTATTTTTTTTTATTTTTAGTATGTGGAAACGGCACAGGTCGTTTTCGAACTCACAACTATGGTCAGCTCTCTCTGCCCCCACGTTACTGACAGGTTGCTACAAGAAGGATACGACTACGGCGTTGCAGCGTACCGGCACTACATGATCACCCCGGCTAAGAGAGAGTTCACCAGCCAGCAGGCTCTTCTGTTATCTCTGCTCAGCTGCCTAGCATCTCATGAAAAGAAATCTTGCACCCTATTGGCTAATTGTTCTGCTCGGATCGAGCAATTGCGATCCAGACACGTCGCTCTCTGGCTCAAGGAAGACTTTACGTTCCCGGAAAACGACATTAAAGTGGCGATGGCTCGTCTTAAATCAATGGTAGCTGCCGAAGACCTGGAATCAAAAATCTTAACGATTTTCACTCCCCTCGCTGACAGCTATGGGATTGATCTGGAATCGAAAGTAAGTTTTTCACAATTTATTTTTTTATATTTTCCTATCTTACTGATAGACACTTTTAAGTAAATCACAATAATACCTATTCATCCCTCTTTTCTCAATCTGCCGGAGTTCCTCAAGGTAGTATCCTTGGTCCTATCCTTTACACAGTTTATGCAGCTGATATCCCAACCTATCCTAACACTGTCATCACTACGTATGCTGACGACACATGTATCCTGTCAGTTAATAATGATCCAACAATTGCATCCCAAACTCTCCAATCACACATCACAAATCTTGAAGAATGGTGTCAAAAGTGGAGGATTAAAATAAATTCCAATAAATTGCATCAAATCACCTTTACCCTTCGTCGTAAACCAATGACTTGCTGTCCTATAGTATCCTTTAATATCACCCCACTTATCCCAGTAGAACAAATCCGATACCTTGGACTCCAGCTGGACAAACGTCTCACTTGGAAATCCTCATACAAGACTGAAACGACAAGTAACTGCTTGACGTTTCCGCTTACTCCAATACTGGACAAACGCTCTAAACTTCCAATTAATTACAAACGACTCATATACATGACTATAATAAGACCTATTTGGACTTATGGAGTTGAGCTATGGGGCTCCACTAAACCATCTTTACAATCCAAAATCCTTTGTAAAATCCTCAATGCTCCTTACTTTTTCACAAATAAAATAATCCATAAAGACCTCAATGTTCCATATGTTTCCGATTTGGCCAAATCCAGATACCTATCCTTCCATCATAAACTTCATAACCATCCGAATCCTCTTGTCTCTAACCTTGCTTCCTCTTCGATTCCTGATAACCCTCCGAGATGTCTGAAAAGAAGATGGCCTCGTGATCTCCTCATGTATACAAATTATTAGAGTGCTACCAATGGGTAGTTTCTCAACAAGCGTGTTTCATGTGATTGTATTCCTCTTTACACATTTACTTGATATATTCATACTAATACAGTTGTAAATATCATAATAAAAGTTTTAAAAAAAAATATATTTACTTTCAAATATTTTTTTTTTATATAAGAACTTTCAAACGCTACATTAATATAACTGTGACTTTCACGCACTCATTTAGCCTCCAATTGCTTTTAGAATGAGTGAGATGACTGAGAGAGAAGCATTGGGATCTGTTTTTTTCTTTTTTTTTCCTCCACAGACGAGGGGAGATAAATCTGATGAGATAAATATACAAAAATCTTGTATTTTATTTTCCGTTGGTATTACAGATATTGCAGATCTTTTGTTCTTTTAAAAAGCCCACTCCATCTCTGCCTTTTTCTTTCCAGTTATCTGCATAAAAAAGTTATGAAGGAAAAGAAACATTATTCGCGAATAAATCGAAAAGTATTCTTTTTTTTTCTCGATTGCACCTATGATTATTAAAAATACTAGTAAATTTCCTACAAAACATAACAAAAAAAATTATTGAAACGAAGTAGAAATTTGTAAATTTGAAACAACTTGTACCAATCGAAGAAGCAAAGTGGACTCAAATATTTTTTAAGGAGAAACAATATTGAGATTTGTATTTCGCAATTCAAATTCTTGAAAGACCATCAAATACAAATTTTCATAACATTCGAAAAATAAAAATACATTTTCTACAAATCGGAACCAAGGCTCCCCACAAAATTTATCAGGAATTTAGGGTCTCATAAACTGCCCGAAACAGGACTCTATTAAGTATCATACAACGAGAGATATAAAATAGTCTTTATATGGAGGTATTAAATCAAAAGAAGTAAAATCAGATGGTTTTAAAGAGCAATAATTCAGCTTTCCAGTGATTACTATAACCCGAATCCGAATCCTGATTGTATCCATAATTATTAGAAAGATTAATAAATTCCTTAAAAAAAAATCGTAAACATTGGATCATTATTAACAATGATACAGTCCATTATATTCGGCAAACTTAATATTTTTATCACCTTTTAAGATTTACTATTTAACTACCGTTTTTTTTTTCTGGCTGATATAAACTTTATTATTTCTTCATCGCATTTTGAATTTGATACATTTTATATTTTTTAGCAATTTAGAAAATGAGATGATGGAGGGTTTAAATTGAATATTAACCTATCCCATCTGTGTTAAAATAGGCCCTAGAAAAATAATTTGTACAAACATTATGTCTCTTATGTTAAATTTAATATTGTAATCGACAAAGGAAAACAATATTAATTCATCTCTCACATAATACATAGGATCTATTTAATTACTTATTATTTTGTAATAAGTGTAATATTCTGCAAATTATTCGCACCTGTCAACCTGTTTTGTATAGTTATTATTAAAAATTATTATTCAAAATTTATTTCAATTACATAATTTTTTTAAATATTTACAGGAAAAAAGTGCCGAATTGGCGATTGAACTAGAAAAAGCTGTGGCTAAGAACAACCCTGGTGAAATTATTGCACTGGTCAAGAAAGGAGGAGATGTCAATGGGTTGACTCAGTCCGGGGAAAGCCTCGTCCATTTAGCGGTAAGGAGTGGAAGTACGTCTGCTATCGCTGCGTTGGGGTTCCTGAAGGCAGATCTTGACGTTCTCAATGCTGCTGGTGCAACTCCTATGGTTGAAGCAATTAAAATGAACAGCGCTCAATCTATCAAGGAGCTGATATTGGCCGGTGCTAAAATAAATAAGCAAATGCTCAGAGGTAACACGTATCTCCATATTGCGGCTTCTTCTGGCAAAAATGAAGCATTGCGGACGCTACTTGAGGCAGGACTTGAACCCAACGTAAGGAACCAGCTAGGCGATACTTCATTGCAGCTAGCTTTCAAAGCAGGAAATGTCAAGGGGGTTGAAATATTAGTGGAAAGATGTAATAATATCTCTTTGATAATCGAAGAAGGGAAGAGTCTACTCCATAAAGCCGTTGTGTCATCGAGTGTTGATATGTCGACAGCATTAGTTAAATGTAGGCCTTTACAAAACCTCCAATTGGAAAATAATGATACATTAGTTCACTTGATAATTCGTTCGAACAATGCGTCAGAAATGCTCAAAGTACTCAAAGATGGAAGAGAGTTATCAAACATTAGGAACAAGGATGGCCTCGCACCCTTACACATAGCAACTGATCCATCAGTTGTTGAGGCGCTGTTGGAGATTGGTGCGGATGTCAATATTACAACAGGAAAAGGAGAAACAGCTCTTCATATAGCTTCGGCCAAAGGATACACGAATGTCGTAAAAGTTCTAGTTAAACACGGTGCAGGAATTGACATACAGGATAACGATGGAGTAACTGCTCTGATGGCTGCTACGACATCAAAGACGAATAATATAGTTCTATTTTTATTGTACAGCGGTGCAGATCCAACACTCAAGAACAAAGAGGGACGGACAGCGCTGCACTTCGCCTCTGAAGGAGGCTGCGTTGACTGTGCATTATCGCTTTTGGACTCTGGAGCAAAGGTGAATGAAAGGGACACTGTAAAATACATTTCTTTACATTATGCATCACAAAAAGGCCATGTTGATGTTATGACTTTACTGTTGGATCTTGGAGCAGATCTAAAAGCTAAGTTAGGTTCAGGCAGGACTCCTCTGATGGAAGCATCTGTTAACGGCCATATAGATGCAGTGAAGCTTCTAATTGACCGAGGAGCGCCTATCAACGATAAGGATAATGATGGATGGACTGCCTTACATTATGCATCACAAAAAGGGCATGTTGATGTTATGACTTTACTGTTGGATCATGGAGCTGATCTACCAAGTAAATCAAATTCGGGCAGGACACCACTAATGGAAGCATCTACTAACGGCCATTCAGATGCAGTGAAGCTTCTAATTGACCGAGAAGCGCCTATCAACGATACGGATAAAAAAGAATGGACTGCATTACACCATGCAGCTGATGGAGGAAAAGTTGAAGTGATCAGTTTGCTTCTGGAACATGGAGCAGATATAAAAGCAAAGTCGGAATTTGGCTGGACACCACTAATGGAAGCATCTGAAAATGGCCATTTAGATGCGGTGAAGATTCTCATCGACAGAGGAGCGTCTATAAACGATAAGAACAATGATGGCTGGACTGCGTTACATTATGCAGCACAAAAAGGGCAAGTTGGCGTGATGACTTTACTGTTGGATCATGGAGCTGATCTAACTGCTAAGTCTGGTTTGGGCAGGACACCACTAATGGAAGCATCTATTAATGGTCAAACAGATGCGGTGAAGCTTTTAATCGACCGAGGAGCTCCTATCAATGAGAAAGATAACAACGGATGGACTGCACTACATGATGCTGCAGGATACGGAAAAGTTGAAGCTCTGACTTTGCTATTGGATCGTGGAGCAGATATCCATACACCTAATCCATTGTTTGGCAGGACACCACTAATGGAGGCATCTATTAATGGACATTTGGAGATCGTGAAGGTTCTCATTAACCGAGGAGCACCTATCAACCATAAGGATAACGACGGATGGACTGCCTTACATCATGCAGCAAGAAAAGGGCAAGTTAGCGTGATGGCTTTATTGTTGGATCGTGGAGCAGATATAAAAGCTAAGTCAGATTCAGGCATGACACCATTAATGGAAGCATCTATAAACGGCCATTTAGATGCAGTGAAGCTTCTAATTGACCGAGGAGCGCCTATCAACGACAAGGATAAAAAAGAATGGACTGCATTACACCATGCAGGTGATGGAGGAAAAGTTGAAGTGATCAGTTTGCTTCTGGAACGTGGAGCAGATATAAAAGCAAAGTCGGAATTTGGCTGGACACCACTAATGGAAGCATCTGAAAATGGCCATTTAGATGGGGTGAAGATTCTCATCGACAGAGGAGCGTCTATAAACGATAAGAACAATGATGGCTGGACTGCGTTACATTATGCAGCACAAAAAGGGCAAGTTGGCGTGATGACTTTACTGTTGGATCATGGAGCTGATCTAACTGCTAAGTCTGGTTTGGGCAGGACACCACTAATGGAAGCATCTATTAATGGTCAAACAGATGCGGTGAAGCTTTTAATCGACCGAGGAGCTCCTATCAATGAGAAAGATAACAACGGATGGACTGCACTACATGATGCTGCAGGATACGGAAAAGTTGAAGCTCTGACTTTGCTATTGGATCGTGGAGCAGATATCCATACAGCTAATCCATTGTTTGGCAGGACACCACTAATGGAGGCATCTATTAATGGACATTTGGAGATCGTGAAGGTTCTCATTAACCGAGGAGCACCTATCAACCATAAGGATAACGACGGATGGACGGCCATACATTATGCAGCAAGAAAAGGGCAAGTTGGCGTGATGGCTTTATTGTTGGATCGTGGAGCAGATATAAAAGCTAAGTCAGATTCGGGCATGACACCACTAATGGAAGCATCTATAAACGGCCATTTAGATGCATTGAAGCTTCTAATTGACCGAGGAGCGCCTATTAACGATAAGGATAAAAAGGAATGGACTGCATTACACCATGCAGCTGATGGAGGAAAAGTTGAAGTGATCAGTTTGCTTCTGGAACGTGGAGCAGATATAAAAGCAAAGTCAGAATTTGGCTGGACACCACTAATGGAAGCATCTGAAAATGGCCATTTAGATGCGGTGAAGATTCTTATCGACAGAGGAGCGTCTATAAACGATAAGAGTAACGATGGATGGACTGCGTTACATTATGCAGCACAAAAAGGGCAAGTTGGCGTGATGACTTTACTGTTGAATCGTGGAGCTGATCTAACTGCTAAGTCTGGTTTGGGCAGGACACCACTAATGGAAGCGTCTATAAATGGCCATTTAGATGGAGCAAAGCTTCTAATTGATCGAGGAGCGCCTATAAACGACAAGGATAAAAAAGAATGGACTGCATTACACCATGCAGCTGATGGAGGAAAAGTTGAAGTGATCAGTTTGCTTCTGGAACGTGGAGCAGATATAAAAGCAAAGTCAAAATTTGGCTGGACACCATTAATGGAAGCATCTGAAAATGGCCATTTAGATGCGCTGAAGATTCTCATCGACAGAGGAGCGTCTATAAACGATAAGAGTAACGATGGATTGACTGCGTTACATTATGCAGCACAAAAAGGGCAAGTTGGCGTGATTACTTTACTGTTGGATCGTGGAGCTGATCTAACTGCTAAATCTGGTTTGGGCAGGACACCACTAATGGAAGCATCTATTAATGGTCAAACAGATGCGGTGAAGCTTTTAATCGACCGAGGAGCTCCTATCAATGAGAAAGATAACAACGGATGGACTGCACTACATGATGCAGCAGGATACGGAAAAGTTGAAGTTCTGACTTTGCTATTGGATCGTGGAGCAGATATCCATACAGCTAATCCATTCTTTGGCAGGACACCACTAACGGAGGCATCTTATAACGGTCATTTGGAGATCGTGAAGGTTCTCATTAACCGAGGAGCACCTATCAACCATAAGGATAACGACGGATGGACTGCCTTACATTATGCAGCACGAAAAGGTAATGTTGATGTTATGACTTTACTGTTGGATCATGGAGCAGATCTAACAATAAGTTCAGTTAACGGCCAGAATGCAGTAATGGAAGCATCGTATTATGGCCATTTAGATGCGGTGAAGCTTCTAATTCACCGAGGATCGCCTATCAACGATAAGGATAATTCTGGACGCACTGCACTAACGATTGCAGCAGATATGGGGCACGTTGGCTTGGTGAATTACCTCAAATCAAATGGAGCAGTTAAGTAACTTCTCAATTGTCTGAAAAGACTTCGAAGATTAAGTTTTGAAAAATTATTTTATTGTTTATGCTTTTGAAGTGTTTTATGTTATTTCATTGAAACGAAATATTTGTTTATATTAATATATATTGAAATGTATTCCTGATTATGTAGATAAAAACAAAATTTAGATTATGTAAATGTACTAATGTTAAAAATAATATATTTTTACATTTTCAAATATATTTTCTAATCTCTATTATTTTGAATGTTTTCCTTACTGATCTTGCTTTCAGGTACATTTTAGTATTATTCCGAATACTACAAGAAACTGATTTTGGAAAACCACATCGAACTGACAAGAATTTTTTTTTTTTAAGAACTTGTTTATTGAGAAATATTACAATGTATCTCAAAGGGCATTTACAATAGTGTTCAGAGACCATTTTCACACTCTTTGTACAATAAATAACAATAAATTATAAAGAAAATAATATATGTACAATAAATAAGAATAAAATAACCTAAAAATAAATAATTTTTATTTATTTGGACATATAATAATCTGTCTCGTGGACAATAATTATAGTTATATATGAACAAATTCGCACCATATATACAGGAAATATAAAATTAATAAAAGTAAAATAATAACTTAATAGTAATAAAACAAAATTATGTACAAAAAAAAAACCAAAATAACCTAAAGATAAGTAAATTAACAGCATGTGATAATTTCTCAACATGTGATTTCATGCTATTTTATTCCTTTGTTCACATTTACTGAATTTATTTTTACTTGTAATACAGTTGTAAATATCACCAATAAAAAAAAATTTTTTTTCTTAGCGACAGATTTAAGACTATTATGAAAACGGTCTCTGACTACAACCTTGGCGGATACCTAGATTCTTCTCGAACTCCGGTCATCGAAAAAAAAAATGTACGCGAAATATACTTTAGATAAATAATTGTGTCGATAATCTGACCGTGACTTACGCTGATGATACAAAAATCCTGAGAAGACATAAAAATTAAATATACGTCTCACAGACTCTACAATGTCACCTAAACAAATTCCCCGACTGGTGCAAACTCTGGAAAATTCGAAAAAAATCTTGAACTGACATTTGACAGAAGAATAACATGGGGCCCACATATCAAGAACAAAACAAAAACAGTAAACCTAAGACTACGATTTTTATACTCTCTTTTCAAGACATTCGAAATTAAAACTTAGACTGAAATTTAACACATATACATACCTACTTAAGCCCATTTGGACCTTGGCTTCACAAATATACGGGGCAGCCAAAAAGACTCACATACCTATACTATAGACTTTTCAATAAAAAACTTTCATGACTATCACCAAGGCTCCCTGGTAAGTTAATAACACTACTTTACATAAAGACCTACAGATGCCAACAGTTAACGAATACATTCGAAAATACAAAATATTTCACTATAACTTACACGGACATACCAACTCACTGATTTGAGGCATGGCCACAACTAACATCCCCGATAGCACCAGTAGGAGGCTCAAAAGAAGCTGAATAAAGGATTCACCACCACTAGCTAACAAATATTCTTTTTTTTATTTTTTATTTACTTTTATATATTTACAACTGTATACAAAAATAAATCAGGTAAATTCGCACATTGGTATAAAGACTTGAAACATGTTGAAACTACCCATTGTACCACTCTAATGATAGTCTATATAGAAGACACGTGGCCACCTTCTTGTTCAGACACCTCGGAGGTTATCAGGAATCGAATAGGAAGCAAGGTTAGAGACAAAGAGGTTTGGGATGGATTATGAAGTTTATTATGGAAGACAGATATCTGGATTGGGCCAAAATCTGGATACTAAAAGGAACATTTAAGGTCATTGTGGATATTTTAATTTGTAACAAAGTAAGGAGCATTGAGGAGTTACGAAGGATTTTTGGATTGTAAGTATTGTATTGCGAAGAGGAATTTGAAGGTTTGTGGACCCATAGCACAACTCCGTATGTCCAAGCAAGGCCTTATTATATCCATGTAAATGAGTCTTTTCTAATTGATTGGAAGGTAAGAGCGTATGTCCTAGAAAGTGTTGAAGTAGTCGAAAAGCTTCGGCTGTTTCTTGTCGTTTCAGTCTGGTATTGATTCCGAGTATACGATTAGTCCAGTGAGTCCCTAGTAACGATTTGTTCAACAGGAATAAGTGAGGTGTTGTTAAAGGATACTGAAGGACAGGAAGTCATTGGTTTACTGCTACAAATATTAAAATCAGGAAAAGAAGACTCCACGGGGCACTCCTCTCTCTCACGCCTATCCAAGACCTATTCTAGTCTTCTACATCTCGACATCAAACTCGCTTTTTGTCGGAACTTCTGACAGGTGTGAGTGGAAAAATGAAGCTAATAAAAAAAAAATATTTTTTACAAATTATTCAATGGTTTTGTTTTTATAATAATAGATTATTTTGGATGAGAATGAAATATTTAATTCAACTCAACCACCCGCAAGCGGATCTTACCTTCCTCTTCAGCAATCGCCCGCCATACGTCCCTATTTAGTGCTGCTGCCATCCAATTTCTCACTGACCTTAAGTCAGCTGCGACACAATCCGACCACCGCAGCCTGGGTTGAGAATGTAATATTTATTATCAATAAATGTCACTTTTGTTCAGCTAAATTCGCAATCGACCAAGCTGTGCGATGCGGGCAGAGAAAGCAATGGATCTGAGATAAGGTTGAGAATTAATAGGTTAATGAGTCAGCAAACATTTACTGAGCTGAATATAGCGAGGTTAGGGTTGCTATTGGGCACCTAAACACATATCTGTATTCTAACAACTATCCGTGAAAACTAAATTTTAATAGTTTCTATATTTAATATTTTTTTTTAATCTATTTATTGAATAATAATACAATCAGCCACTGCTGGAGGGCTATAAGCATTAGGGCTAAAAGTTCTCATTCATACAATATATACAAATAATAAAGAAATAAATATAAATATAAGAAATAAATAAATAATATTGATGAAGAAGGTAAATAAAAAGAAAAGAAAAAATAATAATAATAAACAAATAAAATAAAATAAAAACTTCTAAACACAACCATAACTATATACAATGTATACATTCGCCCAAGAATCTCCGAACCAGACTTTTTCTCCCACACGTGGAAGGCAAGACTCCGGAAGATCCCAGCGCCACTTTTCCAGCCGCATCACTAGTATTAGAAGCCATTGGAGACTGAAAGAGGGCACTAGAGCCACAGACGCTCAGGACATGAGTGAAGAAGCTGGCCATTGCCAGGACTCCAAAGGCGTATTTACAAAAGATCTCGAGGTCACTGCCGTTTCAACCTTCGAGGGGGATGGTATGGATGCTCGGAGCTGGATAGGGATTGCGCTAGAGGATTGGGATGATGAATGAGGTTCTGGTGAAAGTTGGAGAATCTGGATGGGATGATGTCATGGACATATGGGATGTTAAGGTCATGGTGTAGGGTCTTGTTCGTGACATAATATGGAGCATTGACTATTGTTCGAAGGACTTTAGACTGGAAGGATTGGATGCGTTTGATATTCGATGATTTAGTTGTCCCCCACAGCTCAAGTCCGCAGGTCCAGATAGGTTTCAGTATGGTCTTGTAGATTAATAATTTGTTTTCTGTTGAGAGATGAGATGTTCTGTTTAGTAGTCTATATAGCTGACCAAATCGTCGGTTAAGCTCTTGTCTTTGAAGTCTCGTATGTGGGTTCCAAGTCAGTCTTTTGTCCAGAAGGAAGCCAAGGTATCGGACTGTGTCTGAGTAGGGAAGAGGAATTGAATTAAAAAGGATTGGCGGACAGGATCTGCGTCGAAGAGTGAAAGTTACATGTTTGCATTTTGATTCATTAATTTTGATGCGCCAGTATATTTAATATAGAATACTCTTCAATAAATTATTTATTTGCTCTTAAAAGAAAATTAACCCAATAAATAGCTTAATTATATCAGCGATCCATGCGTAAAATCAGATTAAAAACAGCAAAATAATTGCGTAGGCGTAGTTTTTAGCGGAATTTATATAAAAATATATATATAATATATATATAATATATATATATATATATGAAAATAAATTTGTATATATGTTTATATATATATATATATATATATATATATTTTTTTGTACAGCACCGTTGTATCTAGAAAATGTAAAAGCGCAGCATGATTGTATATGTAAAGTTATGCAGTATTCGGATAATAGGTTACACAAATTATTGCAAAATAAATAATTATAAAAGAAATAGGCTGGTATAAAGAGGTAAAACGTTTAACAAATCAATACCAAATAGATTTTTATTTTAATAACATAGAATAGAATTTAGAATAGAATTGAATTTATTTGTTAAAGATTATTTTACAATCTTGTGCAAATCATACATATATGAATAACTTTATTTCACATACATGAGTCTAGTCTATCATAACTGTACATTGACTTATTATAAAACAATAACTAAACAATAATACTTCATTACATTCCAATTAATTTCTATATACATTATCAATAAAACCATAAGAAAAAAAAAAAAAGAAAAAAAGAATGAATTGAACTGACCAACAATTATCCTTAGTCATAGCATTTGGTTGGTGTGTGGAACATCAGAGCTTAAGGAATCCAGTGAATTGCACGCTGACATTATGAACCAGTAAACCTTGTTAAGTTTCTCTATGCTATCGATTCGAAGTATGTCTTGTATCTTGTTTACATCACTTGGCGCAGAGAGAAATGCTCGTAAATGTTTGTGTCTGTCACCTGTTAGCTTTTCACAGTACAGAAGGGGATATGGAACAGGCTGTAAGTAATGAATTGGTTACAGAAAGTGCAGGTTTTCTGGGCTTTGAAGTAGAAACTTTTGTTTTTCATATAGAGCTTAATTAATTCGGGAATAATAACATAAATAAATGGAATGTGGATTTTCAGAAAATAACAGAAAAACTGGCAAAGTAATTAGAAAATCAGTTCAAAAAATTCAAATAGAACTAATATATACAAGAACTTAAATCGTGATATATCAAGGAACAATTATTTCGATAAGAAATGTAATGAAACGATAGTAAAATGGATATTTAAGGCTAGAGCAAAATTAATAGGATTCATTATGCAACAGGAATGAAATAGAAAATATCGTGCATTTCCTTGATGTATGTCCTGTTCCGGCGGAATTTTGAAGAAAATATTTTGGAAAAGATAATTGCACATTTAAACGGGAAAAAATAGGTAAGTCTATCCAATTATTGTAAAGTAGCCTGGAAATACAGATATGCCTTATGCCAAGAATTTAATTATTAGATGAATAATGTTTAAGCTGAAAAAAATATTTATGTTATTATATTAAAATATCTATATTAGAAATTTGTATGTACTTATATATTTATATATTTACATATGTGTAATTATATTTATGATATTAAGAGCTGATACATTGTATTTCTGTATTTTTTAGCATCAACACTGTATTTTTTAACACTAATATATGTTTTAATTTATATTATCGTATCAATAATCGTTATTTTGCCTAGGCCAGCCTCCGGCTGACGGTTTCGAGAACAAAGCCGTATATATTTTTATTGAGCTTGGATGCTTTTATTGTATGTTATTGTATAAATATTCAATAACAATTCATTCATTCATTTATATTTGAAAATATGTTAACAAAAGCAGTGAATCAACCCTCCGAGGTTTAAAATTTTGCGCGCGAAATGTAATCAAATCTTCACGTAAAAATAGAATAGTACCCATATGAATGAAACATAAAATCCGAGGATATGTTACTACATTCAATTATTTTTTTTTAATATAAACTAAAATTGCAGTAATAAGAACATACGACAATTTTTTTTATAACAATTTAATCATTATTTATGTAAAACCGTATCACTCAAAGAGTAATCATTATTTTTTTTTTTATTTCTTTATGACATTTACAACTGTATTACATAAATACATCAAGTAAATTTGGACATAATTGATATAATGACATGAATACGCTTGCTGAGTAACTACCCAATGGTAGCACTCTAATGATATGACTACATTAGGAGATCACGGGGCCATCTTCTTTTCAGACGCTTCGGAGGGTTATCAGGAATTGAAGAGGAAGCAAGGCTAGAAACGAGAGGGTTGGGATGATTCTGAAGTTTATTATGGAAGGATAGGTATCTGGATTGGGCCAGATCTGAAACATAAGGAACATTAAGATCTTTATGGATAATTTTATTAGTGACAAAGTAAGGAGCATTGAGGATTTTGCGAAGGATTTTGGATTGTAAGGATTGGATGCGAGAGGAATTCGATGGTTTAGTGGAGCCCCATAGCTCAACTCCGTAAGTCCAAATAGGTCTTATTATAGTCAAGTATATGAGTCTTTTGTAATTAATGGGAAGTTTAGAGCGTTTGTCTAGTAAGTGCTGAAGTAATCGGAAACGTCGAGCGGTTTCTTGTCGTTTCAGTCTAGTATGAGGATTCCAAGTTTGTCGTTTGTCCAGGTGGAGTCCTAGGTATCGGATTTGCTCAACAGGGATAAGTGGAGTATTGTTAAAGGAAACTGTAGGACAGGAAGTCGTTGGTTTACGACGAAGAGTAAAGGTAATTTGGTGGGATTTATTGGAGTATTATTTTTAATCGAATAAATTAAAATCAAAGCTAGATTTAAATTTGTTATAAAAAGTTCTTATGAACATTCATCTCAAACTCATTTATTAAACAGGTATCAAAGATTAAAGTTTTATTATTAATATTTAGAATAGAATAGAAAATAATTTTACTCTGGAACAAAGTCCCTTTAGAATAACAAAAAAGTACAAAATTAAAATATTATATTTATTTATTATTATTACAACATTTAGAGTAACTGTTCAAAGGGGCCTCCGTTTTGTTGAATGCAACATTCAGCACGACGAATCCATGCTTCTCCGGCTCTTCGTACAGCATCAGGATGGTGCTTCATAGTTACAGCGGATTTCACGATCCGATTTAGTATTCTTCGGTTAGGAAATTTTTCACGATATCTTCCAACAGCAGCAGCACTGTTTCTATGTACCTCGTCTTAAGTTAAAAGTATGTCTGTTTGTTCTGCAAAAGTGAATAAATTTATATTCTCCAACATGATAATCATAAATTGAACTGTGTCACAGTATTCACTCACACTAACACACACAGAACTAGACAAACAGGTGAGCAACTACTGCCATTGCTTATAGTTCATTTATTTGTCAGGTGATTATAAAACCTGTTATTTAGTATTAACCACGTTAAATTTTGTACAGTCAGTCTTAATGTAGTAAATAAATAATTAATATTTTACCTTTGATATCTGTTTAATAAATGAGCTTGAGGTATATGTTAATATGAACTTTTTTGTTTATTTTGTGTTAATGAACACATACCTAAAATAGTGCCATGTAATTACGAAATACCCTTTTTATTTAATATGGTATGTTTTCACTTGTAAAATGGATGGAACGAAAAATCTATATGAAAACTTTAAATTTTTATTTATTCGGAAATAAGGCCAATACCGCAGACCAATACTTTTCTTCAGTCAGAACAAATCTAATAAAGCTGGAATTATATAGGTACATGCCGCTCCCATCTTATCCTCCGTGCTCTTCATATCATGGAATATTGATTGACCATGGCTTTGTATATCTACATAAAAAAATTAGTTTCATTACATTGACTGATCATCGAGATCCCAAAGGAAAACGAATCAATAAATATATTAAATACACACGTAATAAATCAATAAATAAAAAAATTTATAATAAAATGATATTGATATAACATTATAAAGTCTTGATAGAGAAAATAATTATGCGGTAGACGCAAAGAACATGACTGAAGGGTCATCAGGAAGAAAACTGTCAAGAGCTTTGCACTCCAACTCAAGCCTGCATTATATTCCTTTTTCTAACGGAAGATGGCGGTAAATATTCACATAATTTTCCTTGAAAGATAGTTTTAACTACTTCAAAATCCAAATAGAAACCGTTCAATATTAATACAGTTTTTTTTAAAAACTATTATTAATATAATTAATACTAAATACTAACACTAATACGACTATTTTATTACTGTTTTTATCTTCTTTCAATTACATTATTTACAAATTTATCCCGTCATGCTTTTCTTTCAGAACGATTGTAATTTATTCTAGGCGAGGTTATAGAACGTTTCGTTACAAACATTACGAACGCTAATGCTTTTTCTCATGTTAATTTAATTGTTATTTTGTTTTATGTTCTAGTCAGTTTAACATTAACTGAGATGTTCAGTATAACCTTATCTCTTGTCGAGATTTGTGAATGACGATGTAGTTGTAAGCAAAAGCCCAGACTTTCCATTTTGGTTAGAGGAACGAAGGATATCCCCTACCCCATCTTAAAAAAAACAAAACGGGATGTTATATTATGTATAAAAATTATGAGAGATAATCAAAATAATTATTTTAAAACGAGCAATATAATACTATATATAAAAAACGTCTGCTTAGTAAGGTCAGTATAGCTTCCTCAACAAATTCAACATACAGAAAATGAATGCCTACAAATATTTAAAACTTATTGATGCTTACATCCTACTCTTCAATTATAACTAGTTAAAAAATTATTTGGAATAAAGCTCCTTGCCACTTTAAAGTTTGAGAGAGAAATCGAGACACCAATCAGTTGGTTGAACTCCAAAAGGAACAAACAAACTAAAAAATATGACATTATTTTTTACATTTTGTGCAAAATTTAATTTAAATTTACAAGTATACGGTACATATGGCATGGTGAATATGGAAGAAAATATCATTCATTATCGGCATATCGTGTTGTATTATTTTAAAAATAGGTAAGCGTTCTGCAAAAGCTCATAGAAAAAAATTGAGTGTTGATGATGCCTTAACCGAACGCACCTGTCAAAATTGGTTTGCCAAATTTCATTTGTTTATCCGGGTCTAGAAAAACACCCTTCGACCATTAAGAAACCATCTTCGTGCTATAGTGTTGGTTGGAAACATTCATCTGAAATTTTTCACTTAAGATTTCTCTAAGAAAGTACCTCCTTCCGGGAAAGAACCTGTCAAATTTTGACTCGTCTCTCCACAAAAAATTTTATCGTTCTTCTTCCGTTCAATTTTCGTGTTCTTTGTCAAACTAAAGTCGCACTCGCTTGTTAATAGACCAAAGAAATAATTTTCTTCTGGGAAAATAACCTTTAAAGTTAGAGAGCACAATCCCTATCAAGCACCTCCCATCCCTATAATCCTCCAAGAAGGTTGAAACGGCAGTGGCCTCGCGACCTTTTATAGATTGTATAAATTGGAGTTCTGGCAATGGCCAGATTCTTCACTCAAGACATGAGTGTATGTGGCTAAAGTGCTCTCGACCAATCTCCGTTGGCTTTAGTACCAGTGACGCGGTTGGGAGAGTAGCGCAGGGTTCTCCTGGAGTTCCCTCGCCTGATTGTATATAGGTATGCATGTGTTTTTTTTTTCTTAGTTTTAGTTTTCTTATTTTTTAGGTTATTTTATTTTATTGTGTATTGTATATACTTTTGATTATTATTTTGTTCTATTTATTTTATTTTTTTGTACATATAGTGTGAATGCCATCCTACCTCACTATAACCAATGACCAACAGACAGATTATTATAATACTCAATAAAAAAAAAAAAAAAAAAGAGTCCGTGACGAAAAAGGTGTCATATTTTATTATAAGGTTTATCCTTATAAATTGACCATATCCAAAGGATGAAAAAAAATCACTCCTGCCAGCATATAGGCACTGGAATATAAAACGGCGGCCAGGTGAAGATAAATAGAAACCCTTTGTATGCATTAAAAGAGGTTTATAAATATAGAAAGCTACCAACCCTTTCAGTTTATAGTATTATTTTTTTTCCTTCGCCGAAGCCGTTGGTCATTTGACCATCCGACATCTTGCAGCCCAGAAATTGGATTTGCTCATATATTGATTTAAAAATATCTTTTTTCTTACGTGAGTCAAGACAGGACATGTGCCTAGGTGCTCTGCATCCATTCTTTGTTGATTAAATCATTTACACTTAGGATCCTCAGCCATTCCTATCTTGTGGGGATGACTCTGCAGATGGTCGTGGGCAGTCGACATGTGGAAGAAGGCTGCTGCATCAGTTCTCGGTAATTTTGTAGGGATTGGGTTATCTATCAAACACTCATAACGTTTCCCTTCCATCTTGTCCAAGTGTGCTTTTCTTATTTCTTCCTTCACTACCATCTTTACCATTCGCCGTAATGAATCTTATGGTTTTGGATGGATCGGCTGAACATATTTGCTTCCTCGCCTAACAAGAATATTAGTTTCAACGTTTCCCGGAATCCCGCAATGGCTGAGAATCCTCTGTAGGACCACATTGGTGCCTCGGAGTGTCAGCTTATAGAGGAGGGATTTGCACTCCAAGATAGCACTGGATGGACATTCATTCGTGTTAGTAACAGCGAGGATGGCTGCTTGAGAGTCTACGAAGAGAAGAGCGCTCTGAACTGATCGGTAAAACCCAATGCTGAGCTGAACTATAATTCCCTCGAGTAAACCTCTGCTCCATCAGATTACCCATCGGTATTGACGTGGAGCCAATTTTGAGGAGGATACTTTTGAGCTATAGTTTCTAATGATATTGTTTTTAAGCTAGTCTCGTATCTACAGTCTTAAGATGTGAAATAATAGTCAGTTACTCCATAACCGTGGATTTCAAGTCAAAAATTTACGATTTTAAAAGTTTAATTTTTTTTTAGTTTTACGTTTATATCAGTGACACTATGCGTTTTAACTATAATAATGTTATAAGTGAAATTAAAGCTGACAAAATTTTTCGCTATAGTTTATAGTTTCCGTGATATATGTCCTCATAATTCACTAATTTTGAGAAAAAAAAAATGTTTTGCCAAGCATTTTTACCATTATTTGACATGATAATTCTTTATCTTTTCATTTTACAAAAAAATCATCATGAGAAATAAAAATGTTTAATATTAAATTCCCTTTAATAATATGCATTATTTTACTATGTTATCTTCAACAATTCAAAAGTTCGAATAACTTAATGCTTAAACTCCGAAACTATGTAGAAAAGCTTGCTTATCGCAATTTTCGTTATTACACAGCTCTTAATCTGTATATCAGACAACGTACATGTATATAAGACAATATACATTGGCGTATGTAATATACATAAGCCATTTATTACATTTATTACATGCCTATACAGGATGTTTCTGGGCACTAGCGGATCCAGAATTTAATTTTGGTCGGGGGCTTCAGCCCGAAAGATTTTTTTCTCATATTCATATAACGATAATTAATTTGAAAAAAAGAAAGAAATTAATTACTTATATGAAATGGTGTTTAAGTGGTTCTTGAAGTCCTATCAAATATAATTACACGAACATGAATACTTTAAGAGATAGTTTTTAATATTTTTTTCTGTAAAACTTGGTTTTTTTCTACCATTTTGGGGGAGGGGACTTCAGCCTGAAAGCCCCCTCCCCCCGTAGATCCGCCTGTGTTTCAGGGTTAAGTGGCCAAACTTAAAATATGAATTAAGGACCTCAAAACAAGAAAAAACATTCGTATGAAGATATGTCCGCAAACGCTTTCTTTAGGAAATGGATTAGATAGAATACTAATATGGCATCTTATCCCTAACTGTATAAAAAATATAGACAATATAAGCATTATTACTATTTGGAATTAGCATTGGGAACTCATACATATAAAGTAAATAATTCGTAACAACGAAAATTTTTAGGTGTGAATATCCCCTAAACAAATCGTTTGCGGATATACCTTCTGAGGAAATTCTGTTCTTGTTTTGAGGTCCTTAGTTTATTTTTGCAGTTCGGATACTTAACCCTGAAACACCCTATATATATATATAATTATGTACCTCTGGCATGATGATGTAATTTTGAAGATTGACTTGCAGCAATAGGTTTTTACTTATTGAGTAAAATTATACTGCTACAATCATCCGTATTACCTAATAGGCAGAGAAGGTAGGAAAATTAATAATATGCTTTATGATATATTATTATTATTATTATATAAAGACCGGGAAGAGGGACTGCTAGTTATTCTCTTTCTTTAGGTTTATAATACTATAACCATATTTCCATTATCTCATTAGCCGATTTTCAGTCTTATCAATGCACAGGTGCGAATGAAGAGCTGAAGATAAAAAAAATTATAATGCATACATGGCAATTTTTTTTTACCATATCTCTCGATGAAGAAACCAATAATGATAAAAGAGATCTAGTTATAAGAACAAATCAAACTGAAATAGAAACTCATTATCAGTTTATATTTGTTTTAGTAATCGTTGAACAACATATTGCTCTTTGATTCCATACCTATAAATTCGTTTAACGTAATTTGCTACATCGCTCTAAAATGTTTCGGCTATTTTGGAGCCGATAACCAATCGTAATTTTTCTCAATGGTATTGTTAAAAAACCGAAAACCAAAAAGAAATTACTACTTTATTTATTTTAAGAGTTAGTTTATCTCATAATTTTCTGAAGAACGTAGTTGTTGGAGTCTGAAAAATAGCCTGCCAAGCAATGTCAACATGGCTTTCTCGTCAATTCTATCCTACAAAGTTGTTTATATTTCAAGATCTATGAACCCTTTTTGGAAGAATAGTCTTGTCAAGGAAAATAATGAAAAATAAAATCTATTTTCCCTTTTCTATAAAATCTTTTTCTTTTTTCTCATTCTTATTTCAGGCTTCTCAATTTCTTTCCTCCTTTCTTTCATTCCTTTTCTTTGTTTTAACTCTTTATTATATTATACGTTGTCTGTAAATCTTGATAGACTTTACAATATCTCAATTGTCTATATAACTATTCTATTCGCAATATCTTAATTTTACTATTTATTTTCATTTCTTATATAACTTCATATTCCTTTTTTCTGTTTTACATTTTATTCTAAGATTCCCATTTGAATACTTATGTCACCTTTTTTGATTATGTTTACTTCATCATTCCACACTTTGTCACGGTTATTATTATTTATCTCTTACTTCTTACTATTGTTATTATTCTAACCACTTCATTTTACTTTAATTTTTTTACCTACACTACTTATGTTTCTCATACCTTGTTATCTGATTCTTTTCATAGCCCTAATGAAGGCCTGAATTTCAGGTCGAAACGTCGGCAAATGTCAAAATAAATATTATTATTTATTTTTGCCTTCTTATTTGACTGATCAGCCCAACTATTCTTCTCTTCATTACTCACGACAGTCAACCATTTACCCACAATTATGAAATATAAAATAGTTTTTGAAATAATTAAGTATCAAAAATAATACGTTTGCACTTCCGTTTCGAAATTAGTGAACGAAATTTGAAGAAATCTATACCTATTTAGTTATATGTTTACTGTCCCAAAATTGGACATCCTTTTTATGAGATATAGACGTATCAGGAAAAATATATTTGTATATATGTAAGAGGAAATAGTGAATAGTAATTAATAAATTGTACACTGCAACATTTTCGTACAACTTTGAACAATTCGAACAAGTCCGTTTCTGAAAGATAAGAAAAAGACATAAATAAAAAAAATATGGTGCGTCTAAGAAATTAGGCGTGCGCTAGGAGTACTTGATGTATTATATATGGAGTACTATAGTAGTCTTAGCCACCAACTATTAAACCTCTAAACATTTCATGACAAGAGGATCAACAGTAGTGAAGTAATATATATATATATATATATATATATATATATATATACACGTAGCAAGAGATCCCTTTTCTTGTGGGTCTCACTTCTTGATAATACAAATATTTAACTGTAGAGGAACCGAGCTAAAACAGAAGTCAGGAGTTTACTTAGTTTTATTTTTAAATGTTACGTATATTTTTTAAGCTTGAGTTCCTAATGGTTTTAAGAGTTTTGTTTTGTTTAGTTTGTTTTCTTAAAATTTAAATTTAATAAATAAACATTAGAATAAAATTACTGCGCCATTTTTAATTATTTCATAACCTTGGACGGCCTGAAATTAGACCTTCACGATGGACAAACTTGAAAGCTTCAAAACAAATAACCTGAAATCCATCAGCAAATGAAAATCCTCCAATCAACGAAACAAAAAGTCAATTCTCTTTATATAAACAATTTTTTAAAAAAATAATAGAATATACCACTAAAAAAAATCACTTTAAACCTGTTTCCAAACCAATCAAATCTTTTAATAATTTAAAGAGTTTTTTGTTTGTTGACTGATACTTTTTTTATTATTATCATTTATCATGAAATTTACAACTATATAAAAAAAGATCTAGCAAATTCGTGAATTCGTAAATGTATATAATGATATGAAACACAAGTTGAGAAACTACCCACTGGTAGCACTTTAATAATATGTCTTCATTTGGAGATCACGGGGCCATCTTCTTTTCAGATGGCTCCGAGGGTTATCAGGAATTGAATAGAAAGCAAGGTTAGAAACAAGAGAGTTGGGATAGTTATAAAGTTTATTATGGAAGGATTGGGCCAAATCTGAAACGTAAGGAACATTAAGGTCATTGTGGATGATTTTATTTGTAATAAAGTAAGGAGCATTGACGATTTTACGAAGGATTTAGGATCGTAAGGATTGGATACGAAAGGAATTTGAAAGTTATGTGGAGCCCCATAGCTCAAACCTGTAAGTCCAAATAGGCCCTTATTATAGTCATGTATATGAGTCTTTTGTAATTAATTGGAAGATCAGAGCGTTGGTCTAGTAAGTGTTGAAGTAGTCGGAAACGTCGAGAGATTTCTTGTCGTTTCAGTCTGGTTTGAGGATTCCAAGTTAAACGTTTGTCCAGGTGCAGTCCTAGCTATCGGATTTATTCAACAGGAATAAGCGAGGTATTGTTAGGGGATACTGAAGGACAGAAAGTCATTGGTTTACGACGAAGAGTAAAGGTAATTTGATGGAATTTATTTTGATTCTCCAGTTTGACACCATTCTTCAAGGTTTGTGATGTGTGATTGAAGAGTTTGGGATGCAATTGATGGGTCGTTATTAACTGATAGGATATATGTGTCATGACCATAGGTTGTGATGACAGTGTTGGGATGTCAGCTGTATAGACTATGTAAAGGAAAGGACCTAGGATACTACCTTGAGGATTTTTTATACTAAAGTTACAAACAAAATATCATCCCCATAAGAATTTTTAAAGAATCTGATCGTGGAAAATATAGAATCATTAAATTAATTAATTTAAAGAGGTACTGAAATGATGATCAGCTGGATCATGTGTGAACATTGATAAAAGTGAGGTTAATTTTTCTTTGAAAATCTTTTTGACAAAATCTTAGAATAAATTAACAGTGAAAACTTTTCTTTTTGTTGCATTCTGTTGTTGAAACCAATTAGCTCCAAGAAATAGGAACTCCACACCTCGGTGTAGCGGTTTCACCGCAAACGATGCCTGAGACGTCGATATCTGCCAGTTCTACAGAAAATGTGGACGCTTTAAACTCAAACCAAACTACTGAAAATAATTGGGAACTAGTTACAGGAAGAAAACGCTCAATGGACAATAACAGAGACCCAAGAAAAGCTAAAAAGGTAAGTGAAGTTACAACAGTAACCACTAATAGTTTTGAAGTTTTAACTAACATTAGTGACGAGTCTGATGCTACCACTAAGCAACCAGTTTCTGTAAAACCGCCCCCTATCCACTTGAATGATGTACAGAACTACACCGAACTGGTCACATTTCTCCAAAATGTAGGAGGTTTGAACAGCTTTAACCTAAAATCCACATCAAGAGGAGTAACCGTATATCCTGAAAACTCTGACACATATAGACGTATAGTAGCTAACTTAAGACAGGTAGGTGCCGATTTCCATACCTATCAGTTAATAGAAGATAGAAATCCAAGAATCGTATTAAAAAACTTACACCATGCTACTCCAATTGAAACCATAAAATACGAATTAAAATGCCTAGGCTACGATGCCACAAGTATTGTGAACGTTATTTCCAGATACAAAAATCCACTTCCCATGTTCTTTATCGATATCTCTAAAGCCACATTTAATGAAAAAATTTTTGATATCAAATTTTTATACTATACTAGAGTGAAAATCGAAGAGCCAAGAAAGAAAAGAATGATTCCACAGTGCACCCGTTGTCAGCAGTATGGCCACACAAAGGCTTACTGCAATCACTCCCCGAAGTGCGTGAGATGTGGCCAAGGACATGATAGCACCGTCTGCACAAAGACAAGAGAGACCGCAGCAACATGCGCGAATTGTAGCGGATCCCATCCAGCAAATTATAGAGGTTGTGCAACTCTAAAACAACTGAGGGAAGTACGCAATCTCCGTAAAAATATACAAAGTCCCCAAAAAGCACAAACTAGCGCACCCCCAGGTATAGACGAGTTTCCTTCTCTTCCGCAAAGTCAGCATACCGCAAATTCAGGTTCTTCAAAACCCGATTCTCAATATCTAGGACCAAAACTGCGAACTTCTCCTACAGAAGTCCCAGAAAATCACCTTCACCAGCCAAAGCATCCAGAAATGAAAAAGGGCATTACTCAACCGCCACTACCGACTTACAATCACCCGGCTTCAGCTCAGCTCTTCAACTTGGTAAGTGGATTGAATAACCTCATCCAGCCTCTTTTCAGCCTTCTCCAAGAACTGTCTCACGTTGCACAAGCCTTATCCTCCAGTTATGGCTACTAATCGGCTGACAGTGGGCTCCATGTCCGTTCTTCTCTGGAACGCAAATGGTATAAACCAACACAGGACTGAACTTGACATGTACATACATGAAAAACGGACTGACATTGCTCTCATCACTGAAACACACTTGACTCCACATTCTAAATTTTACATTCCAGGCTACAAAATATATAGAACTGACCACCCTGATAAGACGGCACATGGCGGTACGGCAATACTGATTAAGCAATCACTAAAACACAACCCTTTACAATTACCCATTACACCTGACATACAATCCACAGCAATTACTCTGTATACCCAGCACCATACCATTACCTTCGCTGCAGTGTACTGCCCTCCGAGATACGTGCTAACATCTGCAATGTTTTACAATTTTTTCCAACATCTCGGTCGGTGTTTTATTGCAGGTGGTGATTATAATGCCAAACATCAGTCCTGGGGATCACGACTCTGTACTCCTAGAGGAAGAAATCTAAAGTCTGCCATCGATCAGCTTTCATTAAACACGATCTCACCTGATACACCTACTTACTGGCCAACTTCAAGACAGAAAACACCAGATTTACTTGACTTTTTCATTACTAAAGGACTCAGGACAGTGCCGTATACTGTAACTGCAAGCTCTGATCTTTGTTCTGATCATTCTCTTCTCAGTTTGGTACTATGCGATGAGCCTCGTACTGCATCAAAAAAACCAACACTTACAGATAGGATAATCGATTGGAAAGCTTACAGCGACTACTTAAATTCGACGCTATCAATCCCAATGTCCCTTAAGACCGAAGAGGAACTCGAAAAAGCTGTTGATAAGTTCACAATCAGCTTACAACAGGCTGTATGGTCATCATCTGTACCAAGACCTAGCAGAAATACGTCTCTTCCAATCTATCCGCAGTACATTAGAGACCTGATCAGAGCAAAGAGAAGAGCGCGCAAAGTGTGGCAGACTGGTCGACTTCCATCTGACAAACGGACTTTCAATAGACTTAACAATGAACTTAAACGACAGATTCAGAATTTTAAAAGAACGAACTACGACAATTACCTCAAAAATCTTTCGACTGACGATGGAAGCTTATGGAGACAGACTAAGAAACTTGTAAAGCATTGTGAGGTGTCATCACCACTCCGAAACGTAGATGGTTCCTGGGCTGTGTCAGACCTTGAAAAATCTGAGCTCTTTGCCAACCATCTTTCTTCTGTTTTCATACCACATACTGACTTCTCTAATACTGATCACGAAAGACATGTACAAAACACTTTAGACATTCCTTTACAACTGTCATTACCTCCACTTTGCTTCACTCCCACTCAAGTTGCAGAACAAATCAGACAGTTACCTAAAAAGAAAGCTCCCGGTCATGACCTGATAAATGCTCAAGTGCTCCAGAAAATGCCAAGGAAAGCTCTAGTATACCTAACATCAATTTATAACGCAATACTCAGAACGACTAAATTCCCCTTACAATGGAAATACTCATTCATAAAAATGATTCACAAACCTAACAAAAACACTGACTTTCCTTCATCATACAGACCCATCAGCTTGCTCCCATTATGCTCTAAAATCTTTGAGAAACTTCTCTACAAACGACTTCTTGACATACTGACTACTGAAAACATAATACCTGAACATCAGTTTGGATTTCGTTCACACCACTCAACCATTCATCAGCTACACCGAGTGACAGACTACATTGCGACAGCACTAGAGCACAAATTATATGCAACAGGAGTATTTCTGGATGTTGCTCAAGCGTTCGATAGAGTCTGGCATCAGGGACTTCTTTTCAAACTTAAGACTATACTCCCTCCAACCTACTATCTTATTCTTCAATCTTTTCTTTCTGACAGATTTTTCTCTGTTTGCCAAGGTACAGAACTATCTACCATTAAACCAGCCCTAGCAGGGGTGCCTCAGGGGTCAGTACTCGCTCCTCTGTTGTATATTATTTACACATATGATATTCCAGATCCTCTCTATACTCTGACCGCGACTTACGCAGACGATACAACAATCTTGACAAGACATCAAAATTCAGCATACGCCTCACAGACTTTACAATATCACCTAAACAATTTCTACGACTGGTGCAAACTCTGGAAAATTCGACTCAACCTTGACAAATCACAACATATCACTTTTACCCTTCGACGTGAAACTTGCCCCCCTATTTACCTTGACAATATCCAAATTCCTCAGACAGACAAAGTTCAATATCTTGGACTGACCTTTGACAGAAGAATGACATGGGGCCAACATATCAAAAACAAAACAAAAACTTTAAACCTAAGACTACGCCTATTGTACTCACTCCTTGCAAGAAATTCGAAATTAAAACTTAGACAGAAATTGAATACATATACTTACCTACTCAAGCCTATTTGGACCTACGCTTTACAGATATATGGGACAGCCAAAAAGACTCACATACGTAAATTACAGACTTTTCAATCTAAAACTTTCAGGACTATTACCAAAGCTCCCTGGTACGTCAGTAACATTACTCTACATAAAGACTTACAGATGCCAACAGTTAACGACCACATACGAACATACTACAAACGATTCCATAATAACCTACACGGACATACAAACTCATTGATTCGAGGCATGGCCACAACTAACATGCCCGATAGCACCCGAAGGAGGCTTAAAAGAAGCTGGATGAGGGATCTCCTCCACTAACTAGAAATATTACGCTCAAGACAGGAAGGACGCCGCTGGGTACTCCTCTCCCTCACGCCTATTCCAAGACCAATCTCTTCATCTTGACATCACACTCGCTGATTGTCGGAACTTCTGACAGGTGTGAGTTGAAGAATCAAGTCAAAAAAAAAAAAAAAAAAAAAAAAGAGGTACTAAAAACTCATGAATACTCATTTTTTTTTTTCACGTCAATCGTAAGATAAATTCATCACAAAATCGATAAAAAATGTGGCCTACTACTACGTTTGTAGTAAAACAGCCCAATAAGTTTGTAGGCCACCTTTTTTCACTGTTGTTATTATCAAATTATATTACCATTCATGTAGAAATCTAAAGAGTTTTAACAAGCTTATTTCGTGAATACAAATGTAATGAATTACGATAAGGTGATCCAGTTTAGGATGTTTTAAACAGATGTTAATGATTTGATAAGAAGTGGTCTGTACCGCGGGTTATCAGATAAACTTACAAAATATCAAAACTGAAGCTACCAATCTTAGTAATTAATTCCTGAATTAATTAAATATATTAATTATAACGAAGTTTTCTGACTATAAAGAAGAACCTTTCAATAAAAATCTCTTCTAAACCATTCCTGGTATGTCATGGTCCCTAAAACAGGGGTTTCCAACCTTTATTAACATTTGGATCATTCAACATATCCAAATCTAATGTTGATTTTAAAATATAGTAATGGAACAATTGTAAATATTTATACGTTCGTATACAATGAGATGTCAGTCAGTATAAAACAATTGTGCAGTATTAGTATTTTTCAGAAAATCAAATTGAAACACCTAATTTGTTATTTCTCATTTTTACAACTGAATAAAAAAAATCTTAATTGAATTCTACAAATTAGTAGCTGAATTCTCTATGATATTTAAATTTTGAGTCCCAATGTTCAAAACAAATGTTTTTGGTGCTTTCTTTTTCCCTTTTTGCTTCTCTAATACCAGGTCTCGTCAAGATACTATTTTGAATCATATATCATTATAAAGAGGATGAAATGCTGAACAGTTCCCTTGCTTAAAGTATGCAGGCACGATTTTTAGTTTCTGAGATATTTGAATCCGAATGCAAATATTAGTCGACTCGAACCGATTTTGCTCGAATGAGCGTTACATAGCCGAACATGACGGCTCAGTCTCATTCACTACTCTCAAAATAAAGTACTAACCGCGCCTAGAAAGTTGTCGCTTCAAAAACATAAATAGTAGACGCAGCTGAATATCCTGTCGATGTTATCTATTTATTTCTTATATATATATTATGATCGATTTATTTATTATGTAAATTGTTATTATATCACTCACCCGACAGACAGACAGACGCGGCGAATACAGCACGCGGGAGGATCGGGCGGGAGAGAAGAATCACCTCTAGCGCCAGGCAGTTCACTGGCTGAATCAATTCTCGTTGCTGGCGGGGCATGCGTCCGGCCCCGTCCTCTCCTAAGCAGAGAACAGTTGAGTCTTTAGCGCCGCCTCTTCTGGGAGGCCCTCCGAACAGCGGAGGGTCGGATCAAGGAGTCCTTAGAAGGAGATCTTGTCCAGGACATGGCTCATTGCTAAAATCTCACAAGGGGAGGCTACGGACGTGGAGTCAATGATTTCAATGATACTTCTTTTGTTGATACTAGGTCGAAAAATATTTGATCCATCGAGGTTCCTGCCAATGCTCCCTAGGAAAAGAGAAAAATATTTGTTTATAAAATTTTAACATTTTTTATATTATTAATTTCTGATTTTGCTCTGCCTGGATTTTTAGGTCATCTTTCTTAAGCGGACCCTACACGGTAATTCATGAATGAACGTCACAAGAATGGCAAAGATTGCTCGGGATCGCTTAGATCATGAAGACCCCTACACGTTCAATCATTACTGATCATTACTTATAATTGCTGATACCAATTTAGCTCAGTTGTAAACAAAGAAACAGCATAGATATGCTTATTTGGACATTATCGTTTATAATATTGAGCATCAAGAGAAAAATGGAAATATAATAATTACTTCCTAGTGCCTGTAAATCGTTTAGACCAAAGTTAGAAAAATATAAGTCAACTACATACAAAAATCTATGAAAAGTATTGCGAAAATAATAAATTTGTTAAGAAAAATGGAAAAATTAATGACAAATAAACACAACAGTTAAAGATTTTTTTTCTATAAGTAAATTGTGAAGTTTCCACTTTTTTTTTTTCAATTTATTGCCTACTTGACTATTTAAAGAAAAAATAGTAGAAAATTGTTAATAAAAATATAGACTAGGGATATAAACAACTATTTACTTTTATGAAATTATTTACTTAAAAACGAGACCTAGGTAAACTAACCTATCTAGTAGTCTCATAGAAAATCGTTTTGACAAAAGTTAGTAAAATATAAGTCTACTACTTACAAAAATTAAGGAAAGGTATTGCGAAAGTAATCAATTTGTTGAGGAAAATGGGAAAAGAACTGACAAATATACCCAACGTTAAAGTTTTTTTTTCTTTAAGTAAATTGTGAAGTTTCCACTTTTTTTTTTTTAATTTGTTGCCCACTTGACTATTTAAAAGTAATAGTTGAAGATGGTTTAAAAATATAAACAAGGGATATGAAAAATTATTTAACTATTTACTTATAATGAAAATCATAAATTTATAATGGTTGTGAGGCCTAGGTAACCTAACCTATCCAGCAGTATGGTTAGTCTCCCCACTACTTTTACCACAGTCTCCCCTCCACTTCTCGTGAATGAACCTTTGGTTTCCGGATGTTCGGAAATCCGCAGCGCACCACCTTCAGTACTTCATTCACTACCTTACACGACAATTCGGAACGTCATTAGTGCAATTCCGATTGACCGTGTAGGGCCCCCTATACATATGTTCATGAAGAAAAAAAGAATTGAACTAGATTTATTTTTGATGTAGAGATGGTTGACCGTTGATATGAGAAGGATTTTGTCGGGGATGCGGTCTGATAAATACTAAATTAAAATATAGTAATTTATTTATAATAAATATAGTAGTAATTAATTTTATTATTTAATTTTTTATTATTAAAATATAGTAATTTTATTTTAATTTTGGCAAAATTAAAATAAAATAATTACTGTATTTTAATTTAGTATTTATCTGACCGCACCCCCGACAAACTCCTTCTCATATTACATTTATTTTTGTGAAAATTGATCAAAGAAAAGATTTGAGTACGATTTATTTGATAAACTAAAGCAATGTAAACCGGCTTAAGGTAGATAAGTGTAAAAATTTCCATATTCTCTAATATTACTGATCAAAAACTTTTTGCTATAACTTAGTATTGTCAAACAATAATTTCTGTTAAAAGTAGAGGAAATAGTGAAGCTTGTGTGATGCGGGAAACAGATTTTCTTACTTTCACTTAGTCATATTTTTTCTCTCATTCACCCCTTTCTGACACCAGGATATGAACTCGCAATTGTACATTGGAAATTGAATAGCTGTAACTTCGTTAAAAGTAGTCCAAAATGAACGATTTTTATATTGTTTTGTAAGGAATTTCAATTAAAAAATAGAATAAGCTATATCATCCCTAATACTGGTTCGATTCCGATAATTTTTCTCTTTTTTTTGTTGGTAATTTAATTACCTTTCGAAAGTTTTATTATAAACTTTACCGTATAATATATACTTAGGAAGTTAAGCCCCATAACATTTTTCTCTTCTTTATAACTTTTTTCCTGAATTTTCGCTGGAATTTAGTCCATATGCGAAAATTGAAAGGACAATTATTAGAACATTATAGGAAAGGTTCATCAAAATCGTTAGAGCCGTTTTCGCGCAATATAGAAAAACATGTTTTTCATTTATTGCGCGCAAGCTATTGCGCATGGACCACCGAATTTCTGTCACAGATATCAGTAGTATAGATACGTCGAAAACCGCATATCGGAAATTTGACCCGATTGCAATACTTTCCTTACCTAGTATAAGTAGGAAAGTAAAAAAGGAGTGACGTTTTTTTAAACACTAAAAAGTGTTTTTCAAACCTCTATATTATTTAACATGTTTCGAACTGTTTACATATCTCTTTTTTCTGCATATTTGCGTATTAAGGAGGTTTATACTATCATTATTATTTTATGCCAATTTCTATGATTTTTAATTGCCAACCGGCAGGGATGCCCATCCTCCCCAAGGACGATGGCGCATGAACCTCACTCACCGTCCCCAAGATATTTTATTGCTCTCCTCTATTTAAATTTTAGAAATAAAAATACAGTAAATCATATACAATTACACTTGATGAGGTTTGTTCCTTGTATTCCCTTCTTTTTCTCTTCTTGTTTGAAAATTTAAATCCAAAAATTTATAACTCCGTTAATGTGCCCCCTCCCGTCAAAAATTCAAAATATCGTCAAAATGTGCCCCCTCAAAAATTTTAATGGCGCAACTTGCGCCACGAAATCCCCTTGTTGATACCTCTGCCAATAGGTGATGTGGGTTACCGTTTTTGTGGATTAAACTTACTAATTAAAATTAAATTTTCAAAAAACTTTTACCATCGTTGAGCTGATCCAGGAGGCATAATTTGATTGAATAAAGGTTTTATTATATGTTTTACTGAGTTGTGAAATTTGTCTTTTATTTCAGCAATGAAATCCTTCACTTTAGGTATCTTTAATTCCACACGGAGACTTGAGGTTTAAGCTCACTGAATGATTGAAAGCAGTGGTATACTTTAGAATAGAGTTGGACGTATTATCGTTTTATAGGTTAAGATCATTAAGCGCATTGATAGATTATTGGCATTTATGATAAATGATAACAATTATAACGATAATAATAAACGTTCTTAATTTTTTTTTTCCAAAAACCTTAAATCTCAGGCAAATGTTTCCTCTTGTTACACAATACGTTTTGAAAGTTTTACATTTCATTATTTTAGATTTTAATGATTTTTTCACTCTGCTTAGCCTCCATTGCTCCATAATACCACTAATATGGCTGAGTGAGAGGCGCTGGGATCTCCTAGAATCCTATCTTTCCTTCAACTAGTGGGAGAAAAGGTTTGGCTCGGAGTTTTGCAGAGTGAATGATTTTTTTAAACATTGTATAAAAGTATGTGTGTATTAATGTTTTTGAAGTCTAAACTCCTTCAGGCGCGATTTGCAATTTTTTTGTGAAGATTGTATTAGCTTGAGCCATCAGATCTCTAATGTGTAAAACTCGAGTAAAGTCGACTAATTCAAGTGTTTTTGCATATGGATTAAAATATCTCAAAAACTAAAAATCGAACCCACATACAGTAAGCAAGGGAAATGTTCATCATTTCATCTTCTTTTTAATGAGCTATTATTCAAAACTGTATCTTAACTCGATGCCGTGTTAGAAAGACGATAAGGAAAAAAATAGTGTTGAAAACCAAATGATAACGAGTTTTATGGAAGTTATACATTAAAATATCTCAGAAACTAAAAATCGAAGCTCCATACTGTATGCGAGGGAAATGTTCAGTATTTAATCCTCTTTATAATAAGCTATTATTTATAATTTATGTTTCATATTATTAATCTCGTTGATGTTTTCACTTCTATCGTGTGGTCTAAAGCACAGAACATAGTTTTTAGTTTGATTTATTTCTTTTAGATTTATCATGTTCAATAATGAACCATAATGATCGAACAAAAAATTCAAAAAGTTAACCTCCTCTCAAAATTTGAGGTTTTACGTTTCCTGAAACGTAGAATTCGAAAAACATATAACAATTTTTTTGTCCGTCCGCGGTCCGCGCATTTTCTCCGAAACTACTGGGCCGATTTTTTTAAAATTTGGATTTAAAATTAGAGGTCACCTGAGGATGATCCTCCTTCATCGAAATTTCTATCCGCCTATTCATTTCTTCTTCTCGATGCCCTTTAAATTTATCTATATAACATACCTCAACGAAATAAAGCTGGAAAAAAAAGTTACGAGGGATAGTAAAATAAGATTCTGAATAACTCAAAAGTATACACTTTTTTGTTGATATGAAATTTCCTAAAAAAAAAAAAAAGAAATCGTTAAAATCAGACAATTTGGAACAAATATATGGTCTCTAGATGTTTTTTATATGTTATTCTGAAAAAAATATATCCTTTGTTTTGGTTTTTGATTTTTGAATGTATTACTGAAGTAATGCTAATTTTTGTAGCATATTACTAATTATCAAAAGAAAAAGTTAAGTCCAATAATTGGAATCACCTTTTATCATTTTTTCTTCATCACTAGGAAGGTAATGTTACCTTAGATGTATAATTGTTTGGAAATAATAAACCATTGTGAAATAATTTGCATTGTTCTTTTTTTTTATATACATTTACTTTTAATATTATTATTATTAGTATAATTTATTTTTATTTATTGTGAATGAGCTACTCTAATACTATTACTAAAGTCATTGAATGTGACAGAATGTAATATTTCTCAAAAAGAATTTATGAGGATTTTAAAATAGGAAAAAAACAATTTTTTTTTCAAAGAGGGAAGAAGAAAAACTATTCCATATTTTATTTATAATGGAAACATTTTTATACGACCGGGATTAGGAAATAAATTAAATAATTATGTTAAATATATAATTTAAATAGTTTTAAAGATAATTTAAGCTGTTTTAAAGAAAATTTAAATAATTTGTTAAATATTGGTATAAATTATGAAATAGCAACGAAGTGGATCCGACCAGATTATAGGTCCTCACAGGACAAAGGGTGAACAGGAAAAGATTAAAATGGGAAGAATATAGATCTCTTGTGCCCCACCTGTGGAGTTCCAGACACAGCCAAGCACATCCTGATGCCCTGGGCTTCAAGTCTGTATGCCAGAAATGGTGAGGCATGGGGGTAATCACAAAATTAAAAATAATTAAAAGACTCAGATTTTGGTTTTGGAGGAAAACAAAAAATGTTTATCGTTGGTAAGGCCGACTTTAAAACATCAATTGTAGCTACTAAGCGATGTAGTGGCAATAGATTTCCGTCTCTTGCTACAGTTCGCCAACTAGTTCGCCTGTCTGCTACTTGGCAGCGCCATACAAGCTCGCTCGACAATGTACCAAAAATTGTATTTTTGATTTCTTATTGTTATATGATAAAATATTCAAATTGTAAATTGAAATATATATTGCATACATATACAATGTTTATTACAAATACATTGTAAATACTTGTAGTAGACATCCCCCTGTATTTACTCCTTTAGACGACATTGTGTGAGGGAATGAGAAGGAATATATAATATATAGGAATGTGAGGTTGCACTGTGGGATTGTACTCAATTGTGCAGTGGACAAATTGTTCTTTGAAAAGTCTCAAATCGATAAAGAAGGAAGAAGGTGAGAGATACCGAAAGGACCCAGCAGGTAGCAAAAGCTGGAGAGAAGAGAAGGCATTCTAGACCGGGGCAGGTAGAAAAGAGGTTGTCAGAAGATAGGAGGAAGACGAACCTTAGGCCTGGACAGGAACAGGAGAAGACGTCATCTGGGAAGAGAGGCTTACTACATTGAAGACCAAGAATATCGAGCCGACCGTTCACTTATATACATGTACCACTACAACCCATGAAGGGTCTGGGGTTCAGTACTATTTACGGAAAGCACTCTTCTAGGTCAACGGTTGTGTAAGGAGGTGATTTGACCGAGATCACGCTCAACCGCCAGGTTTTCCCTGTTAATTAATTATTTATTTAATTAAGGGTACCCACTTTATAGAGGCTGGGTGTGCCCCAGGAGGAACTCCTGACCCAAGGTCGCTCCATGGCCAATGAAACAAATAAATTAATTTTCTGCCATGAGCCGGGGTTCGAATTCGGGACATTGGAAGCTCAGTGCCCTACCACTGAGCTACCCCGCTCCCCAATTCACTTATATATATTCATTTATTATCAGTTGTTAAAATAAATTTGTTTTGTTAGACAGGAGTGAATAGTCATTTTATTTAGTTGTCCTATAGGCCTCACAATTGAAGAATAAACCAGGTGAGTCAATTCATTCAAAGTGTATTAACTAAGTCCCACATTATATATATATATATATATATATATATATATATATATATATATATATATATATATATATATATATATATATATGTATGTATGTATGTGTGTGTGTGTGTGTATGTATTCTTATTGTTTCTTCTCACTCAGTGTCACAAAAGGTATTAGGTTCCCGAATTCTCAATCACAGTTAAACACCCTCAAAAGTCTATATCCAGTGCCAGGGTTTTTGTTTTAATAATTCACGAGTGTAAATAAACTAAAACCCCGATATAAAAGCGGAAGGCTATGCGCCTATTTCCGCCAAAACTAATCATTTACAATTAACTTTCAGTAGGTTATTTACATACTTTTTATTAATAAAGTTTAATGGCGATAACATATACTAATCAAAGCTTAAATATAACTGTTATTGTAACGGCTCTTGATAGCCAATTTGGTCTTGGCGAAATGAATTCCGCAGTTATATCTCAAATTGTTAGATCTTCGTATTTCCAGTGTGCAGATGGTATGTGTCTCATATACACTTTTTGTTCTCATCTATCTACTCTTCTTATTTTACAGTATCCACTAACCTTTTTCTTCTTCTCTTACTCCATACAAGTTTGGATGCTGATTCGTCCGCTTATATACTAAGTCAGGAGATTGATCCCTCTGGCTGTGGTTACCGTCCTTGCGGAGTGTTAAGCTTAATCTCTTACACCGCAGACCGAGAGTGATAGGGTGCTAATCCGCCTGTCACTTGAGGTCATCCTTCTATTCATCCACTCAGTCATCTTTACCCTCTGTAATGAACATGCACTGTCTAGGCCTTCTGGTAACTGTATACTCTCTCTGAGCTTATGCCCTCAACAAATGGTGACTCCGACGTGATTTGAACACGCAACCTTCTGATCTAGAGTCAGACTTGGTAGGTTCGCAAGAGACGGGAATCTGTGGCCGCTACACCGACATAAATCTCCTGAACTACACATGAAAGGTGTTATTCAATATCTGGAGCCAATGGATGAAGTGGGCCCGCAGATACTTCCACCATTCTTTACTTTGCACTTCATATTTAACATTGTGCATATTACCAGTCCAATTGGTTAGGAAGGAATCGCCATCTCAACCAATCCTCGCTCCGTATGACTGTATCGTACGCTGTCTTAAAATCAATGAATATCATCCAGATAGTCGGATTGAATTCTTTTTTTTTTCACATGTCAATCTCAGCGAGAAAACCTCTATGTTATTCACCGATTGCTTTGGTTTATTATTTTCAATAATAAACCATTATAATTGTCCGAAAAACTTAATCCCCTCTCAAAATTTGAGGTTTCACGTTTCAGGAAATGTAGAACGGTAGAAATCTAAAATGGAATAAAAATGTTTTCGTCCATCAGCCCTCCGCGCATTTTCTCTGAGACTGATTTTTTTTTTTTAATTTGGATTTCAAGTCAGGAATCATCCAAGGATGATCCTCCTATATCGACATCACTATCTGCTCTTTCCTTTTAAGATGGCGGCTAAAAACCTGCGTTGCTATAAACTGTATGAATGTACCTATTTCAATGAAATTTGATTAAGATCTTCTTCTCTATGTCCTTTAAATTTATCTATATAGCATACTTCAACGAAAAGAAGCTGGAAAAAAAGTTACGGGAGGTGGTAAAATTAGATTCCCGAATAACTCAAAAAGTATACACTTTGTTGTTGATATTGATAAGAAATTTCCTTAAAAATTGAAGAAAAAAAAACTCGTTAAAATCGGACAATTTGCAGCAAATATATGGTGTCTCGATATTTTACTTACACTTACTTAAAATATGAAATATATAGTAAAGGAAAGTATTGTGACCGTGAAATTTTCGTCAGTTTTCAAAGGACACGTTTTGAGGACCCTGATTCCAAATAACCTAGTCTCACAAAATGATCTCTCTGTGTGTATGTTATGAGTCCAGCTCAAAAACGAAAAGTCGTACGAAAGTGAAATTGCAAATTTAAAGTTATTATATGCCTGAGATGTTACATCAAATTTTTCGTCCAAATCGGCTAACCAGAAGTGGCACTTGGTCTCTTTTACCTTTAAATAATGACGTGTTAAAGGCCTCAGTCCAGTTCTTAGAGACTTTCTCTTATTCCCAGTTTTGTTTCAGCAGTTCATGAACCTCTTTGTTCAGGTCAGTGCCAACCACTTTTAAGAGTTCTGGGACTACCCTGATCAGGCGCTATATTATTTTTCAGCTTTTCCATGATAGTTTCGACCTTATCCCTGTCTGGTGAAGTTTCTTCTATTTCTTCTCCAATTTCAGGAAAGTACGGCAGTTCTTTTGGGACGCATCTTCACCTACATTTAAAATTGTTTTTTAATCGATTATTTTTATTATTTTTTTTTTTGTTTATTTAATGGAATTTGCAACTGTATACAAATACAACAAGTAAATATGCGCAAATATAAATAATGGCATGTACAGGCTTGAAGAGTTGCTACCCAGTGGTAGCACTCTCTAAATAATTTTAAGTAAGAAGATCACCTTTTCAGACGCCTAGGAGGATTATCAGGAATCGAGAAAGAAGCAAGAGTGGAAACAAGCGGATTTGGATGGGACTGAAGTTTATCATGAAAGGATAGATATCTGGCTCGAGCTAAATCAGCGACATATGGTACATAAAGGTCTTTATGAATGGTTTTATTTGTGACAAAGTATGGAGCATTAAGGATTTTACGGAGGATTTTGGATTGTAAGGATTGGATACGATAGGAATTCGATGGTTTGGTGGAGCCCCAAAGCTCATAATCGATTCTTTATTGAGAAATATTAAAATCTATCACATTTAATGACAATAGTAATAATGATAGAAGAGTAGCTCGTTCACACTTTGTAAAATAAATTAACAGAAAAATATTAATACTAAAATTAAATGTATATAAACTAAAAGAGACTAAACTAAACAAAAAGAAATTAAACTAAACAAAAAAACTACTTAAATACATACATTCTTTTATACAATATTTACAAAATTCATTCACTCAAGATCTCCGAGACGAGTCTTTCCCCCAATCGTGAAAGGAGAAGCAGGACCCTAAGAGATGTCAGCGCCTCTCACTCGATCCCATTACTGGTATTAAGTTCCAGTAGAGGCAGAGCAGAGGCGCTATAACCTGACTGAAATGAAAGGTCGCCGACTTGAGGCAGCTGTACAAGGAGGGGGCAAGGAAAAGGAGTTAGCAAAGTAATATGGACCCATATGTCTCTTCCCTGTAATGAGTATGACCTGGAGCACCTCATTCTGAAGAGCCTGGCGCCAGTCGTGGAGGCAGCGAGTCACCCAAGACAGTACGGATCCACAAAGGGGCGCTGCGCCGGAGATGCCCTGGTGAGTTCAAGCAGAGAGGTTGATGACAAGGTGGAAAAATATGTCATGATGGTCTTCTTCAACATATCCTCCGTCTTCGACAGCATATGGTGGCTCTGTGGACTCCAGTTCGACGCCCATAGCAACTTATACGCCTTCATTAGGGGGTACTTCAGCGACAGGAAAGCCACGATACGGGGTACCTTCTATGAGGTATAGCGGAAAATACAAATAGGATATCTCAGTCCTGGGCCCGGCCCTGTGGAAGTTAGTATTTGACCTAATGCTGGAGGAAGCGGGCTTCGGTGGCGTTTCCTACGTTGATGACCTGGCTGACACAGTAGCACCGAATAGCAGAGCGAGATTGGTGGCGGAAGGAGAAAGGTGCGCCACCATAATCGAAGAATAGTGTGCGACAAAGATAAAGCTGGCGGCCTTCGCCTGAATCAGATATAGAAGAAGATGGTCAGCATCCAGAGACAACAAATCGCTCTACTGAGGGCAACTAGATCGCGTACAGGACCGTGTCCCACGAAGCGGTGCCAGTGCTGGCCGGGGAGGTGTCCCTGTACCTCGTCCTTCAGGAGGACACATGGAGGAATGATCTAAAGAGGCAGCGGTTGGAGGCACTCCCAGAAGGGCTTCAGTGGAGGGTCCTTGAAAATCCAGAAAGATTGAGTGGCATAGTCCGAGAGATGACACTAGAGGAATGGAATGGGCGGTGGGTCGTAGATGAGAAAGGAGTCACCTTGAGAATGTACTTCCCTACCATTTATTCCAGATTGAAAGCGCATTGGGCCGAGCTGGACTACTGGACCTCAAAGATCCTGACGGGACATGGGGGTTTAGAGGCAAACTCAGTCAGCACAGGAAGAACATCGACCTCTTATGTCCTGATTACGGTGCCCCTGATACGACTGAGCATGTGGTTAATTCTTTTACCACGATGGAGCAAGCCAAAGGCATCTTGATGCGGAGGATGGGACTGTATGCTCTAGATGAAGAGGAACTTTCCCAATTAATGGAAGGGAAGAAAAGTCCCACTTGGTGGAGTTCATGGGAAAAGAGAGACAGAAGGTGGAGTCCACGCACTTCACGATAGAGAACTACCACCAGCAGCCCAGGAGGAAGAGGTAGGGTAGAAGCAGTGTCAAGCCACTGGAGGAAGCTATCTGGAGACTACGGTGCCACATCAGTAAGGCGTACAGCCATGCACCGGGCCGCACCACAGTATACTGCAATTAAAATAAAATAAAAATTAAATAAAATAAATAACCTTATTAGCAGAAGTGGACGTACGTATTCCCAATGTATTAACCCACTACTGCCGAAACCTCCTATGGTAAAAGTGCCAGGAAGGGTCTTGCAAAAAAAAAAAAAGAGAGAAAAGACCTACAAGACTTGAGTGGAGAATCTGGCCATTGTCATAACTGCAATATGTGCTTATAACAGGTCTCTGGACCACTGCCGCTTCAACCTTCGAAGAGGATTGTAAGGATGGGTAGTGCTAGATACGGATTGCAAAAGTGGATTTGGGTGATATGTAAGGTTCTGATGGAAATTGGAAAAATTTTCATGGATAAGGTCTAGGATAAATGTGATGTTAAGATCAGGGTGTAGGAAACTCAACATAAAATTCAACCCTATAACCCAATTGGTCTGTACAGATGCACAAAACAGAGAAATATGGCGGGAAGAAAAGAAAAAATCAAGACTCCCAAAAGATACTTCTCCAACACAAAGTTAATATACATAAAAAATGTCAACCCTCTACTTTATTTAGAGGGGCTGGAAAGGCACAAATGATAATTAACAAGAAAAAGTAAAAAGACAAGTTTATAATTTTTTCTTTATTTCAAATATTTTACAATAACAGTACTTAAGTATATTAACATTGAACAAAAGAAAATTCTCTTCTTATTATTATCTACAGGGAATAAAAATTCAACACTTATCTATTGCAAATACAAATCAACAATGTCTTTATCAACAAATTAATAAAACTTATGAATCAAAATATTTTTTTATAAAATGAATGAATCATTAAAATAAGTGAATATATTGTTTAATAATTAAAACATGCAACAGTTTCATCATTACATGAAAATAAATTGGTGTTTGAAATGTAGGCATGTGGAATGTTTTTACATTTTCATAATTATTAATGATGTAGAGATGGTTGACCATGATATAATATGAGGAGTTGGTCGGGGGATGCAATCAAATAAATACTAATTTTTAAAAAATATTATTTTTAATTGCTTTGCCGAGGTTTCGACCCACCTTGTATGTCTTCAGTAGGGCTACAAAAGATACAAAATATAAAAGATACATGGTGAAAATAAAATAAATGAATTATGAGTAGATATTAAATAAGAAACAGCTGTCTAATAAAGAAATAATAAGATGACCTCAGAGATATAGAGGGTGAAAGTGTAGTTAAAATATCAAGCATTACATATATAGAAGATACAAACAAAAATAGAAAATAATTATGAATAAAAATAGAAAACAAAGGAGAATACAGCATGTAAGTTAAAAGTAAACAGATTTTGATAAAACATTTTATTATTTATTTTTTTTTAATAAAAATTATTTTATTTTGATTTGAGATTTTATCAAAATCTGTTTACTTTTAACTTACATGCTATATTCTCATTTGTTTTCTATTTTTATTCATACTTATTTTCTATTTTTGTTTGTTTCTTCTATACATATATAATACTTGATGTTTGAACTACACTGTCACCCATTATATATCTGATGTTTTCTTATAATTTCTTTATCAGACAACTGTTTCTTATTTAATATCTACTTATAATTCATTTATGTACTTTTTATATTTTGTATCTTTTGTAGATCTGATGAAGACATGCAAGGTGGATCAAAACGTCGGCGAAACAATTAAAAATAATATTTTTTAAAAATTAAGTATTTATTTGACCTCACCCCTTCCTCCACCAACTCCTTCTCATAATTATTAATGATTCACAAATATTTTTATCTTTTATATCTCACTTTACGATTCTTTAAAAGTAAATTTCTAATCAATAAAATAAAATTATCTTTAATTCATTTACAGAGCATTATTAAAAAGAAATTATCACGATTTTGACTAGTTTTTAAAGCGAATGGCAAATACATTGAAGAAAAATACAAAATTAAATTACAATTTACGTATCACTCATTTTCAAATTCCCATTGTTAAAAATTAATTTTGATCAAAGATGGCATCAATGTAACAATAATTTAAACACATCAATTGATATATCTTAAATTTAAACAAATTCTTTTGATGATGTAAGACTACTAAAGAAGAATATCACTAATGAGAATACACTATTTTAAAGGATGAAACATTTTTTTATAATCTTAAATTTCATTTTAAACTAAAAATCTAAAGAGAGATAATAAATATAATGTTAAAAATTAATTTTGATCAAAGATGGCATCAATGTAACCATAATTTAAATATGGGGAGTTGGTCAGGGGGTGCGGTTAAATGAATACTATGTATCAAAATAGTATTATATTGTTTACGCAGACGTTTCGACCCACTTTGTAGGTCTTCATCAGGGCGTGGTATTGGGCACTGCAGGAAGCAGTTGGTAGACTGGCAGACGAAACCAATAATTTAATTATATATTCAACAGATTTTTTAAATAAATAAAAAAAATGTTTTTCATGATGTACAACAAGAAGAACATGACTAATGATAAAACACCATTTTATATGATGTAAATATTTTGTAAAATCTTAAAAGTTATTTTAAATATAAATCAGAAGAGAGATGATAAATTTTTCATCAAAATATTATACTTTTCAAGTATAAAAGTATGTGAAACCCAAAAAAATAAACAAAATATGATACTTAAAATATAACAGACCTTGAATAGCTTACTTTTCGAAATTTGATATATTTCTGAATTTTCATAAACTTTTTTTGACACTAAAAATAAAAACTAACTTCAATATTTACAATATTCTAAACTACTCGACTTATTTTACAAACTACAGTAAAACTAGTTGTATAAAACAGGTAAATTATATGTTAAACACATACAGCATGAATGCAGCAAGATTGGTAACGATGGTAAACAATTATCTGTTAGGTCTGGGTAAATTCAGTCTTATTACGAAATACGGAATATAAATTCAAAATAATAATATTCCTATACATTAATGATATTTTTAACTATTATATATTCAATATCACTTATTTGTGAACAATTCTTATTAACTTTAAAAATACAGTAATAGAGATATTAACAGATTTTGGTTCAGATTGTCAAAAAACTTTTCTCAAAGAGCCAGGATATTTTAAAGTGGAAGGCTTTTGCATCACTTTAAATTTTTACAGAATCTGATATTATTATTTATATGATTTAAAAAGAAAACTAAGTTTTCGATTTAACAAACTTTGTTAAAACTTATAACTCAATAATTATGGCACCATTTATAACAAGGTGAATTATTTTAATAACTCTAAAAAATTATCAATCCTGTAAAAAAAAAAAAAAAAAAACAGTAACAAGATTGTTTACTGAAGGAATTTTAAATTATATTATTTAAGATCTAATCTCCACAGTAAAAAATAATTATAATCATATCGATGACTCAGTTTAAAACTGAAATAACTCGAAAGTCAAGGTTGTTAGATAAACGAGCTCAAACGTTTTGAACAAATTAAAAAAATTAAATGATATATTTCTTGGTAAAACATCAACTTTTACACTGATGCTGAAGGTATTTAGAAATGGTGCATTTTTGTACCAAGGTCTATAAAATTAGCTATTATGAAAACAATTAAAATAGGTAATACAATTAAAAAATTACAAACATTAAATTAGGTATTACATAAAAAAATTAAATGAGGTACTTTTATAAACCTTAATTGTACAAAACCAAGTACAATATGAAGAAGAGATTACAGGTGATAGGTATCAGAAGAAAAGGGAAAACCATTGATTTTTGAGTTGTCTCAGTTTTGAACTGAACCATTGATATGAAATAATTTTAGTTTTGATTTGATGCATAATGATTCTGACTAAAATATAAGAATATTTCGGTGAAAGTATATGTACAGGTAAGAAGGCACAATTAGATCAAGTAGTGCACTTACGACTTTTAAGTGTCAATAAGTTTTGTTTATGAAGTAATACATTCTACTTCACCATCCTGAGGGAAACAGTCTAATAAAGAAATAACAGCTTTCATAATATAAGTAATGGTTCCATGGCTTCCACTCGGAGCGCTGTCATAGAAGTGTTGACAGATGAATGCGGCACCACCACAGACCAGACCTCCTCCACTCATACCGCCTCTCGCACAACATAGAGTTGCATCTCCTTCAATTTTCCTCTAAAAATAAGATCATTTTCCATTATCATATTGTAAAATGCTAATTTATGTTTTAATACAAATTATAAATAGGATTGGGAATATTATAAATAGGAGAATAGTTGCTGGAAAGACGAGACGAGATTGCGTGAGGAACAGGACAATTAAAGATACCCTTGAAGTTAGGCACGCAAGAGATGTCATAGAGGAATTCCAGCTCAAGTGATACGGAAGGACATGTCTGTAGGAAGGGGAACTAACGTAGATCTAGGTGACTGATAGAGGCCAGACCGAGGGAGCAGCGACTAGTTGGATTCCCGAGAATCACTCAGTTAGACTAGGACGATAGAGGACGACCCTGGGGAAGATGAAAATGAAGATCCTGGATAGAGACACATAATGAACATGGACCGAGACTACTCCACGCTTAACAGCACGAAGGAGATAGAGAAAAAAGAAGAAGGATTGTAGATAACTTCACGGCAATAATCTACACTATATGTATAAAGGTAGTATATTATCTTAAGAAATCTTTAAAACATAACTTGTTTCATCTCAGTCCACCGACTTTTGAAACCATTTCAGCTCTGAAATTTGTCAATTTTTCAATAATTTTCATTAAAGTTGGAGTAGGCATTTCAGGATCAAAATTGGGATTCATTACTTCTTCATGAAATTCTCTTTTGTTTGATGCCTCATTCATCAAAGTTCATCACTCCTGAGAGGCGAAAAAGGGCTCTACACGATTGTATTATAATATATTGTAGATTTATTTATACTCATCCTCCTCTGTCTCTCCGCAGTACAGATTTTTGTGAAAATGTCGCAACATCGTAAAATCCAGCAAATTTTTTTTTTAATTTACTTTATTACTTAAACATTTATAAATATTAATACAGTCACAAATTTCAAGGATATTTAGGTCTTTATTGAGACTACAATCCAAATTTTTGAATGAATTAAAGAATGATAAAGTAAATGGAAAGATTAGGTAAGGTGATGGAATATTGTACACATTTTGAAATTCCACAAATTTATACCCAAATCCTATATTAAATCTACAGCCATTAATATAATAAATTAATACAATAAATTAATATAATTAATCATTCATTCATAAAATGATTAATTATAATAAACTGCTTATTATTATAATAATAAACCGCTGCTTTTGACAGATCATTCATTATCTGATCCTCATCCTTATAGAACTCCATCCCTTCCCACATCCGTCAATACCCTTCCTACCTTTAAATCCCGCCTGTTCAATCATTTTTTATCCATCCAGCCCCATAAAATTGTAAATAGATACCACTGTAAATATTTATATAAATTATTATATTGTTCTTCGTTATTTTTACTTTATTTTAAATTTTTTATTATTAACTTATTTAAGTTAGTAAGTAACTTATAATTTTTTAATATGACTATTTCATTACTCAACTTTTCTTTTTATGTATCTCTGAGGCTCCTTAGCCCACATTACTGTCCTTATGTAATATTATAAAGGGACTCGTCCCAGAATAAATAAAGTATTATTATTATTATTATTCAAAATTGAATTGACATAGTACCTGATCTTCAAGAAATATTTGGTTAGCCTTATGAACTAAATTTTCGACAGCTATGATTCCACCTAATGAAGGAGTAGCATTATGTTCAACGATTAATGTGAGTACCATCAGCGCTTCAACTAACAACTGGCGATACTCTGGGTGTGGTATTTTATTAAGAACCGTCTCCACAGCCAATGCGAATTTCAATTCACCAGAAGTCATCTGCAGAAAAAATAGTTATTTTTAAGGTGATACCAAAAAAAAAATAAAATTCTTAAATCAATTTACTCTATTTAAAGGCTTCGCTCAACTATAACTTAATGTAATTAATGGATAAAGAAATAGTTGAAAATGATTACCTCTTGAGTCAGATTCCTATGAAGTAAATGTCCTTCAATTGCCAATCCTTCACACTAAAACAGATAGGACATTTGAAAAAGATCCAAAATGAAATTATTTATTTACAATCAAAACACAATATATCCATTTTTTACTTTCGGATACAGAAGGAAATATAAGATATATAATGAGGGCAAATTATTTTAACCGCAAAAAAATTTATATCTGAGTCTTCGAGGAGAAAAAAAGAAAAATTCTTATCCAAGTTGAAAATGAATCTCTGGAAATAATAGTCAGAAGGTATACGTGCAATATATTGTTGGAAAGCCATGAGGAATGAGTCAAATGAACATCTAATTTCCTTTTATTAAATTTTACAATGGAAAATAACAGTTCAATAACTAATAGGCTTACAATCCATAATCATTTATAAGTTGAATATACAGATATACTTTCAAATCTCTCTAGGCATATATATATTGTTGTGATTTTGTTAAGGTTATGTGAATTGAATTAAAATTATAGTTTGATTTATTAATGAAATTTATTGGATGCTAAGGGCTTAATTGGTTCATAAACTGAATTTTAAGGATCAAATAAATGACACCGACACACTTAATACTATATTTAATAAATAAAACATTTATGAAAAAATAAAATTGAATTTATGTTAATATAATATATTATTATAAATATATGTATAAAATGCTGTTCAATTGGACTGTCTTTATGGTAGTTCCAAACTGCTGCCAAACGTAGATTAATTTAATTAGGCACTTAAAATTCATAACTACCCATTTTCTTTCCACTTGAATCATAAAATTATTTGATAGTAAAATAGAAAAAAAAAGGTGGCCTACAAATATTTAGTGTATATAACATAATTATTTTAACATCCAGTTTATGTTTTCTAACGGTTGTAGAGATGTTAACAGATTACTTTCCATACATCCTGACCAACGGTCGGGACAAGACAAGGCTGAAACGAGGGAGTTGGGATTGTCCTACCCTTCACTATTCTAACTAATGTATTTTTTTAATGTTATGATAACTTGATAATAAAAATAATGTAACATTATATATATATATAGCTCAGTAAGAAAGAGACTGGAGCTATGTGGTTTACAAAAACAGATGGATTAACGAGGTTTTTATTGCCTACCGTTGATATAGTTAATAGGGTTTTGCAATTTTAGTGGTATTAATGATTTATTAATTTTAAGCTATAACTCTGTTAAAATTTTATAATAGCCCCCAACATTGCCAGAAAATAATTTCTATCCAAAATAGAGTGATAAGTGAAAGTTCTGTACTAGATTTTTTTTTTCTTGGTGTACAATTATGTTTATTTTACTATTATATTTAAATAAATATTATATTATTACATTGACTTATTTATGTAACTCTTTCTATACCTTATCTTTCTGATATAAATTTTAATATTTGGTCCTGACGATGAGGGTTATTCATAAAAAATTGATCACAGATTTCGATCCTGGATGACTCTTACTACTAAACTAATATTACTAACCCTTTCTAGCACAGTCCAAACCCTTGGGTAAAGATCAACAGGAACCCGGTTGAGAGAGCCATCTAGTCTCCTTCTACGCAACCACTGGCCTTGTCTCTCTCTTTCTGTATTCTCGTCAATAGTAGCCAAAAAACTGCCTATTTGGGATTTCTGAAAATCAAGAAAAACAAATTACTCACAACTTTTATCAACCTTGTTTTAAAGAAGTAATAAAGTAAAAAAAAAAAAGATTCCCTATAGGTAATTAGAAGAAAAACTTCATACCTTACTGACTTTGCCAGATTTCGAACTGATTATAGAAAAATTTCCATGACCCACTGAAAAAAAAAAAAAACATAATAAACACCCCTAAAAGTATTAATACAAATTAAAACAAAGGAAATTAATAGGTTACAATTTGAGATGGAGAATTCTTTTCCACTCATGATGTGATGAAGTAAGTTCTTCATTTCAAACGGAGATAAATTGAGCAGATGTTCGGAAGCTTGTTCTCCTGAGCACATTAAAGCTCTTGATAACTCTATAGCCATTACCTAAAGTGAAAGTAGTTGACAGTTATTTTAAACGTGCCAAGTGATATTGACTATTACAATTTGTAAACATTATCTTTTTGAAAATCTCACCTGAATGATCAATCCAACTCTCAGCCGCAACATTTCTTTAAACAACATAGGTTCAGTTCGGATAAACATTGCTAAGTAGACCAACAATTCCTGAAAACAAAATAAAAATATGTATACTAAACAACAAAAATATGGTGTGTTCGCTCACATGAATTTCCTACCAAATTTAGACAAATTCATACAACTTTAAGTATGTCCATTAAAAAAAAAAAAAAAAAAAAAAATTGAACTACAGTAATTTTCTTGAAAATCAGCCAGAGTATTGATAATAGTATGATTTTTATGATGCTCTAAAGCCATGTGAATGGAAACGTGAGCCACAGTTAAAATCAGCTTAAAAGATTCAATAAACTATAACTTAGCTAAAACTGGTCAGATTTGCTTGGTTTATTATTTTTCATAATCAGCCTTTGTAATTAATAGAAAATAAAAAGTTAAACTCCTCTCAAAATTTGAGATTTTACATATTAAGGTACATAGAACCAGAAAATCAAATAAATAAAAACAAAACACCTCTGTCTGCCATCCTCCATTTTTTCAAGAAGGTGACTGAAAAACCAGTGATACTAGAGAATGTAACGGATGTACCAATGTTAATGAAACGTAAAGATCAGTTGAAAAATGCAAATGGGAAATTTGATCCAATTGAAATATTTTCATTAACTAGTAGCGGTAGAAAAGTATACCCATAATAATACAGCATACCTGTTAATTTGTTGATTTTTTCTGTATGTGTCAGGTAAAATATATATTCAATAAGAAAAATGTGGAAACAGATTGAAAAATATACTTATAGAAAACCAATTATATTGTCGAGGTATATGTATAGCAGACTATTGTGAACCGAAAGTGTATATGGGTGTATATGGCGAAAGTGTATAAACTGCCGAGTCTAAACCCTGAAGGGGTCCATAGAACTGACAATTTGAGGTTTGACTGACGTATTCATTCCGCCAAGACCAAACTGGCTACCAAGAGCCGTTACTATAATAGTTATTTTGAGCTTTAGTCAGTATATGTAACCGCTATTAAAATTTATTAATAAAAAGTATTTACAATGAATATGAATATTTCAGTTTACAATTTAAGTATTTTATGATACAACAATAAGAAATAAAAGATACAATTTTAGTATGTTGCATGGGCGAGTTTGCAGGGCGCTGCCTTGTAGCGGGAAGGTGAACTCGTTCCTGGTAGTGAGAACGGAAACTGTTGCTGTGGGAATCTGTCGAGGCTACAATATTAACAAAAATACATTATTGTGAAAAATACTAAATTTTTTTCTGAGATTTTTCCTCATTAAATTAAAATATTTTAGTAATTAATTTTTGGTCTGAGGTTTGCGAAGTTCACGGGAAGGTATGCACTCCTCCGGATATGTAATACTGGCCACTGTAGGATGAATATAGCAACCTCAATAAGACAGTCGCTAACCATGTTTGCAACTTGTGGCTGTGTTGTGCATCAAAATGAAATCATCACTGATATAAAGGAAGAATACAACCACATAACCTTCTAGGAAATCAGATAGGAGTATAAACCTCTGCAAAATAATGGTTTGTTTTTGTTGATTTCTTTTTTCGTCTTATTTAGAAACCTTATAAATTATCATGTTCATAATCAACTACAAATAATATGCTGTTTGAGTTAAGCAGAAATAAAGTTTACTTTTCTTCATAACATTTTTCCTAACATTACAGAGGAATGTGCTAAAGGAAAAGGTTATCTTCAAAATGACTATTCAATCATTGGATTTGATGAAGCATTACCAAAGATATGGGGTACCAAGAAAAAAATATACCATTGAGAAATAATATGTAAAAATACTTTAAATATAGATAGAACCTTATTTCATTATTTCAACACAAACCAGTATTTATTTTCCTTATTGTGTTAAAATATTTACCTGGCTAAGCATTCCAGTACTTTCATCGTCACCATAAGCCAAATGGATGAGTTGTCGCAATTCATTTTCAGGAAGAGGAGCGGTTATAGTCTGTTCGTTGAAAGGTGGCATTCCTACTGTTACCTTAAATCAAAAATTATAATTACAGTGACATGAAACATAAACTTGAATTTTACAGTATTTTTATAACTTAAATATTATTTAAATTATGATAACTCACTGTGACAGTGAAAGCTTTCAACTTGTTAAACAGAAAAGTACAATATAAGCTTATAAGAATATGCTAACATGAAATCGAAGCAAAAAGAAACATCTATAAACAAATTGTTTGAACCACACAGTCTTTTAAGGACTTTCATTTTTTATTTAATATTTTTTTTTAAAGAATGTAATTTAATTCTCAGAAATAAAACTTAACCTAGAAAAAAAAAATCAATTTTTGAAGACTATGGATTCACTGGATATAATCAACCTATTGCCATTTCACAATTTATGATACTACGATTACGATATTTCTATTCAGTTTACTTTCTATCTATATTTATTTCTTATTTTCCAGTTTTAATTTTTTTAAAATATCTTTACACTATCATGTGTCTATAGGTCAATCTGGAAAATTAAAAATCAAGTACACTATAATAACAGTGCAATGAATGTAGACAAATTAAATTGCAGGAAATTTTAATTCAGAATCGCAATACCGATCAAATTAAATTATTATATATTTGTTTTAGATAAAGTATTTATAATAATATAAAATAAGGCTGTGTTTTGTTATTTCATCACCACATTTATTTCAATTTCCATCCGCTAGATTTCGGCTAGTAAGCCATTTCCAAGCCATCTATTTATATTAGTAAGCCATTTATATTATTATATATACTTCACCTAAAACAAATAAGCACATATGGATTTAAACATGACATATCAGAGGCTGAATGGGTCAAAGATTAGCGAGAGTTTGAAGTCATTTAAAGAAGAATTAAACACCATTAGTGTATTACATAATGATGCAGTTAGAATTTTTATTAATTTAAGTGATAAATACATAAAAGATGGCTTGCAAATAGCTTACTAGCCGATGGAAATTGAAATAAAAGTGGTGAAGAAATAACAAAACACAGTCTTATTTTCTACTATTATAAATACTTCACCTAAAACAAATAAGCACATATAGGAAAAAAAAAAATAGAACTGCAATAGAAAAAAAATGACTGGTTCATAATCGAGCCTATAATATATTAATTGTATAATTTTATATGCTTAACAGGAGGACAGATATTCCCCAAAACGTTCATTAATAAATAATAATAATAAACCAAGTGTGATTATTAGTGCTTGGTTTTTTATTACCTTTTTATCAAATTATTAATATCTACCTAGAACTTTATGAATCGATTCATCTTATTGTAACCTACAAATTTTTTATCAATAGAAATTCTTAGAAATGGGATGTTTTTTTCATTTAATTAATTAATTTAATTAGTTACTTAAAACTCATTACTACCCATTTCCTTTCCACTTGAATCATAAAATTATTTGATAATAAAATAGAAAAAAAATGGTAGCCTACAAATATTTAGTGTATATAACATCATTATTTTAACATGTTAGAGATGGAGGTCACATCAAATGGCCCAATATGTTTGTAGGACACCTATATTCTCGATTTCGTGATCAGATTATCTTAAAATTCAAGTGGAAAACAAATGGATGTTCGTTAGTTTTTAGAACCTAATTAAATAGACAAAGTTTGCCAATCTCCAGATTGAATATGCCCCAATTCCGAGAATTTTCAAAAATAAAAAAGGTGTGGGTTAGGATGAGATGAAGCTAATCAGGAAGTTTTAGGCAGATGTTAATAATTTGATGAAAGAGGTCTGTACCACACACTATATTTATTAGATTGACCTATGGACAAATAATATTGAAAAGAAATATTTATTTCTGTTTAGAAATTCAAACATACAGTATTTTTTATTTGCTTTATAGCATTCCAGGAGTTTTTACACCCTTCTGCTGGAATCAGGTCGTTCCTAAACTCAATATAAATGCGGTATATGTGTCCTGGATTCAATCGATAGATGGATGTAATTAGCAGTGAATTTAGCAACTTGTCCATAGGAAATAAAATTGTAGAGAAGTTGATTGGGAGAGAGAATGGGAGGTTGCTACAGCATAGATGAGATGAAACACAAATAAGGAGTACTAATTACATTCCAAGCAAATGTTGCGGCCATGTTTTAGATCTTATTGTGAACGTCAAACGTCTCAGACCAGATTGAAAATTTGACACTAAAAATATTTTCGATGAGAACTGTCATCAATGTTCAAAACTATCATTTCCATACCTGCTTCTGTCGGACCAATAAATCAGTGACAGCTTTAGCGAGATCTTCGACTCGCTTTCCTAGGATTCCGCCCGTATGGCGCACTAGACCCCACATCTTTTGCTGGCATGCTTTATCGTAAAGTACTTTCAATAAGTCTCTTAAGGTAACTGATTCACCTCTTTCCATAATTCCTGATAAAAAAAGAAACACACACAAAAAAAGATTAAATATTAATATTAATAGAGGACTTGGAATAATTATGATTTAGTTTGCTACAAAAACTTAGATTTTCCCAATAAATTTGGAATAACGGAATGGCATGGATTTCTCATAAACTCATCACGGTGAAAATAGTATTGTCAAACAATAAATACATAATAATGTTATATAATAGAATGGAAAATAATTTTATTCTGGGACAAAGTCCCTTTAGAATAACAAAAAAGTACAAAATTAAAATATTATATCTGGCCTAAATAAAAACAAATACAAAAAGTAAAAAGAAACAGAAATAAGTAAAGAAAACATTAGTTAAACATACTATATACAAAATAAAAAAAGAATCTATAATATTATAAATATAGAAAAAAATATATATAGAACCAATAAAAAATAAATTACATTCTTCTTAGAAATAAACTCTTTGTCTCTGTAGAAAAAAAAAAAAAAAAAAAAAAAAAAGCCGAATCTGATAGTAAAAATTGTCAGAGTATTTAAGTGGTGAATCATATGTAGATACATCATTATGAAAAGTATGTAATTTTACATGAAAGGTTAGCGGGTATCTGACTATTTTTGGGACAGGAATTAGAATAGGAGAGTTTTAAATGTAGATAGGGAGAGGGAATGCCGAATTTTGATAGGAAGGGAATTCCAGAAATTAACAGTTATATTACAGTTATTAATAGAAATAGAAATTAAATTACCTGTTTTAAAATCCATTCCTTGTGTATCGATCAGATATTGTAAAATATCGCCTTGTTCTTCTAAATTTTCAGATTCTCTCAACATCGTGAACAGTTCTTCGACTTCGGTCGAAGCGTACTGTGCCTCTGATGAATGTCTATGCAAAAACAATTTATTGTTCGGATTGCCAATTCTGAAAAATTATTAATGAAGAACACAGAAGTAATTACAATAGGGGAAAAATGATAAAAACGTCAATTTAAATCTGAGATGATTGAAAATGCTTTTTTAATATGAAAATATTATAATCAAATAATAAAAATTAGATATGTTCTTCACCCTGACTTTTTCAAAAAATTAAATTTGCAATGCATACATAAAATATTGAGTAGGTGGTAAGATTTTTAAAAGCTCATTTCAATGAAATATTATAAAACCTCCGTGTCAAGTCTTAAGACAATACAATATTTAATAATAAATAAATTTTATAATTGGTAAATGGTTGACTGTCGTGAATAATGAAGAGAAGAATAGTTGGGGTGATCAGTCAAATAAGAAGGCAAAAATAAATGATAATATTTATTTTGACATTTGCCGACGTTTCGACCTGAAGTTCAGGCCATCATCAGGGCTAAGAAAAGAACCAGATAACAAGGTATGAGAAACATAAGTAGTGTAGGTAAAAAAAAAAATTAAAGTAAAATGCAGTTGTTAGAATAATGACAATAGTAAGAACTAAGAGATAAATGATAATAAGCGGTACAAAGTGTGGAATAATGAAGTAAACATAATCAAAAAAGGTGACATAAGTATTAAAATGAGAATCTTAGAATAAAATGTAAAACAGAAAAATATGAAGTTATATAAGAAATGGAAATAAACAGTAAAATTAAGATATTGCGAATAGAATAGTTAGATAGAAAATTGAGATGTTGTAAAGTCTATCAAGATGTACAGACAACGTATAATATAATAAAGAGTTAAAACAGAGAAAAGGGGTGAAAGGAAGGAGGAAAGAAACTGAGACGTCTGAAATAAGAAAGAAAAAGAAAAACTAACCTGACTGCAAAGATGTAAATCGGAGGGGAGAAACAAATAAATTTTATTTGTTTTTGGGCGAATCTATACAAATGGAGTTGAGTTTAAATACATTAAATCAAATTAAATACATTAATAGTAAGAACCAAAAATACTTTATTTATATGAGAAGGAGTTAATCGGAGGGTGTCAAATAAATACTAAATTAAAATATAGTAATTTATTTTCTAAATATATTTATTTATTTATTTTCACGATGTTTTGTATCTTTTGTAGCCCTGAAGACAACCTACAAAGTGGGTCGAAACGTCGGCAAAAATGAAATAATTACTATATTTTAATTTAGTATTTATTTGACCGCACCCCTCGATTAACTCCTTCTCATATTATATCAACGGTCAACCATCTCTACATCATTACTTTATTTATAATTTATATAAATGAAAATAAAACAGCAAATTTTATTATGTTTACCAGCTTGTTGGCTTAGGGATAAATCAATTCAAAATACCTGTTTCTTTTAGACTGTTTCCAGGTAGTCTGAGTAGGACTGGGAGATCGTGGACTCTGAGGGACTTTGGGAAGTTCAGGAAGAGTGGCTCCACTTCCAGACAGTCTCCTCTCATCACTTGCTATAATGACGTCACCGCCTAACAAATTAAACTTTTTAATATTAAAAGTACTTACAATATTCTTTAATAATAATTGGTAACACTGTAAAGTAATAAGGCATATATTTACAAAACAAAGGAAGGTTTGGTAAAGAAGTTAGGAAATTTGTGATAATGAGCAGGAAAGAAGGAACGGCATACAGGTACACCGAGTTGAAGTGGCTTTGTCCTACTTCCCGATGACCATTCCTTTTTCAAGTCCTCAGAACCAAAAAACCCTCCCTACGTCCTGGAACTCCTTACTCAACTTACTCTATCCACTCTCTCAATACCAGGTCTCAACCTATAGATTTATATATATATATCCCCTTCCATAAAACTACTTCCTTCAGCAAATCCTTCATCATTTGTGCTACCTCCTTATGGAACTCTCTACCTAACTCCATACATCAATCCTCCTCCACAAATTCCTTCAAACGACTCCTGTTCCACCACCTACTCCATATTCAAACTTCCGCAAACATGTAAAATTTACTTGCGTTTGTACACAGTTTAATTCAATCAACAGCACAATCACAATAACAATCAACAGTTAATTAGGCATCGTTTTGTATTCAACTAAGCCAGATTAATGTTCTTAATTATATAATGCTATTATTATTCTTAGGGGACTGTAGTGCCAGAATAAAATTATTTTTTCATTCATTCATAAGGACAGCATTAGTCGAGAGTTCTCTGTGCCCCTGTGATGGAATACTTTTCATCATTTCTACTTGCCTTGTTATTGAGCGCATCATTATTTTATTTTTTTATCTAACTTTTATACAATTGAAAAGTATTTTTACAACATGACCTTCTATACATTTTTTTTTTTATATATACCATGAGCTTTTAAACTTTTATAAACTGTCCCTTGAAAAAATAAAATGCTGAAATATGTTGTTATAGTATCCTAACAGGCTCTCGACTCATATATGAGTCTTCTGTAAAGGGTTAAAGTCCTCGAGTAGAAGAAGTCTAAAAATGATAGATTTTATTAAAAGGAGTTGATATGGGGGTGCAGTCAAATAAATACTAAATTTAAAAAAATAGTATTTTTAATTATTATGCCGATGTTTCGATAGATTTTATTATAAAAATTAATTCTTTTACCTAGTTTATTACATTTTACGTACAAGAAAAATCATTCCCAAAAGTAGAAAAATTCAAATACCTCGGCTCCACAATAACTCAATGAATGACCAACGGGCAGAAATAGACCAGCTTATAACTAGCGAAAACAGAGCTCTTCTTCCTTTCGAAGGTATTGAAATCCCAAAAAATCTCAAATTAAGGGTTTACAATGCTATGGTAAAGCCAGCTCTAATATATGGCTGTGACAATAACGAGAACCCCAGAAAACTGTTGAAAGATTTGAGAAAAAAATCCTCTGCACGATAACCGGAGCGATCTGGGATCAGAATACTATCACATGGAGAAGAAGGGCCAATAAAGAACTGCTTACAGAAATTGGTCAATCTATATCCCATGATATGAAGGCATAGAGGTTAAAATGTAGCTCATAGCAATTCATCTGGAATCCTTTATGTAACAATGAATGCACCAATAGAAGGCCAAAAACCAGATGGATAGATAAAATCAACAAAGATGCAATATAGTTATAGCAAAAGATCTACATAGCCTGCAATGTCAACAGAAAAAAATAAAATAAAACAATTATATTTAGAATGCTAGGATGCATAGAATTGTTTATTTTTTTAAGTTAGGATTTAAGAAGGTATACAACAATAACAATATCATTTCACATCTAAACAGTAGCAGGTTCAGGATTTAAATTTTGAGATTTTTTTATGGTATTAATTTTTTGGGGAAAAAAAGAAAGTACCTAAAACACAGAAAAAAGTAATTACAGGAACAATGATGCGTTTAGATATTATGATGAATTCAGGACTGAATCTCTCTCGTGGATCCACCAGTGTACCTAAAGGTCTTTTAATATGATTAAAGTATAAGTAAACAACTTAAGGAAGAAGCGTTTAGTGGCCATAACTGGGGCTAGTTTGAGGAAAAAGTTAGTACCACCACAAGGTATGCAATTACATACAGTTCAGTTAATGGAAAAGGAAAATATTTATAAATCAATAGTTATAATAATCAACCATTGCCATTTTATCTTGCTGTCTGAGTTTAAACTCGTAAAAGAAAATTATACAAAAATCATGCGTTGACATTGTAGTAAAGACTGAATTATTTCTAAGCTGCGAAATGCTACAGAGGTAAACAAATATTATTGTTTGGAAGAGGATTAATAAGTATTGACATTCATACAAATGAATAATCCAGTAAACATAAAGGGTTTATTATATAGAGGGCTATTGTGAAGAAAACTTAAAATCCTGCATTATTTTCCGGACAATCCAATAGCAAATATTATGTTAAAAATATTAAAATAGAATTACTGTCTCCGATAATAGCTCGAGTTTTCTTTATAGCTCCTTTGACAGATAGTCTTCTAGTTATAGAATGTCTCCTTTCTCCTTTTCTAGTAGACAGCAAATTCGAGGGAAAATACAAACACTTCATGATATTCATTTCCAAATATCTCTGAACTTCTGGATTTAACTCTGTAAGAGAAAAAAAAAAATTAATAATTATTCAAAGGTAATTATTATGAAAACTTGATAAAAATATAACTTACTGTCTGGCATTCCAATTTCTTGACAACCCAAAAAGCTTAAATTGGTGATACATGAAGTATTTAAGAAATCTTTGAGATATCCTAAGGTTACCCTAAAAATAAAGCAATTTCGGTTATATATAAGAAGAATAAGGAGTTCTTGATAATAACACTAAAAGATATAAATATTAAACCTTGTTCCATTAATATATCCACTCTTCAGTTTTTTCAGTGTTGTTATCATCGCTACAGGAATTTTATCATCGTCTAAATGAAACATATTTATCTATTAATGTGAATAAAAATTAAAACATCTATTGTAAGAGTAAGGGAATAAATTATATAAAAAATATATAAAGAAATAGAGCAATAATATTGTTATTTCAACAGTAATATTAAAGGAGCAGGAATGAAGTGATGAGGTTCCATGCACTGACAAAAACTTACAACACACCAAATAACTCATATGAAAACGATTATGGCAAGACACATTGAGGGAGATCGAGGAATCGCATTGATGAACCCACTCACAAAAAAGATGGAACCTCATCGTTTTTCCACTTAATCCTTCTATTATTAAATAAAATAAAATAAAAATTCATAATTATTAGTGGTTAAGATAAAATATATGTGTATAGACCCAACAATATGAGTAATGAAACTAAACAGCATGATATATTGTAATTAATTTAGATTAGTAGATCGATTGGTAAAACTCACCTTAATCTTTAATGATATGAAAGCATTAAAAAATAAATAAATAAAATCATTACAAAATAACCGTGTTTCTTAATGTATGATATGACTTATTACAAAAAATTTTAAGCATCAATATTATGTTAAGACAACTACATATATTAGTATGATATATACACAATCACAATTATAGGTCATTCTACCTAAACGCCAGAATTTCTGTCCCCAAAATTTTATTGAAAGACTAGTAACAACTAACAAAGAACTTGCTTTTCTTAGAGGATGAGGAGTTATATAAAATCACTTTTTGAATAAGATTCAAAGTAAATATTTAATGAATATATTTTGAAATACTCAAAATCTCAGTCCCCAAGAAGGGAGAAGTGAGATTGAAATACAGGATTAATTAATTCTTGAAAGCTTCATCACATTATTGTGTTTTGATTGCCAGAAATTTTAGAAATCATTGTCATTCTGAAAAAAAGTTACACTTACAAAAGCATGTTTCATAATTTTTTTAGCGTAAACCCCTGACAAACAATTTTTTTTAATATTCTTCTAAGAGAGAAATTTTAGTGACTCATGGCAATATGGATCTTTCTTTATAAGTATTTTCAAGATAATTTCTCTCCCATTTTCCTTTCCAGGAGGCACATTTTGGGACTACAATGACCATTTATGAAGGAGTGATAATCAATATTTTGAGGTATGTGTCTGCTGTATGGTCCCAGAATTTCTCACACAAGCAAAAGAGCAAGTTGGTGACAATCCAATAAACGGAACCATGTCTCATATTGAAGTGAGGCTCATGATGTACTGTAGGTCTTAGCAGGAGGTGTAAATCTCGACCTTATCCTGCGAGAAGACTCAATGGAAATGATGTTCAACAAAAGCGAAAGTTCAGAAGACCCAAGAAAATGAAAGATCATAAGGGAGATTATTACATAAGAGTGGAAATTGTGGTGAGTGACATCAAAATTAAAGCATTTTTTTTCTTTGACTAATTAGCCATATAGTAAATATGTAGATGTAAAAATGATGATTTTTGATTGGCTGTCTGCTAAGTCATTGGGTAAAGAGTCTCCTATCGATGTTCTTTCACAAAATGCCAGAGGACTGCATTAATGATAACCAAGTGACTGGAAATTTAATATAAAGCTTTGTTGCTAGTAAAGGCGTAAAGTTGTAAGCACTAAAATAAGAAAATAAATAAAAAATCATTCCAAATGATCATATATAAAAAAATAAAGGACTAAAAATGACAGAAAAAAATCTTAGAAAAAGTGTATTTGAAATTCTGCCATTTTGGTAGAATGACCCTTTTGGTTAATTGGTAAATTACAATATTAAATACATTAACTAACCTAAAAAAGCTTGGGACGTGACAATGACATACGTAGGACGCCCTATAATAGACCATTGCATGGCAAGAAAATTGATGTCCATCTTGATATCGCTAGCAAGCAACTCCGTATCTGTGCGCATGTAGTATTCCTCTGGATCGAGGCTCTGAACATTTGGGTTAGTCACAAGCGAAGCAATGTTTCAATTAATAATAATACAGAGACAATATCTACACTTAGAAGGTTATTTTAGGCAAAGAAGACTAAATACACAATAGGAAGTTTAGGTAAGAAACATGCTATAGTTTTCTAGAGGAATAGAAGATGCAACAAGACAAGTTATATTCAAGAGGGTATATGAGAATGCTATACCTAAGTAAATAGTCTTGAGCGTTAAAATAACCATTGGGCGGCCAAGGATGTTTTTCCAACTTGACTTTAAGAAGTTGATTTCAGATTTGCAAATATCGATCATCAGCTCGTTATCGGATGCAATATAATAACGGGACTGATCAGTCAACTAGTTAACAAAAATTTAAAAAATTATTTCTAAAACTATGATATTCATCATTGTTTATTACAATTAACACAATCACAAAGAGAGTTTATTTCTATTATAATTTTATAAAATATCTGCAGCAGGAGTGAGTGAATCAATTCATGCAATTTTCAAGAACCATGACAATTCACTATTCCTAGACAAAAAAAAACTATGCTATTTCTTGAAGAACCATACTGGGCCCGATGTTTAAAGTCCAAAAATGTCCCGTTTTCATGAAAAATAATAATTCTTACCAAAATCCTCATAGGTGATATGGTTACCATCGGATACTTATTACATGTTTAGGTTTTAAAAATATAATAATGATTATTCATCCTTTTTTTTCCCAGTCTGCTGGTGTTCCTCAAGGTAGTATCCTAGGTCCTATAATTTACATAGTTTATAAAGCTGATATTCCAACCTATCCTAACACTGTCATTACCACGTATGATGTTTCTTATTTGAATTCAACGATTTTATGATAATTTTTATTAGTGCCTTAACATGAATCTTTAAGAATGTATCTATTATAAATGTTAATTATTATAAAGCTTATGCAGCATTTTAAAGTAAATAACTAAAGAATACAGTGATAATAAATCCTCTTTAAGTCTGTGTCAGGAAGTTACTAAAATAACGATAGTTTTTATCGAACTATCGATAGTGGAAAACTATCGACTATTCCCCATCCCTACCCTGCACCAAACAGATAAATGAATGTAAACAAAACTAGATTAGTATAATTCAGCGATAATAGCAATAGTCAGGGATGGCAGTCTTATTACTTAACTGTTACAATAGTTTTCCTAGTCGGGCAAACTACTCACTTACTAAATACATTGTTACTGTAGTAGTCGTAGTAAAGAAAGAACTATCACTAATTATGTGTGTTGAATAGACTGTCTTGATAATATTAAATTGTAAATATGAATAAACATGTTTTAGTTATTTGTTGAATACTTTAGGAAGAATTATAGCTATCAAATGTGAGATAAAATATATCATAAAATAGTAGCAACCAATTCTCATCTCTCTGCACCAGATATTCATATTTGATAGTGATTTTCTCATTAAAACTAACTTGAAATTAAAGAAATTATTTACATGACTTGCAAGTAAAAAAAAAAATACTAATTTACTGTATTTCTATGAATTCTCAAAAGTGGGACTATATATAAAAAAAAAAAATTGTTACATTTTTATTCATCTTTAGTGTCATTTAAGATTATATTATATTATATATGTCATTAATAATCCTATTGGGATAGAAAAAAAAAATTATTTTATTGTAAAAAAAAAATTAGAAAGTGAGTTTTAGAACGAATATTAGAAAGTCAAATGTTTTGAACATGCAATTAAGTTATTACTCTTTTAAAAAAATATTGAGTAAGGTACTTTATTTTATCTATTTTTTTTTTTAATTAGAAATTAATATAATTGAAATAACTCCAAACCAAAGAATATAGACAAAAGTATATATATTATAAAGATATAGTAGTTTTTTTTCCAGTATGAGTGTGATACAAACTGAATTATTAACAAAACTATAAAAACGTTAACATCCGATCAAAAATATACAGTTAGAAATGAAACTAAAATTTAAATACAGAAAATTAACACAAAACAGGCAATTATACATAAAAAGATTATTTTTTTCAAATGTTTTGAACATGCAAAAGATCATAATTTCTAAACTAAATAATCAAGAAAATAAATGTTTTTTTGTTTTTTTAATTTACAAGTAAAAATAACGGCTGTTGTTCACAAACAAAAAGTAACTAGATATTCATATTTATAAATTATAAATTAATTACTTCATTTTCTCCACACATGGTCTTGATCATTAAAATGCTTCAATACAAATGAATAATTTGTGAAGACATCCATTATTGAACAAGCAATCAATGGGAAAACTGGTATAGCTATTAATGGAGAGAACTAGTTAGGCAAGTGAGTGTTGTGGTCCTTTTTACCATGCCCTGGCAGCTACCTTGAGGTTGCCGCAGCATATTTACCAGAGTGGGAATCTCAAGTTTCATTTCCTTTAACCAACAATGTTCAGAACTAAGCACTCTGGGATCCACTCCCCAACATGTTTGGCCATTATGTCCTCAATCAATCGTAATATCAGTTTTGAAAAATTCACAAATTAAGAAACAACATTTTTTATTAATATCACAGAGCTCCGACTCTTCACTAGGCTCTACTTAACTAGATTAAAATAACGTAAAACAAATTTAAACTTAAAAGAAAAAAATAAGATATCTATTTGATAAGGCAGCTATATAAAGATTTATATAGAGGCAGAAGACCCTTTAACTGTAAGATACTGATCTAAGTTCCGCCTAAAACAACGTTCTTTAAGTTGTTTCCTTTTACTATCATAGATTGAAAAGAAAACAGTTCATAAACAATAAAAAAATCAATTGATCACTTCATTAATTTAATTAAAACTTAAAGTTGCCTGAATTGTAGTATCAAGTCATATATGAATATGAATTCAGAATTTTCATTTAGAAAATACACCTTTATTGAATAAAAATGTTAAAAAATATTATATACTTATTAGAATTTAATTTTTTCCATCTCTCTAGGAATTTATGAATATCAAGCCAGAAATACTGTTGCTCTTTTGATCTGGTGATCCGGTACTAAAATTATTATAAATCATCAAGCCATTTTCATAATAATTGAAACACTGCTGAGTAAGTAGTGCGTACCCCAACAAAGCAAATAAATAGTAATCGCACACAGCCTAGTATGGTCAGTAATATGCTATTAATATTTAACTGAATGAATCAATCGTTCCACTTTGTGTCAAATGTTCTATTTGATGTTGACAGTGTTCAGTTATAACAGTTTCGATAAGCTAATAACAGTACACACCCACTTAATATGTTCTTCATTCTTCAAATCAAAATCGCCACTTTTTAAACCACTCAAAGCACCGAGAGCATGTTTGCCATAAGCTTTAACAACCATTTGATGGAATTCTGCAGAAATTTTCTTTAAATAGCCACAGAAAATTATTGCTGTCCGCAAATCATACTTTGTAGGCACAAAAATCAACACGTTCAACAATATTAAAACAATGCTGTTATATGAAACGAGTTGAAAATCTAAGCCAGCTGTCAGAGAAACAAAATGGCACCAATAATGTTGATTAATGTTAACTACATCAACAACTAGAGCCATCAATGGACAGCAATTAAGAATCTGGGCTCGCTAAAATAAATCATGATTTATATATTGATCAATAATGTTCATGATTTAAACTTATCGATTTTAAATTATATGAATTTCCAGTTTCTTTTTGTCTATGAGTGTTTATTAGAAACAATAACAGTTGGTATGACCAAACTAAAACTAATAAAATACCTAATAATAAACAATGTAATTCTGTAATGTTAGTAGTAGATTATATCAATGTCATACAAACAAAGCAAACAAAAACATTTGTTAACAATGATACCTGTGGAGTGAATGAGAATATTTTATCTTGAAGAGAATAAAGTTTGCTCGTACTAAGAATGCCTACATCTCGACTTTTTCTCCCACTGAGCCCTAATTTTTCATTTCTTCCTAAAATTCAGCATGTAAAATATTAAATAAATATGCAATAATAAAAATAAAATAATTAAATTAAGTTATTTTTTAAGTGTTACATATAATGAACCAATCAATAATATTCTATTCTAAATTCCTCATACCAAGGTAAGTATAAAGGTGGCTAAGAACGCGAGCGGGCTGTACTTCGATCGGTGAAACCTCATCGACGGTTTGGACTTCAATATCGTGTTTCTTCAATTTCTCTCTTATGTCTTTATTCTCAGCTAATATCACAACTTGGACTACAACATCCGGCTTCTTTTCAGAACACAACCTCCTGTTCAAAGGATCTAACTCTGCCGCTGCTAGAAAGCCCTTAAAAATACAAAAAAATTTATTATGTTTATAATGATTTTAGTCATTACAAATCAATTTATAGATATAATTTATACTAGTTGGCCTGTGTGAATAATTCGCACGGTATATTGGTCAGTGAACAACTGAAAATATAATATACAAATAAATTAATGCAATATTTTCTTTTTCTCGGTTGAATCACTTTAGTTCATTCATAACGAACCAATACATGCGTAGATTACTATAGACTGTACCTCTGTTAATAATGCACCATTTTCATGATATTTTTTGTTATATAAGGAATTTAGTAATCTTTCAAATAATCATCGGTGCAATCAATTAAAAATCTGGTGCAGTGCTTGCTTCACACAACTTACCACCCTTTTCTTAGGAGAAATAAGTATTTTTAGACAAAGGGAAGTGAGAGTAAAAATTATAGAGATTACGAAATATGATTTAAAACGATTAATTACCATATATTTTTCATAGCTGTCTAATATATTATATTTATTTTTTGTAAGTAACCATTTCCTTTACTGTAATTATTTATTTGATTATAATAAATAATTAAGTGCCACAAAATATTTTTCAAGAATGCCACTGATAAAGATGGCCGCTTATATTTGTACAGTATATATATATATATATATATATATATATATATATATATATATATATATATATATTATATATGTGTGTGTGTATATATATATATATATATATATATATACAAATTTTAATTTTTATATTGCTATAACCTATATAATTAAATATTATATATGTATATTAGAAATTTATATAAATAATTTCACTTTGAAAAATATATACAAATAATGAATGAATTTGTACTTCAAATGAATTTTTTTTTATTGCCCAAATAATATTAAAACCAATCTAACTTAGTTTGAAGTAACTCTGAATGATTAAGTGTGAGAATTTTTAAATATAAAACTTACATCTTGCAATAGCTTTCCAAGTATATATAATGATTGGGCCCAAAGAAATGGACATTTTCCGACAGGGATTCTATCATTTGGATCGGCAAATTCAGAGCGAACAGCATACATTTCTGGAACAAGTTTCATTCCCTCCTCCGTTTTTATAAGCACCTATAAAATAATAAATTAATTCAATTTGTACATGATTATATAATACATTTACTCAATTTTCATTAACTTTTATTTATGTTCATAGTTTTCATTTGATATTTGAATCAGCATCTATAAAGGTGCATTTAGACATTTCACAAACTATGAGAAATATAAATATCTGAATGGTTATTTTCCTATGCTAACGTTTTTTGTTATTGATATTTTCAATCTGTTGTCAGTAAGAAGAGGATTAAAAAAAATTTTAGCTTGGAGGCTAGTATCGCTGTTAGGTAAGTTAGGTAATTGTGTTGCCTATAGTTTGTGAAATGTTTAAATGCACTTTTATATATACTCATGTCGCATTACATCTACTTGCATACTATAATATGCTTGAAAATGAGTATTATAATTTTTCCTCCATACTTATTCCTAAACATTCGGCAAAAGTACTAGACACTATATTTTAATAGGTCCGATCACGAATTTCGCTGATTAAAAACCACCACCAACGACCAAAGAAGAAGATTGATGTAGCTAAACTTAAGAACTCAGACCACCAATATTCGTATCAACAAGCTGTGGAGACGAAACTTAATGAAGAAGTAATTAATGACAGCTCTATGGTAGATGAACAGTGGAAGAGATGCAGCAACACAATGAAACAGGCAGCAGAAGAATCTCTTGGCTAAGAGACTAAATCTAGAAGGCCCCCATGGTTTGATGCTGAGTGCCTTCAAGCAGCAAAAGTGAAAAATGAAGCCTACAGAAATAAGGTTCAGCGTCCCACAAGGCTCTCCCAAGAAACATATCGAAGAAAAAGACGCGAAGAGAAGAGATTATTCCGCGGAATGAGATAGCCTGGGAAAATAACATGGAGGACACAGAGGGATTGCGCGGCCAAAATGAAAGTCGGCTGTTCTTTCAGAGAATAAACGAGGGTAGGGCAGCTTTCAGGCCCAGAGTGACGGCATGCAAAGACACGAACGGAACTCTTTTAAGCCACAAAGATGACGTACTAAGGAGATGGGTACAACATTCCAAAGACGCATTAAACAGAGGAACGGTGCCTGGAGAAGTAGGAGTAATTAAGGAAGACTCCCTGAATTCTATTGAACCCCCGGATGAGGAGGAAATGGAAAACGTCCTGAGGAAATTGAAAAATGGAAAGGTGCCAGGCCCGGACAGAATCCAGTCAGAGCTGTTGAAATGTGGAGGCGAAGAACTCAAGAAAGCTCTGCATGATTTAATGCTAACCATCTGGGAGAGAGAAGCTATGCCTACGGAATGGGCAACAGCCATTATCTGCCCAATACATAAGAAAGGAGATCAAACAGAATGCGCTAACTATTGAGGAATCTCACTCCTTTCGTGTGCTTATAAGCTGCTCTCTAAAATTTTTTTTGAGAGGATCCTCCCATATTCTGAAAAGAAACTGGGGAAATATCAGGCTGGATTTCGAAGAGGACGCTCAAACACTGATCAACTGATCTCTCTGAGGATGATCCTAGAAAAGACTATGGAGCGTAAGGTAATCACCCACTTTTATTCCTGGACTTTAAAGCAGCATACAATAGCGTTGATAGAACACAACTATACTTTGCCTTGGAGGAGCTAAGCATCTCTCAGAAGCTCGTACGCCTAATCAAGATGACCATGGACAGCTCGAGATGTAGAATACGCGTCGGTTCTGATGCCTCCGAAGAGTTTAAAGTGAGCAGTGGAGTTCGGCAAGGGGATGCCCTCGCCTGTCTATTGTTCAACTTGGCAGAGGAGAAAGCTGTAAGAGACTCAGGTATTTAGACCAATGATATAATCTTCAATCGCCTGACACAGCTTCTTGGTTTTGCTGATGATATTGACATAATAGGTAGGTCTGAACGGGCTCTCAGAGAAGCGTTTATAGGCCTTGAAGCAGCTGCAAGACCACTTGGTCTAGAAGTCAACGAGAGGAAAACTAAGTATATGAGAGTTGGTGGTGAGGTGGATCTGAACTCTCCATTTGAGGTAGGTTCTTTTAAGTTTGAGAGAGTGAAAAGTTTTATATGCCTTGGGTCTGAAATTAATAGCAAAAATGACATGGCTAAAGAAATACAGAGAAGGATCACGGCTGCCAATAGATGTGTCTTTGGACTTGGCCGACACTTAAGAAGTAGGTATCTCTCAAAGAAGACCAAGCTGATCATATACAAGACCCTTGTTCAGCCTGTTTTGACATATGGCTCAGAGGCTTGGACGATGACTAAAAACGATGAGATGAAGCTGAGTGTGTTTGAGTGAGGAGTCCTCAGAAGGATTTATGGCCCAGTAAAGGAGGGTGATGTCTGGAGGAAAAGAAAAAATAGGGAGCTCAGTTCTCTTTATACAGACATCGGCGTAGTCACGTATATTAAACTGGCCAGGCTAAGGTGGGCAGGGCATGTGGCCAGAATGAGCACCGTTGAAATACCAAAGAAAATAATGATGGAGGAGCTGCACCTCATAAGACGGGTAGGAAGGCCGAGGACGAGATGGTTGGACAACGTGGCCTATGATGCGAGAACCATGCTTGGTGTACGGAGAGCTGCAGCAGAAAACAGAACCAACTGGTGGAGGCTCTTGGAGGAGGCCCAGTCTCGGTAACGGGATGTCGTGCCACATATGATGATAATGATGATATTTTAATAATTATTGTACCAATTAAAAGATATTTACTAGTAATGAAAAGTCCATTTGTAACCATTCAATTAAAAAATTAACAATAAGTTATCTGCATACAAATGATCTACTTAAAGAGATGTTTAAAAAAAATAAATAAAAAGGTAATTAAATTCTATCACAAGTTTATATGAAAGTGTCTAAATGTTCTTTCATAGACGGCAAATGGCACTATTAAATACATAATGTAGATCCCGAAACTTGGGTGAATTTCAGAGCGGTCGAAGACAATAAAGTTGCAGTAGGTCTTCTAGCACAGACAAAACTATTACCTTGAATGAAGTTTAAACTTTTTACCAATAAAAAATGAATAAAACAAAATATTACTATTAACTATGTGTTCATTAAAAAATATTCATTAATATTAAAAATTACCTTTTCTAAGGCATCATTATATTTCTTGGTTTCTTCAGGATTCTTTTGAAAAATGCTATCGATAAGTAAATAACAAAAGAACAATGGCCACTCGCATTCGATCTTTTCAAATACTCTTAATTCCCAAGGTTCGTAATGAAGTCTTGTAGGATCCTAAAAATTACCAAAAAAAAAAAAGAATTATCTAATCTCCAAACATTTAAAATTAGTATAAATAATTAATTTCTAGAATGTTCATAAAAATAAATAAATAAAAAGTAATAATTCTTTAATTATAGTTGAGGCTAAATGATTAATCATGCTATGTATCGTAGAGGCTAGATTTAGAATATATTTAATGATTTGATACAAATAAATAGAAAAAATTATAATAATTGTGGTAAAGGCCCCTCAATCACTTAGAAAAGGTTGTCTGCCAATACCCGGGCTGGGGGACAATAAACACTATTGCATTTTATTAGCATAATGTAAACAGATAGTCAACTAAAAACAACTTGAACCAATAAGAAAAGTCAATACAGCCTTAAGGTGTGATCATCCCCTCTGATACGAAACTTCAACCAATGAGAATAAACTTGGAAAAAGGAGTCAAAAACAAGTACAGGGGAGAGACAGGCAGAGGGACAGGACAGTTCTGGAGGAGTGAGTCGAGAGGAGTAGAAGATTGACGCTGAAAAGGACTTGAGCGAAGCGGACTTCGAGGCTTACTCGGAGATGACGGTCCAGGGGAAGAGAACCTTAACGAAGCAGACCATTCCACCAGCTGGCAGTAACAACAGCTAAGTCATAATAACCATTCAGATAGTAACTGTGTAATCATGTGTTTGGTGATTGGTAACTTAATAGTTTTTCAATCAGTCCTATTTACACTAGCATTCTCATAATATTATCTAAGTTTACGTAATTTATAAATTTATATATAGGATTATTTTTTAATCAAATCTTAATTCGTTAACAATCTCCCTTGCATTTCACCATTTAGACATAGTTACAAATATTAAATTGGAAACGTGACATGTTTTGAAAAGATATCCAATGAAAATTAAATTTCAAATTAGTTCATTACTAAGGTCTGTGATATCTATTCTCTAAATACATCATTAATATACTTTTTAAGTAGGTCGGTTCCCTTCTGGAATCGATAGAAATACTAATATAAACATCAAATTCATTCAATAGAAATAAATGCGGTTTCTGGAACATCCTACCTGCCTTAGAACAGAGGTGTGCAGAAACATAGCAATCATATCCTAGAAATTTGAGTTATCTAAAGTTTACTGTTTATATTTATTTATATTGAGGATGTTATTATTTTTAAGTATTCAATATATACATGCATTAGATCAGCAAGATCATGGATTAAACTATAGATGCACTAAACTTTTGTAAAATTTTAATGTTAAACAGTTTAACAGCATAAAACTTTCTTATATCATAATTAGACTCTAATATTATTATAAATTATAAATAGTAAATGAATTGAATAGTAGTTATTCATATCCCAAAACAGATAGTCTGTGGTAGGGATAAAGCTGTACATATGGGAATACGAACAGTATAACTTTTTATATAATTTTCAAAATATTGATTAAATAAACCGAGAAGCATCTTGAAACTTATAAAACTATTGTGGCTATTCTACAGCAAAACGTACGCCATTAAATGATTTAAGACATAAGAAGGAAGTTACAATACTAAAAAAGTGAAAATATTGCTGTCTCTATGGTAGCTACAAATAACAATTAACAGTTACCTCAGTGTAGATAAAGTTTTCATAAATGATACAAAAGGGCTAATAATTTAAAAATGTCTTCATCCAACCTAAAATAACATATTTATAACTTCTTATATTAGCCCAGTCAAATAAGAACGAAAAAAGGGGACTACTACTTTGTAAAAGATCATGTAATTTAAATTTCTTTTTTATATTCTTTGGTATGAAGTGAATATAAAAAATCCAAGTCTGCCCTTAAAAGCCTTATGGGTTCGCTTTAATGTGCCAAAAACCATTGGAATTTCAGATTTTTTTTTTGGTTTATGCTAAAAATCTTCTTTTTAGAGCGACATGGATAAAAAAATGTTATATTCAATATTAAAAAGCTTAAAATTATCTAACATTTTTTTCGAAACCCAACAGGAAGTTATCATTAAGTTAGAATTAAGGAAGGAACTATCGAGTTTTGAAAATGGGTAAAATTTTGCAAATTTGCAAAATAATTTTATGCTTTTAACTAATCATCCATTTTTATAGGTGACTTAGCTCAAATTTTTAAATTAAATATTAAAGGATACACAATTTAAAGATTTCCACTTGTTTTAATGAAATCGGTCATCAATAAGTACAGTTTTTCTTGTTGCCACATTTATGCCACATCATTCAGTAGGTACTCGTAAATGACATAGTTATAGGAAGATATTGCTATACAAGAGTATAGGAAGTAAAAAGAAAAAAAAAATGTTTTGGACAATTAAATTATTGTATTAATATCTGTTTGTTAATAGAATCAAAATAACATAATAAAAATGTTATATTATTATGCCATTTATGATGCGGCAGAAGACTTTAGGCGATGCCAGTGCTCCTTAGGTGCTGATTAGGTGTATTTTCTAAATGACTGTTTCAAGTATTTTAAAAATTAATCATTGTTTTAAAGAAAGAAATGTATTCTCCAAATGGTTTATTTGGGGGCGTTTTTCATTATTGTTGGCAGTTCATTGACAAATGATATTTGATTTTCAACTTTGGCTCATTATCTTGAGGAAAACCTCCAAATTCTCAGGACAAGTTTCAAAATGGAGTTACAGAATCCTTCCATTAAAAACTGAAAGAACACTATTGCGAAGAAATCGAAATAGATAAATTTTGAAATCTTGATAATTCGCTTCCTGTTGGGTTTAGAAAAAAGTGTTATGTACAAAATCGTGAGATAATTTTAAGCTGTTTAAGATTGAATATGAACATTTTCTGTCTATGTCACACGAAAAAGGAAATATTTAGCGTAAGCCAAAAAAAGTTTGAAATTTCAATGGTTTTTGAAGCACTTTAGCAAATCCACAAGACTTTCAATGGAGGTAACTTGAATATTTTATATTCAATACATACCTAACCATATAAAAAAGTAATTTGAATTACCTGACCTTTTGTAAGGTAACATGTTTAATTTGACTTAGTTACATCATCTGTTTTAGGATTACTTTTATCGAACAGTTTAAACCACAAACGTCTCTTTTTCTCATTTTTTTCATTGATAAACGAACAATTGTTTCAATTACAACTGTAATTACACTTAAGTTTTATAGAATCTTTTATATAGTGAAATAGGTGTGTTTTGTCATCACAACATTACTTTTATTCAGCGTTAGAAAAGAGTTTTATAAAAATATCTTTGACAGAGAATTTTTTATAATATAATGGTGGCCTTATATTTCATATCTATTCAACATTAAATCTACATAAGATAATGAAAATATACACCTACTTCTTTGGGTGTTTTATAACCATCTCTAAGAAATCTTTTGAAACCATATTTTCCTGATAATTTATTGATAATGGCTTCTCTTGTTGTGTTGATAAGATTTGGATCGTCTACAGCAAATGCTGGAAAACTGATTATAGACAAAAGCCCACTATCAAGCTCCTTAGACGTAGATTCCCGAGGCAGCATCGACTATATAAATATTAAAATAAATATTGATAATCATACTGGTATATAATACAACAAAGATAAATATGAGTCAAATAAATCACCAATAGCACAGCTTGACACTTCTGTGCTTCGTCAGTCAGAACATGAATCACTGATGAAGGACCACCTCTAGCACCAAACAAATCAAGTTCATTCATCGATTCTAATGCTGCCTTAGCCATTCCTATTAGTAGATTATTATTAATATAATAATTAAGGCAAATACTTCTATATTTAATTATAAATATTCTATATTTAAAATAAAATAAAACCTATTGAACTAGCATTAAGTTCTGGAAGACCATGGTTTGCTTTGTCTCCTCTTTCCCATATACCATAATCCTAGAAAAGAAGTAATTTTTTATACAATATAGAAGTAATAACAAAGCAAAATCTTCAAACATTTTATTGTTATGGTTTTCATTAAAAAAATAAAATAAAAAATAATTTCTTAGTCAGTTAGTGAATAAAACTATTCATTTTTATTTTTCCTTACGAACAAATGAAATATACATTAAAAGAAAGCATTAGGATGGTGAAAAATTTTGAAGTCAAATTTTCAACGAATTTACACATTTTAAAGTCTCCTCAGTTTAAATAACCAAGTCTCACAAAATTATTTATGCATGAACAGCTCAAAATGGAAAAGTCGTATACTGCTGAAATTACCTATTTAAGGTAAGGATATGACTGGGATGTTACAGTAACTTTTTCAATAAAGTAGGAAAACTTGAAGTGGCACTCTACAAAACTGATTTTACATATATATATATATACAATTTCTTGAAAACAGCTCTAGTACGATTTTTATTAAACTGATTATATCAACGTAGAATTAAATGATTTTTTCAGGTAAATGATGATCAGGTAAGCCTTGTCCTCATTTATGTAGTCTGACAGGGCTTAGCTGATGAATTGTAAATGACGTCTTCCAAAGTACTTTTAATATAGCCAATTTGAAATAAATAACAGTCTCTCATTGATAGTAGTGATAAGAAATGGTTAAATATAAACTAGGCAAAAATTTGATAATTACCAGGATAAAAAAATTAGACTTATCTTTCCAGAATTTCTTAAGTGTTGAACAACGAGTAAGAATAACTATAAGTGTTCACCAACATAACAAGTATGTTATCAGTATTACAGTGAGTTGACTTTGAAATTTTGTTACAAACGTTTAGGAAATATTCATTGTAAAGTAAAGGAAAAAAAGGAGAATTTTATTAACTAACTTCTGAATAAATAAATTGACCTGCTATTAAAATAAATGCAATACTCACTGGAATACAATATGCAGATTCAATGTAGAAAACTAAATTTTGAATAAAGGCAACTTCATCAAGGCTAAATACAATCTGAAGTCCTAAACAGAACGAAACAAGCAGTTTATAAATTTATACAAAAATAACATCACAAGAACTTAATCATTTAATAATTTTATAAATTTAAAGTAACCTCTACGATTGTACCTGAAGCCGTCATCTGAGCGAGAATCAGCAGATATAAAGAGACAGCATCAATTTGTAAGTGACCCCATTCTTCATCCCCGACAACACTTTCTCCAGTAGTTGAACTGAACTTAGCATGTAAGGAATCAGTTGGGTTTTGTGTAATTTTGAATTTCTCAACCTTGTCCTTTTGTCGCATCATACACATCAAAAGACCTCTCATAAGTTTGACGCAGCACTGAAAGAGAAGAAAGAGTTGTCCAGTAGCTGATATTAATAAAAAAAAAAAACAGTACGACTACAACCCATGAAGGGTCTTGGGTTAAGTACTATTTTTTAGTCAATGGTTGTCCAAGGAGGTTATTTGACCAAGATCATGCTCCACCGTCAGGTTTTTTGCCTTAATTAATTATTTAATTAAGGGTACCCACTTCAAAAAGACAGGGTGTGCACCAGTAGGATCTTCCGGCCCCAGGGTCGATCTACAGAGGATGAAACAGAATAAATGATTTATCTGCCATAAGCCCGGATTCGAACCTGGGACCTTGATCATTGGAAGCTCAGGGCTCTACCACTGAGTTACCCCACTCACACATACAGATATTAATAGTAAAAAATTAAATATTAATGTTATAGATGTAATAAATTAGTTGTTAATAAATAAGAAAATGCTTTATATGGGCTATTATCACAAGACAGGACAAGCAATGTCCATTTACAATTGCCATTTCCTATTAATGTTTTCAGGCTTAAGCTTTCTTCTTAAGCTGATATGCAGTATAGTATCCTTGAGTGTAACCCTCAAAAGGCACCTAACTCTATTCCAACATTGTCAGAAGATCAGGTAGATGAAGACCAAGTCATACAGACTAAATCATCAGTTAATGTCACATCTTTTTTTAATTTGTTTATAGCTAAATATTTCATCTTTATTAAACATACTACCTTATTTCACTATATAGTTACATATAATATTTTATATTACCATACCTTTAATGGCATATTGTATTGCAAATAAATCTGGGCCCTATTCATAACAATCAATAATATTTAAAGCACAATCAAAAAAAGTATGTTGTAGCTTTTTTCATCATCATTTGTTTTTGTTGTTTTGCAATTGAACCAAACTCAGGCCAAAATTTTCCTCCTTCTCCTCATAGTGCTAATCAAAAAAATATTACAAAGAAGCCTCCAAAGAATTGCAGTTGTATGTTGATTCCCCAAGAGGAGAAAGATTTGGCAAAATCACTGTGTGATTTTATTAAATATCGTTAACTTAAATATAAAAGTAACAAAACAATATTTTTTAAAACTTTTTTCTTGATGTGAAAGACTACTTGCTTATTATTTTATAGGTAACATGTTGAAAATGACATAGAAAAAGAATAGAAAACCTTTCTTTCATAATTCCATTGCCCATCATTGCCACATCAGTAAATTGTAAATTATATTTTTAAATTCATTTCTATACTTCCGATAAGGTAAAAAGTTTCATTCTTTTACCATTCTCTTATGATGAGCATTTATACTATACAATGGACATCATTCGCATACTATTGCTTTTTAATTTTTTTTCATCAAGTAAAAAATATATTTATGTATGGCTGGTGATTAATTTTTAATGAGGAAGCACATGGGATCATCCACTTTTTTTTGTCAGAATTGTATTCACACTTTTATGTACAGAATTTTATTCACACTTTTCAAATTGGAAAGTGCCCAGTTCGGTGAGAACAGCCCATACACATATCTGAATAATAAATCTAAATCCTGTGAAATTAAATTTAACTATCAGAGCCAATTAATTTAAAAAAAAAAAAAAAACTATAAATTATACAACTGAAAATGCTTTATAAAGTAAGAAAAAATTTATATTTAAGATACTTATTTATTTTGATTTTTTTTTCTATCAACATAATTAATTATTGTTAGGTATGCCACTGATGTTGCAATAAAAAATAAAATAACATAAAATACCTGTTCAAGTTCATATGTTTTTGCTCTATCTTCATCCATGTCTGCCATCTTTTTATATGACATCGAAAGACCCCAAACACAAAGAATTGTGTATACATTGTCACGAATCCAAGCATGATCATAATTAAGGCCAGCTGGAAACAATCCTGTTACAGGATTCTATAACAGAATAATAAATACTTTCATCTCAGAGTATATTTGACAATATAACAACACCAATGTAAACAATTAACATTTTTAATGTAACTACATTATTAAAAACGGGTGATCCAAAACTATAAAAGTTCTTCACAAACTAACTTTTATTATAATAGAGAATAATTTAAGAAAGAAAACATAATTAATAACATCAAAAACAATAAACACCTTAATCTTTATTGTTACCCTCATTATTATAAGGACTAGAGAATTGGAAATAAAAATTAACATACATGACCCATAGAAATATGGCTGGACAACAAAAAGATATTAGCATTATATTAAATTTGAAGTAGAACTTCTTTTAAGCTTGACTTAATTTATATGATTATTAATTTAATTCCTTCATCAGCAATTGTTATCAAATTGATTATTACTGATTCAGTATATTTATTTGTACTATATAACAATAACATGGTCAATATTGAAGGAAAAGTTGTATTTATTGGAACAATCTGCATTTTACTTTGTTCCAGGTATACAATCAGTAGTAAATTTGCTAATTTATAATTATGAAAAATTGTTAAGTCAAAAAAAAGTTCAATTTTGAAAATTAGTCCAATTTCTTCATGAGTATCATAAATTGAATTCAGGCCTCAGTAAATACATTTAAATATTTTATAAAGTACTGTTATTTACTTTTCTAGGTACTACTTCACTAGTTTAGCATCATGATGATGGTTGAATCAATTACATGACAATTAATTATTTTTAACATTAATGTGGCTATTTCCATTTTGAAGTGCTTGAAATATGTCAACATACACAACAGACATAAATCATTATAAAATTAAAACCTTAATTACAAGCAATTATTTTATTTCAGGTACTAAAGGTTGATCAGGAGAAGTTCAAATAATTACCACATACAGATACAAGTCAACGAAAACATCTTACTTGATGGGCCATGATTGTTTTCATAACAATCCTATGGTAATAGTCCAATCTCACTCCAGAATTAGTTCTGCCCCTCATGTTTATATTTATTCAAATAAAACAAAAAAACCTTCAGAACAAAATCATCAACAAAATTTCAAAAATCAAGCATCAATAAAATCACATATTCAGAATGGTCTCCCTAGTTAACCCAAGCATCCCCACAATTTATAAAGGTAAGAGGTAGGTTAAAAAAAGGTTACAGTCTTATCAGATTTGATAACTTATCAATTTATTTGTGATATGTAACATAAAAACAAAAATACAAAAGAAAACTTCTGTATTTTTGTGACACTTAATTCACATAGTGATAAAATGAAGTCTATGTAACACTTTAATTTTCATGTACTAACAAAAATATAAATATATATGCAATTTTTATTTTATTTCACTCACAAATACATGTATCACATAAAATATACATAACTATATTATGTAACTATTCTTATGGCAAAAATACATTAGTAAACACATAAACAATCATGAGCAATAAAATGTCATTTTCATTCAATAAATAATTATTGACAGCAATGAATTAATTTTAATTAAAACAAAAAACTAAATAATAAAATAGGATAGTCAAATACAAATCATAGGAAATTTTGGTAAAATATAATACAGTAGTAAAAGAAAATACTATATGTTTCTTCAAATAATAAAATACAATAAAAATGTTTCTGGAGAAGTATTGTCTTCTACAACAAATAAAGTAACAAAAAATATTTTAATAATTAATCAGTAAATACTGATTTGAAAATTTTTTACTTAATCTTACTTAGAGAGTAGAACTTGATAATAACAACTAACTAAACTAATTACAAAACTAGACCACAATAAATATCCAGACTTTTAGATTCAAAAATATCACAAAAACTTCTTATTACTATAAACAGGAGAAATCAAAAGTAGGTAGCTCAAGGGGAGCTAAATCGGGAAGGGAATCTCCCTCATACAGTTTTAGCCTCGATTTCAAGCTTTCGTTTTCCATGCGGCTAGATTCCAGTTCATTAAAAAGTTTGGTTATAATAGATCTCAATTCGGAATTGACAACTTTTAGTTCTTCTATAACAGTTTTTTCGAACTTTGCTTCTCTAGAAATATCATCTTGGTCGATTTCCCTCTCTTCTTGTTTTTCACCAAGCTGACTGATTAGGGAATCCGCTTCTTCCATTTTTCTAAAATTTAAAATTTTATTTATAGTATTTTCTAGCTTACTATGAAACAAAAATGTTGACAAATTTATCAAGTAGAGCAATACAAACTGAATAATTTTTAGGCTCATTGTCCAAAAGTTTTGGCTCAAAACTTCTGGTCAACATATTACTTGTGTATTATGTAAATAATATTTACAGAAAGCACTTTTCTATAGGTAATTAATAATCAAAAAAATTATATACTACCTTTACCTTAGAACTGCCCATTCCAGTTCTTTTTTTTTTTGCTCACCTTCAGGCAATTTTCTTTTTTCCATTTTTTTCTTTTTTCTCAGTTCAGCTATTTTTTTTCTAAGAGCAAATTGAATCTGTTGTGCCCTGGTAAAAAATAAAACAAACAAATAATACTAAGTAATAATGACATCCAACTTTTAGAAAGTAATTAAAAATTATAATTAATACCTGATTATTTCAGTTTGTGCTATGTGATAATTTTTTTGCAACTGGAGAGACTCAAGTGTTTGGGCAAAAGTGGCTAAAGTCATAGCCTCTTGCAACAGTGCACTTGCATTTAAATGGCACTCAATGGCCTCTTCAAAAGCTTGTTTCTTCAATAATTTTTCGGCGTTCCGTGCATTTAGATGTGCCTAAAATAAAAAATAAAAAATTATTATAAAAATAAAATAATTAAATGTACCAAAATATATACATTAAAAATTAAAATACTCAGGTTACTAGAACTAATGGCGTAAGGAGCCTCAAATGAAATAAGACACGTAAACAAACTTTGAAAAGTAAGATAATAACAAATTTAATTAAGATATGACACTTATTCTATTACTAACCAAATACAAAGGTGACTTGTCATCCATAACATTATAATAAACGAACGATTGAAAAACATCAACAACACAATAACGAAGAAATTAATACACGAACGCTCGAGTCGGACTATTTGAACGAAAACACAAATACAACAGAAGACCAACTGCCAAGGTTATGGTCAAACAGCCATTTTTAAAAGGTTATAAATATTAAAGAGGTATTCTCATGGTTATATTTAAAGTCTCTCAAATAAACAATAATTATCATTTTCCTTATTGAAATTGTTATATTATTTTGAACGCTATGAATTTAGGTCATCCAATTGTAAGTTTAATATTTGAAAGTAAATCCATATTTTAATTCTCAGAAGTTATCTAAAGATAAAAAGTTCTTTAAAAAATTATTTTATTTCACCCTCGGTTTGGTTGATGTAAAAATATTTGGTTGTTTTCATAATAATTCAATTCACATTTTATTTTATTTTTTTTAGCTTCAGGAGATGATAAAGCTGGGTTGCAAAAAACAGAATAAAATTTTTTTAGCTTTTCAAAGTTATATCGAGCTGTGTGAAGGTATCGTTATAATATTATACATTTTATTTTCTATTAGTCTTTTGTCATTGTTTAAATTTTTATTTCGCTTTTATCACAAAGTTGAGATATTTCAGTTTTTCTTTTCTTTAACCTTTTCAGTTCAATTTAAAATTTCTAGCTTTTAATAGTGTTCATCATCATAGTTTTCAACAAAATATTATTTCCATATGTTCTGTGTGAAATATTTATTTGTTAAAGTAGATTTTTATAACTACACATCAAGATATATAATGTTCTAGGGTAGTACATTGGTAGTGTGATTATACTATGTACGCTTTTTTTTCTTTTTCAGTCTGAATAACTACAACCAGTGTTTTTAGCTGTCTGTTTTATCATTTTTTTTTTTATATTCAGCACTAATTCTTTTAACCACATTACTTCATCCATCCTAATAATTCTCATAGTATAGTGATCAAATAGCACTATTTGATTCCAAATCCTAATGGAAAATACTCCCTAATCTATCCCTATCAGAATCTAACAATCTCAGTTCCTTCTCTGTGTCTTCAGATGATCTCAATAACCATTTATTATTATTCACTCATAATCTTTCTCCTTCTGATATTAAACATCACCATTTCAATCCTGATTACTCCTTTTTCTCCTATGTATCCTCCTATGATGAACTACGTTCCACTATCTTAAAATCATGCACTAATGATTATGGACCTGACAATATTTCAGTAAAATTAATAAAATACTGCCTTCCTGTTCTTATTTACTATATCTACAACTTTTCATTGCAAAACTCCATATTACCATCTTTCTGGAAAATTGCCTTAGTCCAACCTTTGAATAAAACTTCTAATCCTTCCTCACTGCATGACTTTCATCCTATTTCTCTACTTTCCAACTACCTAGAGGAGTGTTCCCTCATCAACCCATTCCAATTGGCTTTCCACGTGGTTACTTATCCGCCCTCCTTAACTTAAAATAACCCATGACCTCCAAAGATCCGTTGAACACCGAAACCTTATTATCCTTATCCTTATAGATTTTTCCAAAGGGTTTGATACAGTCGTCCATAACATCCTCCTTACTAAATTGCAAAATCTTCCTCTATTCAATGGTGTCCTGCGTTGATTCAAATCGTTTCTTTCAGACTTATCCTAGTATGCAGTTGTTCCAGCTCAACCTCCTAAGGTCCTTCTCTCCTATGGTGTCCCTCAAGATTCCTCTCTATCCCTTACTCTGTTTGCTATTTACATTAATGATCTTCATGCAGACGATTTCCAAATATAGCTGTCTTTCCCGCCGTCTGACCTATTACCATTGACAAATAAACTTCAAGAAGATTAAAATAGAATTTGTGACTGGACAGGAGCTAACAAGTTGAAGTTGAATGCGGAGAAGACGAAGGCAATCCTAGTAGGCTCCACTCACCTCTTTAAAACTGTTTCAAATATTCCTACATGATAATCCCATAATATTTTATCCCAACATTAAGAAACTATGAATAACCTTTGATCAAACATATTTATTTAGTTAATGAGTAAATAGTCACAATCAATGTAAACTTAGCTATATTTATTTAATAAATATTTGGTTTTAAGATAGTTCAGTGGAACTACTAGACTAATAGCTACTGAGTAATATAGATTCACAGGCTTATAAAATTTATAAATATTGTTTCCACTTCTTTGTTGTAAAAACATTAAATTGTTGTATTAATGATTAATTTATTCAAATATACAATTTTACCTTAGACTTGCATTTTGATAAATTTATTTTTATTTCTTCACATTTTTTTTTAGTTCACAAAGCACAGGCTGTCAACTATCACTTATGTTCAGAATTTGATTTAATATATTTATCAGCTTCTCTTTATGGAGATAATGAAGTTTATGTGCCTCTCTCGGTTAGTAGTTCTATCACACCTAGTTGGATAAGAAAATTCCGAAGAAGTCTTCCCGAAGAATTTCAAGATAAAGGGTAAGATTTTGTTTCAAGTATTCTGAAAATATTTTTGTTACATTATCAAATACAAGATATATAATCTTGAAGGTTGAAGGCTAGTTTCCTATAATGAACCTGGATTTAATTTTATCTTGATGGAAAACGAATAGGTTGTTTAGAATAGAAATTGTAGCTTGGCAATGCTTACTAATTCCCATCAGCCTTAAATTGAGCACTTACTATTGTTAAGTAGAACAATAATAATTCTAAAGGTAATTTTTAAATATTTTTTTCATAACATGTGGTTATATTTTACTATTTTACTCTCTTATATGGGGAAGCTTCAGCCCGAAAACTGAAAGCCAAAATGCTGAACATTTCTCTCACTTATATCATGCAGGTCCGATTTATTTTCCGAGATATTTTAATCCATAATTCCAATAAAACTCTATATCAGTTAGTTTTTGACACTATTTTTCCCTTTTCATCTCTCTGACACGGCATCACGTTAAGATGATAATTATGAATATATTGCCATTACAAAGAGGATGAAATGTTGAACATTTCCTTTGCATACAGTATGCAGGTCCGAATTTTAGTTGCTGAGATATTTTAATCCATATCTTCAATAAAACTCGATATCAGTTGGTTTTCGACACTATTTTTTTCTCTTTTCGCCTCTCTTATATGCTGTCGCGTAAAGATAAAATTTTGAATAATATGTCATTACAAAAAAAGATGTAATGCTAAACATTTACCTTGCTTACAGTATGGAGGTCTGAATTTTAATTTCTGTGATATTTTAATCCATATGCAAAACACTTCAATTGGTTGACTCAAGAAATGTGCCTATGGATTAAAATATCTCAGATACTAACATTATGACCTGCATACTGTAAGGAAGGAAAATGTTCAGCATTTGATCCTCTTTGTAATAGTGCATTATTAAAAATTTTATCTTAATGCAACCCAGAGAAAATTTTCTTAAAATGCTCCTAAATTTTTAATCGACCTCTCTGAGCTGGCTGACGAGCATTTTTGTAATACCTAACAGCAGTGCTATCAGCCTTTGAGGTTGAAAATTTGTTTAAAATACTACAGTTTTTTCTACCGTGGCTCCAGGTCTATGAATGAAAATTCAGTTTTCTTAAATTTATTTTGAGTAAAAGCACCAGTAGCTGACATTATTAAGGAAATTTCTATGAACTTTTAGTTTTAAAAACTTTAATATTGATGTTATTATATTTTTCTTGGTTTCATCTTATGGATCTATTTTTCACCTAGCCATGACACATTTAAAATCCATGAAGAATCCATCTAACATTAAATAAACATTTTAATTACTATTAAAAAATTGTAAATTAAGAGAATATTTTTGTTGTACTAGTAGCTGCCACTGTTTGATTTGGAATTTTCCTATAACTGACAGGGGTGAGAACTAGGATTTAATTATGTGAAATAGTTTGTTGAAATTTTATATTCTTCATTTTAAGATTAACAAAAATTACTTTATTATAGAACTAACTTCTTGTGTATCACAATTGAAATTTATCGGTAGATGCAGGACACTATCAAGAATGTGAGTTCTTGCCAAGATTAAAGCAAAGCAGACAAATATACTACAAGAAAATATAGATGCCACAAATTTATGAAACAGAAGTATAGGAGGTCCTGAAATTTTTTCAGGATGTTAGGTATCGGAACACTGTCAGCTATTGGTGCTATTACCCTAGTTAGAACCTGTTCAAACCAAGGCCACAATGTGTTAATTGAATTTAAACAAATATCTTCTGTTATTTTAATAAAAACATTAAATTTTATACACTTTTTGTTTATAATTTTCTTTTACTATTTCTCATCATATAAGTTAATAAGTTATTGTAAAAAGAAATTTTTCAACAACAAAAGAAAGTTTACAGAATAGACTTTTATTATGTTAGTAGGGTAAAAGTATCAATAGCTGACACCAGTGTACCAATACCTGACACCCTCCTCGAAAAATGGGAATAATAAAAGTTCAAGACCTCCTAGACCTATATTATATATATTTAGTTTTTATATTTTCTCCTGATGGGGTCTGAAAATCAGTAAAAGTAAAACAGAGTGCATGGTTTTCAACGCTCCAAATTTGCCCCTTGAAATTGATGACTGGACACTAAATGTCAGCCAGCGGTTCAAGTACCTCGGATACTGGCTATCTTCAAAGGGAGATAGTGAGGTTGATATCGAACATAAAATAAATAATGGGAAAAGAATAATAAGTTCAATAAATTCAACCCTATGGAGTAAAGAAATAAGACTGGAAACTAAAAAGAGGATATACCATTCCTTTGTAGAAAGCGTAGCCACTTACGGATCAGAAGTTTGGACAAAAAAGATGGAAAATAAGTTGCTTTCCATGGAAATGGATTTCTGGAGAAGAAGCTGTGTCATATCTAGAATCAAGCGGATCCCAAACGCAGCTATTAGAGACAAGGTCGGATGTCAAAAGAACATCCTTCACCTAATCGGGACCAAACGGTTAAAGTGGTATGGCCACTTGATGCAGATGGATGAGAACTGCTGGCCAAAGAAAATTTATAACTATATGCCACCTGAAAGAAGGAAGCGTGGAAGGCCAAAGAAGAAATGGATAGAGGACGTAGAGGAAAGCATGGTAGCCAGAGGGCTCCGTGAAGGAGATGGGATGGACAGGGAGCAGTGGCTTTTGGGTGTTGGGGATATGACTCCTTAAGTTGTATAAAACCCAAATATAAAAAAAATATATATATGTATATATATATATATTTTCTCCTTATATTTTTGTCAGCTTTTCTTTGGTCTTGCCGGAAATCGCAATCGAAATATTAAGTGGCAAATTAGGTAGGTCCCTCACAGTCCACTTGAGTGTCCCAGGAACAACCATCTGTCTGTAAGAGGTAAGGGTACGGATCCCTCCCTCTCTCATGATAGGGTGGTTAGCCCCCCATTCTATCATGGGACAGGGGAACCGTAGGGGCTTGCCCCGGGCCTGTGACCATTCATGGCCTCTGGGACCTTAGGTCTGCCTCCTTCAGGCAATGACTACATGGGCTGGTGGCCGCTTGGCGGTACGCCGGTTGCAGACGTAGTGGTCGTGTGTTAGATGCTCCCCAGTAGTATGACCCCAGTTGTTCTGGTACTATCTACTGCGGTGCGGAAGCTAGAGAAGTAGGTTTTGTCTTTTCCAAGGATGCCATCAGGTGGTATCCTTACCTATTGGTCGTGGAGTGCAGGGATAGGAAAGAGTCCGGTTAAGGCCCTCAGGCTAGGCACGACTTCTTTCCGTTCCCGTCCTCTATACGACGTACACACCTGTCTGTAAGAGGTTAACAAACCTTAAGTTTGCCTTTTTCTCTGTACTTATCCTAAAACTTTTGCTTGATTGTTTATTGGAGTGTTTTTAAATTATGTTTCATCTGTTTTTAACTTATCTCAATGAAGGGAATTGTATATTTAATGGTTGTCAGCTACAGGAGCCTTATAATGGGGATTTTTTCCAGTAGTTGACAGGCCTGTACTCTCATAAATTCAAAGAGATACACTTAATAAAACGGGTCTTAAAAATAGGACCATTCACTGCTGTCTCGTTAAAAAAAAAAAATTGCTAATGATTTGGATTAAATACAAAGCAAAAACAGATTCTTGATAGTGACTAGCATTTATTGATAAATTTAAGTCGGGAAACACAAGAAGTTAGTTTTATAATAAATTGAAGGTAATTTTTTTTAATCTTAAAGTGAAGAATTTGAAATTTTCCTTAATTACATCCTTTTTCTCATCTCTGTCAGCTATAGGAACATTTCAAATCAAACCGTGTCAGCTAATGGTACTACAAAACTATTCTCTTAATTTTCAATTTTTTAAAATTTAGTTAAATGCTTCATGGATTTGAAATATGTCTTGGTAAGATTAGAAATAGTTCTATAAGATGAATCCATGAAAATATAATGACTGCTGCTTTTACTCAAAATAAATTTAAGAAAACTAAATTTTCACTAGTAGACCGGGACCCAGGGCCGAAAAAGCCCTATTATTTTAAGCAAATTTTCATCCTTACAGGCTGAAAGCACTCCTGTTAGGTATTACAAAAATGCTCGTCAGACAGGTTGATTTAATGTTTTATGGCATTTAAATCAATCAAAAAGTTCAAATTTTAGGGTCATTTTAAGAAAATTCTTAGTCTCAACAAAACAATTCTCTTAATTTTCAATTTTTTAAAATTTAGATAAATGTTTCATGGATTTGAAATATGTCTTGGTAAGGTGAGAAATAGTTCTATAAGATGAATCCATGAAAATATAATAACATCAATATTTAACTTTATATATGTAAAAGTTCCAAGAAATTTCCTTAAGCATGGCAGCTAGTGGTGCATTTACCGTAAATGAGAGCTAAAATTACAAACCATAAGGCTCTTCTGCACCAAACAAAGAGGCTTTGAGAGAATACAATAATGGATTAGTATAAGTTGAGAAAAGATGATAAGTTCTGGAAACAAATTATCACATGTGACAAAAAGTGTATATTTTTTAAAAACTCTAGCAAACATAAAAATTGGCTACAGCCAGGTAAAGCTGCATAAACAGAGGTTCACCAAGATCGATTAGGGGAAAAAGTGATGCTTTGTGTTTAGTGAAACTTCGAAGGCGTTATTCATTTCGAGCTTGATAAAAATGGTCGGACGGTGGACTTAAACCTTGACTGTGAACAGCTAGACAAAGTTTATGCAATATTGAGTGCAAAGTACCCCACTTTGGTCAACAGGAACCAAGCCATTTTGCAATACAACAACGCTTCTGCACATCCTCTTCATTTGACCAAGGAAAAATTATTTTTCCATAAATACCATACAAAGTATGGTTTGTTTTGATCAATGACTCATTTTTAAAATGTAAGATATTTTATAATTACTAGGACATAAAAATTGGATGTGATGAGTTCTTTGCTTCAAAACCAAAGAAATGGTACAGGCATCATATCCAATTGACTTTACTTTGAAGAGTAGTACTCAATATAATGTTTAAAATAAAGTTTTAATTATACTTATACAAAAGACCTTTTTTAACAACCTACTAGTGGGTAAAATAAAATAGAAGTTACATATTATATAACAGTCATGTCATTAATTAATTTTACTTTTGACTGCTAGGAGTTTATTATAACATTCTTTATTATACTTATACTTAATGCCTTATGCTTGATTATACTTTTAATTATATTATAAAATACTTAATTATGTTTAGTTATTTATATCTTTCAATATAATTATCAGAAACTATAGAAACAATTCTAATTTTATTTTTTTTTTCCATAGCATTTATATAATACTGTGCGACACTGACACAACTAATGTAATATACAAAATAAGTGATGGATTAGAAAGGCCTCTCTCCCCAGAAAGCACAAAACACAAGAAGGATCACAAAGAAAGAAAAAATTTTATCGAAGTTGAAATTTCTAATTTATTACCAACCTTGATAAAAGAAGCAAAAAAGCGGAAACTGTCTAGTGAAGAAACTGAGATAAAATAGGAACAATTGTGACTTTATTTCACTGTTTTTTTTTTAATTTTATATGTTTGTACTGGTTTGCTATGTGATATTTTATATTTATTTGTATGAGTAAATCTTTTTTTAATATAAATAAAATTTGTTTAAATAAATGAACCAATTTACTTCTCCATGAAATCTCTTTGCAAAGCATTACCTTACTCCTTATGTTCGGCTATCTCTTGTCAACCTGAACCTAATAAATTAAAAAAAAAATAAAAAACAATTTAAAATACTATTATTTCTCTTGGTGAAAATAATGACTTTGTAAATGTTTAAGATCAGTGTTAATCTATTAATGTAATTCAGTGCATTCCTTTATTCATCAATTGAATCATTGATGATTTAGCTGTTCCATTTACTTTTGGGGTCAACGAATCTGCTAAATGGTGTTGTTATTTCTAAATTTACTTAACATATTTATATTCAACATACTTTTCATCTATATTAATTTATCTTTTTTTAATTCAACAAGTACGTATTCCTTATATACATTTTTCATGTGTTTTTTAACTTTCCCGAAGTGTTAACTTCCCATTGGGATTCAGCATGTTCCTAAACTCAGCATAAATTAATTTCCATCTGTGCTGGATTCAATAGATTGATGGAATTAGTACTGGGTTTAGGAACTTGCCGAAAAATTCATGAACTATTTGGAATAATTTATATATAATATTGGTCACCTATTTGTTTTTTTCTCCAGAGAGGATAGCTCATTTTCTTCCTCCTGTCTTATACTTACTTTCCTGAGTACTTATTTAGAGATTGTCAAACATTATTTGTTAATATTACAAAACATTCTTAATTTTTAAATATTATATAGATTTTATATGAGCCTCTCAGTTGACAAAATGACAAACTCATTTTAAAAATGTTTGAATAATGTCATTTTAGTGATATTTCTAGTTGGAAGTTGGAAAATTTATATCTGTACAGACTATGGGTAAGTTGATTCCAGAGTAGGTGAATAAAGGTATACATTTTTCCCACTAGAAATATGACTAAAAGTAATAATCATAAATTTTGAAATTGGAGTTAAGTCCTACTATCAACTGAAAGGCTCATGTATAAATAAGAAGAATGTCACCATATCAGTTTTTTTATACAAATGTAGTTTTATTGTGAGCAGTGGTGCCCAGCAGGGAGTTTCAAGTTGTGCCATCAAAATTTTTGAGGGAGGCATATTTTGACAGGTTTTTGAATTTTTGAGGGGGGGGGGGCAAATTTGCGACAGGGTTATAAATTTTAGGACTAATATGAAAAACATAGAATATACCTTAGCTGCTCTGTTTTTAAGAATAGGGGAGCAATGAAAAATCTTGGGAGGAGAGGGGGGTAAGTTCTTGCGCCATCGATCTTGGGGGGGGAGGGGGGAGAGATGGGCACCCCTGATTGTGAGTTTAAACATATTCATACTTCATCTTTAAAATAAATGGAAATTATGATGAACACCGGATTTAAAAAAAAAAAGATTACCACAATGGGAAATTTTGAAGATTTGAAATAACAGGAAAATTTTAAATTAGAAAAAAAAGGTCTCAAGGGCCAAAGCAGAATTAACATGCGCACTAGTTAGGTGATATTTTGCAATAAGATTGTGAATTTTACTTACTATCTGCAAGTTGATGTGAATTTTACGCGCTATAATAAATATAATTTTATAAATTGAATTTTCATGATTAAATTTTACCAAAATAAAATTGCTTTGTCCTTATTTTCAGTTTTTAAAGTGAAGATACTTCTGCTGGTTTACTATAAACGTAAAATAATAATTTATTAAAATAAATTTACACAAATCCTTTTGTCAAATTAAAGTCAAAAATAAATATTATCACAATCAAAAGCTTCAGTTGGTATCAGTGACTGATAGTAACGAATCAGCTGACTGTCATAGTGTTTAAAGGTATTGTTTTGGTCGGTAAACGAATATTGAAAATTATGTTCCACTAATAAATAGAAAATGGCTTGTAATAATCTGATCATTATTAGAATATAATAGACTACAAATACCTGACCATGCAAGGTTATCCCAATTCACCTTTCATTAATTAATAATTTATTCGATTTATTCCTCTTGTATCAGATTGATCTATTATATTCTTATTTTTAGACATTCTAAATGAACTTTATAATATAGAAGAGCCACCAAGAAGAAGATGGGCATATCCAAGGGACAATGAAAGAAACTATGTGGCTGCATGTTTCCATGCTATTTCAGCATTTTTAACTACACTTTCACTTATACATCTTAATTGGTTTAGAATATTTGGAAATTTGTGTAGCCCTCATTTAGCATTGTACCAGTTCATGAGGCTTGGTCATTTTGAAGGTGCCATTCAGGATAATAGTATAAAGCTCGCAGTGACGATAGAGTATCATACCGGAACAGAAGGTCAAATATATGTTCTTCTTCTTTAGTTTTTTTTTTTTTCATTTTCAATTGATTTTGAATTTTTTTTTATGGCATTGTCATTATTTCTTCCAGTGCTCCAATGTATCACACCAGAAGTTTTAAATTTAATGCGAGTTCTAGTAATGTTGTCATTTCTGTGTATATTCTGTTCAATGGTTGGATTTTGTTTGGATATGATAGGACCAACAAAGAAATCCTTGAGATTTGTTAGGAGGAATGGATTGCCTAGCACTTGGGCAGGTAATTAACATTTTTTTTTTCATTTCAATTATAATTCATTTTACTTTTTGATAAATACTGTTTTTTATTTATTTAGTGATTTAACAACTTATTTTTAAGTAGAAGTAAATCTTGTACAATTGCTGTTTTATAAAATTAATATAATATAGTGGCTATGTAAGATGACTGAGGCACAAATAACCTTTCATTTAGAAATGGTCGTTTTCTTCAGTTGGAAAGAGCACAAAAACGAGAGGTAAGGGTTACTGCCATACAGGAGTAGACCCTGAAAATTGTTTAGAAAAGATCAATCATAGAAAATGAAAAAAAAAAAAAGAAGATAATTTTGTTACTACACTCCCCTAAGAATAATAACAGAATTACATATTTATGATTCTTAGTCTGGCTTACAAGAATAAAACGATGCCTAATTAACTGTTGATTGTTATTGCTATTATGCAGTTGATTAAACAGACACAAGTAAAATTTACATGTTTGTGGAAGTGTGAATATGGAGTAGGTGGTGGAGCAGAAGTTTTTTTGAAGGAATTTGTGGATGGGGATTGACGTGTGGAGTATAGAATTCCAAAAGGAGGTAGCCCGAATGACGAAGGATTTGCTGCAGGAAGTAGTTTTATGGGAGGGAATATATTGATCTATAGGTTGAGACCTGGTATTTAGAGAGTGGATAGAGTACGTAAAATAAGGAGTTCCAAGATTTAGGGAGGGTTTTTGGTTCTGAGGACTTGGATAAGGAAAACATCAAGGAGAAATTGTTGTGAGAAATACAATCACAGAATCTTAGGAGTTGTTTAAGAACAGTTATGGATTTTCGGGTAATCTGGGAGATATGGTTATTCCAGGAGAGTTTCTGGTCAAAGGTTACTCCTAGGTTTTTGACTGTAGGGAAAAGAATGGATGGGACGTTTATTGAGGAAAGTAAGAAAGGGAACTAATGAGATGTCTGGACCCGATGAAACCATATTTGTCTCTCTTTCATATAAAGTCGCTCTTTCCCTCTTTTGTTTCATTTTTTTAATTCAATTTCAATATAGACATTGAAAAATTAATAACTGTTGTTAATTCAAGAAACTAATTTGTTACTAAAAATATTCTGATCACTTAATAGGTTTATTCTTGATTCATAAAGAGAGAAATGGCAAAACATTTTTTGGAGTCGAAGGTTAAAGTTAAAATGAAATGTAAACATTTTACATTTCAATCACTTACCTTGATAAAATAAACAATCATTCTTCAGCCAAAATTGGCCTTCTTTCACATAGCGAAAAATGTGATAAAAACAACTTGTGATATTCTCCTGATTTGTGGTTTTCTGGTTTCCACACTAAGTTTTAAGTAAAACTATAACTTTAATTGTATGCGTATTTATTAACAATATTTTTTTTAATGCTTATCAATTTCTCACCTTTCATTGTAATTTAACCTTGATGCATTTGGGAATTGGTAATAATTTTAATGTTTGATTTTTTCTTTTAGTTTTAATTATAATTACAATGGTTGGTGTTTGCTATCTTGTTACCAATGCATTGGAATATGCTATTCAAGAATTGTATGAGAGTCGAAGGTTCCATATTGCCTACGGATATGGGGTGTATACTATTACTGCAGCAGGTAATATGTCTTATTTTTTTTTATATATAGGTACAGTCTTGGTCATAAAAATTGCATCGCCAATTGCATTTTATTATCAGATTGGTATTTACAAGATCTCTGGAGATTTCTTTGCCAGGTTGAGAGCAATATTCTAAAATCCATCGCACCATTAAAAGATCAAATTAAACGTCTAATGAATTGATCAATACACTTTATCTTCGGGTTCTCAAAGGATATGCATATTACCCAGTTTTACAGCGAGTTGAAGTGGCTTTGTCCGTCCAACGGCCGTCAGTATTTCCTTGCTACCTTCCTATACCAAGCTATTAGTACTCGGCGACCCGCCTATATTCTACAGATCCTACAATTAAAATGCTCCTTTCAATCCTATCCCACTAGATCCCTGCTGCGTTTACAAATCCTTTTTAATTCAAGCTGTCTCCCTCTGATATTCGACACGCAAAGTCAGTATCCTCTTTCAAATCTCTCCTCTTCAAACACCTACTCCATTCCCAATCCAGTTGATCATGAAATTCACTTAAAAATCCAAGTCATAATAATCTCAAAGTGCCCCCAAATACTCTGATTATTTTTTGATTTATTGATATTTTGTTAATTTATTTTACTTTCTTTGTTTATTTTATATCTATGTAATTATTTATACTTCTTTTTTATTACTAATCACCCTGTAAATATTTAATTGTATTATATGGACACACCAGAACATTAATATATGTTCTGTATTTGTAATTTGTTCTTAGGGGACATTAGCCCCAGAACAATAAAATTATTTTCATTCATTCATTCATTCATTCATTCATTTCCCCTCCTCCTCTCCCCCAAAAAAACTATGATTACCATTGATTGGTGGTATCCTATCCTAGTTGCTATTTCCTGTGAAAATTTCTTCACTTCATTTAACATCACAATTTTAATATTTTCTTATGTGGGCAGTTTTTTGAAACTGGTCATAATTACTTGCTTTTATCTTGACATTAGTTAAAACTGAACTGAGAAACATTGTGTAAGTTTTCTTGTAACCTAAATATGTAAAGAAAACGAAAAACATTCAATGAAATCAATGTTATCAACATACGAAGATAAGTTAATTCTTTAACTTTCTCAAAACTAAACTGGCCAGTATACATCTGACCTTCCCGCTGACCTCTGCCAATGTGGTTTGCAAGCATTTATTTGTTTTCCTTACATTAATGGGGAGTCCCATTCTTGTGGTTTCTCTTTGTAGGTCTAGGAAGGTATCCCTTGTCGCTCCAAAAGACCTCCCAATCACATTAACATCCTCTGCAAAGCTTAGGATCATATTAGATTTATTCAACACTGTTCCTCCGACTTGGATGTTGGATTTCCATACTGCACATTCCAGGCAGGTTTTAACAATTAAAAAGCAAAAAGTCCTGATTTTTCTGGTGCATATTGTAAAATTAAGTTCCCTTTGAAAAGTAAATACAACAGTTTCTGAACCAAATAATATTTATTTTAATCAATAATTAATTCTCAGATTGGGTTGAGACAACAAACACACATCCTCAATTATACAATATAAGAGCATAGATTAACAGTACATAACATCTTTATGAATTTCTATTCATTTGTCGGAGTCTAATCTTGACGCACTTTCGAACTGTCTATTGATATTTAATTCACCCTGTTCTGCAGTGAATCTTCCTCTGTATTGTTGTGGCTATATACGTCTAATTTCAAAGCCAGGTTAGTTGGGCACCATGTTGTAAGGTTACGTTTATTTTCAAAGCCCTACGTTTGACGCCATGTTGTAAGGTTACATTCCTTTTGAGAAGTAAACAAAACAGTTTCTGAATCAAAAAATATTTATTTTAATCAATAATTATTTCCCAGGTTGGGTTGAGACAACTAACACACATCCTCAATTATACAATATAAAAGCATACATTAATTGTACATAACGTTTATGAATTTCCATACATTTGTCGGGCTCTAATCTTGGTGGGCTTTCGAACTGTCACGATTTATATTCCACTCACCCTGTTCTGCAGTAAATCTTCCTCTATCTTGTTGTGTTCAATTTCTAGAATCTTCTATTCTTTCTTTGTTGATACTCACTACATGTTAGCCACATTTTCTTCTGCTTAACATATGGAACTTGCTTCCCCTTCCATCTGTTTTTGTCATTTTTTGACAGTAGTTCATGATATCACTGCCTTCGCACCAATATTTAAAATCACTATGTAATATTTTAAATTACAATATATAGTAAATACTATTTATTAAAATAATTTTTGATTAAAGAAATGTGGTGAGGGTATACCTATGTCCTGAAAGGAGAGACAAAGCTAGACAGGGCATTTCAGTGGCTTAGTTTTACTGATGGATATCTTCTGCTATTTAACTTGAAATAGTTTCCAGCTTCAAAATTTTCATCCAAGAAATATCATTCACTATTTTGTCTCTGAATAAAACTATTTAGTTTAAAATGTATTAAATTAGCTTCTGTAACTGCATGTTAACCCTTTGCACTCGGCACCGTTCCGAACGTTATCTACCAGCACACACAGTGGTCCCAAACTCGATCTTTTTGGTCATAATTCTGTAACTCCGTTATTTTTCATCAAATTTTCTTGTTTCTTTGGTTTTAGCATCACTACTAAATATACTCCATTATCTGTGCAATGAATTTAAATATTATCAGGAATAACATATACAAATTAAAAAATAAATGACACTATCTTAGATAACATGAGATATCTTATAATATTCAATAATTTTTTTAAAACAACAAAAATTCTTATTTTAGCTTCTAAAGAGATTATATATTTCTATATATGCTTATATGTGAAAGAAGATATTATAACTTATGTTTTTTTTTTTTTTTAATCTTGATCAATTTTTGAAGAAATTTTTTGTGCCATTTTAATTGAAAACTACAGGAAAACACGCATTTCTTAAAACAGTTCTTTAAAAAAAAAAATGCATTTAAATAGTGCAATCTCAATATTATATAAGTTCTTTATGATTTAAATTCTATTGTAATTCAAATTCCCTCCTCTCCCATGAAAGTTCCCAATTAGTAATAAACAACTTTGTTATCTTCAGTTTTTTTTTTTTTTGTTTCTAGGAGCAGTATCCCTTCTAGCAACTGCTTGTAATCTTTTACAAGATCCAGCAGTTCAGGTAATTGAAACTCCTCCTCGAGAGAGATTGGTAGAAGATTATGATGGCATTGAAACTTTCTCAGTGGGAATGAGAAATCTACCCCCACCGCCTCCTTATTCTCCATGACCTGACGGATAACAGGAGGAGGAAGATGAACCAAGTGAGACCAGCCAGCTGCTCACGTGATTCATCTCATTTCTTCATCGAGTTGTAAATATTGAAAGACTTAATACTCATGGCAAGTCAAAAATAATATTCATTATATTATCATTGTACTTCAGTAAATGGACGTCTCACTTCCTATAATTATATTTATGTTATTTTTCTAACAAATCTTAACAAAACCAAAACGGACTGGTATCTTTTAGATCTCATGATATTTTATATAATTTAACATTTCTAAATGACATTCCCTGAATTTATTTGATTTAAAATTAAATTTATCAATAATAACATTGGTTTACTTCATTGAAAATAAGCTGAACCTTACGTGTTTTAATTTGTCAGTATCTCATGTAATTGTATTATTATATAACTTTTTTAAAAATTATTATTAATCATTTATTGTTTTTATTTTAAAACTTGTAATAATTGTTGATTCAGTCATATATTAAAATACTATGTTATAACAGTATAGAAATTGAAGAGTCGTGTTAGCTTTAATAGTGATTAGATCGTTGATTTGTTACAATAATTCACTAAGTGCATTCGTAATATAGGTTAACTTTCAAATATGTTTTTATTAATTTTGATCTTATTTATCTATTCTAAAGTGGTGGTAAGTGCACGAAAATGACACACACCCTTTTATTTATCATATGTAGTTACACTAAGTGCACAATTTTCTGATTTCAAAAAGGAAAATTCTCAAATTTCTTAATTATTGAAGTTATGAGATGTCACTTAATGTCTTTTTGCAATAAACCGACGATATATGTAATTTTAATTTTTAAATTTTAAATAAATAAGAGAAGTGTTAATTGTAAAGTTTGCGATATGAAGTGCGATTATATTAAAAAAAAAAAAACTTCTAAGCAAAATCTATTTTACAAAGGTTGTATTTTATTAATTGAATGCTTGACATGATTTGATGTTGTAAAATATAGATCTCCCTAGTGAAATTATGCATATAATTAAAACAAAAAGTAATAGATTATAGTTTTCTGGTTTCATATGATAAATAATTTAAATGGTTGCTCTATGTCACTTTTTCGACTGATTTAAAATTACTAATTTAATATTTAAGAAATAGACTTTTTAATAGATTTATCAGAACCTGGTATAATAAAAAAATATTGTATTAATTCATGTTTAGAGTCTGTCTAAGATGAGTTTGCCGGTGGGTGGAGAGGATGAGAGAGTAGTAACACATTTTTCCGCCGATTCCCCCGTCTTCTCTCTACTCATTCTGCCAGTTTGACTTCCATTTCAGTGTAATAACTTTTAACGGTGAAATACACTTTTACGATTTCTTTTACTAGTAAAAATGTCTTTTACCATTTTTTTTTTCTTTTCTTTTACCAATTTTTGTTTACTATATTAAGTAAACTGGGTAGAGAGAAAACTATCCACTCTTAGACCAAAAACGTAATTATGAATGTATTTAAATTCACTCGGTTTTACCATGTTCATTTATGTTCAACACTCCAAAGATTGCTCTCTTTAGAGTCACATGGAAGGTCACTACAGGTCTGTGAGATCCACTTCATTAAATCAATTTATTAATCAAAAATACAAACAATTTCCTCATTAAAATGAAAAAAAAAACAGATATAAGATGAGATTTTAAATATATTTATTGAGTAAAAAACACAGTTACGTAGTTTTAAAAAAATATTAAAAATCAAAACAAAAAATACATTGAAAAAATTAAGAACTTGAATATTAAATTCTGTATACCATTAAATAAGAACACAAAAATCACTGAATACTAGGCATAATTATAATAGGATTAAAGAATAATTAATATAAACATCATCACAACATGAACAGGAGCATGTAAAGCTCCAATTTCTTATCGATAGTCACATCGGCCCTTACTGGATAACAAGATTAGCAGTTTTGACAAACTTTTCAAATATATCCTAGACAGGTGCCAGTCGGTCTATTTCTTTACGTTATTGATGTGTTTCTCGGTTGTCAATTCGTAGGGATCAAAGTAAAAATCGATACCTTCATACACTCATAGTGGGACGTAACATTTCAATTCCAAACTTGAAATTAATTGTTCCACTTGAGTCTCACAAATCATCCAGATCTTCTTCCCCGGTTTGATGCACTCCTGCAATATATAACAGTAAAATAAAGGCTTTGATTTCAATTTTATCGATCGCCATTGCATCCCTTTCCCATGACAAGTTTTCACATACACCGTCATTCCTCAAGTTTGGCTCAAAAGTTGGATGCAACACAGATCACTCCACTACTGGATTATAAGAATTCAAGAACCAAGAGAATACGTGGAGAGAGAGTCTTCCCCCCTCCCCCTCCCAAGCAGTATAAAACATATCAAATAGACTGCTTGACAGATCTCTCAGATCCTGTGCGACCTTCGGAGTGTTAACAATGTTTAAGCTTCACAAATACTTTTTTATACTGTATACTGTATATTTATTAGATCTAAAAATTAATTTTTACAGTCTATTTCTTGATAAACTTAGAGCTACGGATCCGGACCCTAACAATAACATTGAATTGTGTGAACAGTTGACCCCACGAATTCACATTTTTTTTTCTTATTTTCATTATTTAACATTCTTGCTGGTATTTTATTTTCATTTTTAATTAAAATCCCTACATTTAATAAACATTTGTGCGCAATTTGAAGAAAATTGAATAACTCATTTCTGGTATGATGTTGTTGTTATGTTGAGAAGTGGAGCTTGAGAGGTTTTTGGGGAGGAGGAACTTGAGATAGTAAAGGCCGCGTGAGTTCCCTTCCCCTACAGGCAAACTCATCTTAGACGCACTATACATCTATAAATTATTAAATTTTTGTTTACTTTATGTTTACAAGTGTTATTTATATTTTTCTAACACAACTCATTCCAAATAGTTTACATTTAGTCATCAAACTTTCTATTTTATGTTTACTTTATAAATTAAAATTGAAGGATTGATTAAAAGAAAAAAAAAGAAGAAAACAAAGAGAAAATCTGACTAACCAAAAGGGAAATTTAAAACATATATGGTGGAAATGCTGACCTACATACTCTTGGTTAGTTTTTTTAACTTATACGATATCTTGGCTGCCTAAAGGTACTATTTTGCTGGTACTGCCCATCGCACTGACTAGCAGTTAACCACTGCTTCAGTAGAATAGAAAGGAGCCTATTTCGTTGGCACTGCTCGGCAATCTAGGTATGATATCGCCTCTTATAGATACTGCTTCTTTCTGACCACTCCTCGAGTCAGTGAAGCTGTTGATAGTGCGGCAGTGATGGGTTATGTTATCATATAAGTGAATTGTTTTGATGATAACAGTCACCTTGATACGTTTCATTTCTTTTTTTTTTTAATTAGACAAAATTAAATGGAAAATTGATTAAAATTTAAACAAAGCTATAGTAAATCATTCTTTTAAGGCTGAAGGAACAAGATTATTCGTTGCACCAAAAATATTTTACAGATGAATTCAAATATACTTAAATCCAAAAGACATTAAGTAAATTAAATAATAAGAAAAAAACAACATTTTTATTTAAAATTACTTTAAATCACAAAAACGCCTATTCATCCCTCTTTTTCCAGTCCGCTGGTGTTCCTTAAGGTAGTATCCTAGGTCCTATCCTTTATACAGTTGACATCCCAACCTATCCCAACACTGTCATCAGCTCGTATGCCGATGACACATGTATCCTATCAGTAAACAATGGCCCATCAATAGCATCCCAAATGCTTCAGTCACACATCATAAATCTTGAAGAATGGTGTCAAAACTGGATAATTAAAATAAATCCCATCAAATTACCTTTAACCTTCGTCGTAAACCTATGACTTCCTGTCCTACAGTTTCCTTTAACAATACTCCACTTATCCCTATTGAGCAAATTCACTACCTAGGACTCCATCTGGACAAATGTCTAACTTGGAATCCTCATGCCAGACTGAAACGACAAGAAACCGCTTGATGTTTCCGGTTACTTCAGCAATTATTAGGCAAACGCTCTAAACTTCCAATTAATTACAAAAGACTAGTATAGATGACTATTATAAGGCCTATTTGGACTTACTGAGTTGAGCTATGGGGCTCCACTAAACCATCAAATTCCTCTCGTATCCAACACTTAAATCCAAAATCCTTCGTAAAATCCTCAATGCTTCCTACTTTGTTACAAATAAAACCATCTATAATGACCTTAATATTTCTTATGTTTCAGATCTGGCCCTATATACCTATCCTTCCATAATAAACTTCAGAATCATCCCAATTCTCTCGTTTCTAAATTCCTCTTCAATTCCTGATAACCATTCGAGGCATTTGAAAAGAAGATGTCCCCGTGATCTCCTAATGTAGACATATCATTAGTGCTACCATTGGGTAGTTACTCAACAAGTGTTTTCACGTCAAGCTAAACTTTTTAATTAAAATTTCTTCAAACTAAATTGCTAAATTGAAATAATTTGGCCACAATAGCGAGCAGTTTCAACAGAATAGACCTGCATGAACGGTTGAAATTATGGAACGACAGTCGCTAGCGTGGGCAGTACCAGCGGAATAGTACCTTAATACAGCCTTTTCCACTTCTGTCTATCTTGTTTCCCAGTTTGCTGTTCTACGTAGTTTTTCTTCCCCATCTTTGTTTATTCTGTCTATACATTTGCTTTTTGGCTGTCCATGAGATCTTTTGCCAACTATTGAGGCTTCATTATTGTTTAGAAGCCATGATGGATTACTATCATAATCCGTGATAGTAATTCATGATGGATTGCTTTTGCTACCTGTTCCACCCATCTTAATCTCCACTACTAGTTTCACTAGCTGGAAAATTACTAAAAGTGAAGCTATCATCTTAGTGGTGTAAGGCCATTCAATTTTTGAATAGTCCGGTTTTTGGGATCAATCCTTCATTAGTTTTATTTCTAGCCTACATATTGTATATTGCTTTTTTTTTTTTTTTTTTTTTTTACTTTTTAGATGACTTGTTATTATAGGATATCCCTTCATGACATATTATGTGATATTTAATGGAATGTTTATTGTAACTAGTCTCAAATTGCTTTTAGTATTATATTATTGTTGACTTTATTATTCGCCTAAGTATGAATTATATCTATTACAATATTGTGAATAATAACTCATTATTTTAATGTTTTAATTTGACTGAAGATTTATGCGATATAATAATGCTTTGTTAAGGTAAATGTATAAATGAATTGTATTCAAAATTGAAGTATTTAAAAAAGAAAATTGTATGTTATTTAATAATTTTCAAGCCTATTTTAGGCCTAATAAAATCTATTCTTAAATTTTATTATTACTTATGACAATTTATAATACTCATTTTTTTAATATACCTATATATATACTTAAAGTATTTGTAAAATAATGATTATTAATAATTTGTAAATTGTGCTTCTAAATTTTACTTTTTACTTGATGCGATGTTACCAAAATCACGTTCAGTTCTCTTTCATTGCGTCTTATCTCTGCTAAGTGATTGCTAGAGATCTCATAGAATTGTAGAAAGGTTGATCAAAATATTAATAAATGTGTTATTTACATTATTATTAACTAGTTTAAATAATGGATTCATTGTTATGATGTTTCTTCGGATTAGTGATTGACGCAATACTTATGTGAAACTTTGTATAAATTTATTATTATCATAGTAAATGTTTTGACTTTTCTGACTTATCAACTTCTGTATATACATATCATCAATGTTTTGCCATTTAAAACAACTTTCTGAAATTGGAGACTAATGATGTTAGTTTTGGAAGGTTTTGAATTAACAACTTCAAGTTCCTCAAACTTGTCAAATTGTTTTGTTGTTTTGACAAATACAAGGTTCTTCGGGATGAAGAATTTGCTTTTGATTCATATTATTATTCACCTTTAAGCAAATGATTTTTCTCTTGATGCACTAGAGCAAAGAAGATAAAAACTTTAGTGACCCCATTTTATTCATCTTATTGCTATTTATTTATTTTTAGAAATACAGGAAATTTTTTAAAATTATTTTTTTTTTAAATATACCAAATATCGAACAAAAATAAAACTCCAGTATGCTAAATATTTTGTTTAATCTTTATAAAATTTTATTATAGATTTAATAAAGCAATAGTGTTTTTTTTCCTTTAAAGAGGTGCTAAATAGTATTAAATTAAGATTTGCCCTAATAGAAAATATTGCCCGAGACAATAAAATAATTACTTCTAATGATTAATATGTATATACATATAAGTAATTCTTTTCAAATAAATGCCATTATAATTGTAAAAAAAAATATATTGAATGTTTATTAAATTCTCAGACTGCTATATTTTTGGCTAATAAAGCTCTAGTTGCATAAGATATAATTATGATAGATCTTAAAAAAAGCTCATTTATTTTTTAATCTTTGAAAGTTCTAACATTAAATCGAAAGGGAGATTTTTTTCAGTTATAATGAAAATTTATCAGACAGTAAGAATTAGTTAGGTTCGTTTTATCAAATATGCACTGTAAATTTAAGTAAAATACCTGTGGTCTTACACTATAGTAACTTTCAGTAATCCTTCAATAAAATATCAATCCCTTTTGAAGATTTTCTAGTAATCTATAATTTTTTTATTTTATGTTTTCTAAATTTAAAAAAAAATATACATATATATAATATATAGAAAAATGTTTTAATTTTTTTTTCATTGTTATATATTTTTTATATCAATGATCTGAGCCAAATACTTAAACAATTACTATATTCTATCTGTTTAAATTATGAAGCATGTGCTTCAGCTTCTAAATGTGAGCACGTTCAAGAAAAAATGTTATCTCCAAGAGTAATAATTACCATTATTAGAAAAAGTATAGTTAATCTCCCAAAATTAAATCTTGAATACGCTACTGATTTTAGGTAAAGCTTGCACATTTTATAAATGTAATATTTTATTTTAAAATTCAGCTAGGACTGATGTAAACTTAAAATATTTATTATTTTATCTTAGTGTCGAGTATTATCCAAGGTTTTTTCTTATAATTTTTTATTATAATTGGAAAAATTCCAACCACACAACATTTTTTTTATCTTTTAGCGTTATAGACCATGTATATCTTTTGCCGCCTTAACAAGCCTGCTCCATCTCTGCCTGTCTTAGGATATTTATTTCCAGTTATCTGCACGCAACTCTATTGCATCTTTGTTGATTCTATCTATCCATTTTCTTTTTAGTCTTTCATGTTGTCTTTTGCCTTCTATTTGCATCCTTGTTATAGAGGCTGCCAGATGGCTACGAGCTTCATACCCCACTCATCTTAACCTCCATGCCTTTATATCATGGGATATTTATTGAACAATTTCTATAAGCAGTTCTTTATTGGTATTTCTTCTACATGTGCTAGTATTCTGATCCCAGATCGCTCCGGTTATCGTGCGAAGAATTTTCCTCTCAAATCTTTCAATACTTTTTTTGTAGGGTGCTGTTTACTGTCCAGGTCTCGCAGCCATATATTAGAACTGGCTTTATCATAGCATTGTACACCCTTAATTTGAGATTTCTTGAAATTTTTTGGAATTTCAATAACTTAGGAAGGGAGAAGAAAGCTTTATTCATTGAGGTTATTGTGAAGCCGGGGTATTTCAATTTTTCTACTTTCAGGAATGATTTTCCTTCAACATAGATCCTTTTATTGTATGCGTTTCACCATTTTAGGCATCATCTGGAAACAAGAGAGAATCTAATCGAAGATCACATCGCTTCATGACATTCAATCGCATACTCTATGTATGAATTGACAAAACGTTGACGAGTTTTTTATTTTTTTGCCTGCATTTTGGAGGCATAGGCTGTGTGGTTGGAATTTTTCAAATTATAACCTAATATTAATGGTCTGTCTCTTGGTGATTTTTTTACAGGTTTATATTAATTTATTTTTATTTTATTCAAAAACATTGTATGTTCCTATTAAATTCTTGAGATTAGATATCTGCATCTTATGTGAAGAATTTTTTACGCAATATGACAAGGATGCATTATATCTATCGATAGGTGCTAAAAATTATTTCTCCATTAGGTATAAACAGTTATGAGGTAAACATTAGGGTTTGGAAGATAACTTATCTGAAGTTATAGGATTTCTATAATTTTCTGTAATCAATCAAAATGAAAATGCTTTTCTGAAAATTAAGAATCTTTTCGATTTAACCATTTTTTTTTTATCTGGGCTATGATATGTACTATTTATGTTTGTGCCCTAATTTTTGTAATTAATAGGTTTAAATGTAACACAAAACCTTGTATAGTAGTGTAACATAATGTAACAGATGTGACTTTTGTTTGTTTGTTGTTTTTTTATAAAACTCAGAACCAGCTTTAAATCAAATTATTTTATTGTTTAAAATATATATATATATATTTTGTTATGCTTTTGTTTTTTAAACATCTTTACATAAATGTATTCCATACTGCCTTGTAAAATAAATTGCATTTAAATATAACTTATGTCTTTGTGTCTCTTTTCATAGTAACTGATATTGTTAAGTAAATAATATTGGTCTGAAATTGATTTGATAAAGATACATTGTCAATCATGAGTGCTGTAATACAGAAGACAGTGACGTCCCAGGCCATCTTGGCCATAGGCGCCAACTTAATATTATTGTTTCTCGGCACACTTCATCGGTCTGTTTATTATGAGCTCTCATTGTAGCAAATTCTATTGCGCTTACAACATTATCCAATGCCAATCAGTATTTTACTTTTTTTTATTACCATTTTATCTTTTCCTTATTAACTATCTCCAATTTATTCATTTAAAGTAGTCATTGTGTTGTCCTAATATTTACCTGTAAAACTCAGAATCGCTCACTTACTGCATTGAGCTAGCATCTTTTTCAGTTCATCTTGATAAAGAAATGAAGGAACCAGCTCGTGAGAATTTTTCTTATATTTTTAATTTTTGCTGACATCGCAATGTTACTTTTGCTAAATCATTGAGCCTTTTGCTCTCTTCTCTTTACTTCATTATTAAATTTGATATATTAATTAAATTTAAGCAACTGAATTTTATATTGTTTGTAAAAAGTTCTTTATATTATTTGGAGTATTTTTCCAATCTTCAGTATCTCTTATTAGAATTTTCTTGCAACATTTTGTCAAATTATCAACCAGTTATGACAAACTTACAACCAGAACAATAGAAATTCCTTAATTTTTGATATTGTTTTTAATTTAATTAAGTGACTTAAGAAGAAATTTATAATTTTGACCGAAGGGGTCTGTTACAGAAAAATCGTCAATGACAGATTCTAAAATTAGGGAAAATTTCCTGAAATGTCAACAAAATAATGTGAATTACTTTTGACTAATAAAAGTGAAGTTTAAGGATGTTTAGTTGCAAAAATTTAATCAAATAAAAAAAAAAGGATGCCCTAACATTCAAAATATAAACAATTAATTTGAATATAATGGCTGAATAAAATAACATTTTAAACGAACAGTCTTGAACATCTTGTATACAGTAGTGTTTTGCAGTGTATATCCCTTTTCCGACTCTCAGAAGTGATGAATGAAGTATCAAACGAAAGGGGATTGATTTCATGGAGAAGTGATGAATTATTGTCACATCCTTCAGAAATTTCAGGAGAAAAGTTAAGAAGTAAAATAAACTTTATTTCCAAAAAAAATCAAAAAGTATAAATTTGTTTGTCGATTGGATCCATGATTATTTGGAAGATTACTAAAATTCCTACAAAAAAAAAAAAAAAATCATTATCAAATTGGAAAATTATTAACAAAGATACAGCCAACATATGTTTTTGTTTATTATTATGAATTAACAAATGTGATTCAACAGAGAAATTAAAGTTATTTCCTCTATCTAATGCATTGAATTAACTTATTTCTATATTATATCGTCAATTGTTCACTGACTAATATACTATGCGAATTATTCACAAACCAACTAGACATTTATGATTATTTATTTGGAAATACTGCAAGCGCCCTGTCATCTTTGAAGTGAAGGTGGAACTCCTTGCAAACCTTATCTTTATCAGGAAAAATCAGACTCACTATGAAAGTTCAGCTGAATCTTAAACAAGTTTTTTTTTCTTGTTTATTATGTCTCATGAGAAAATTAAGTAAATACTGGCCGAGGAGATAACGGAACAAGATAGACAGAAAACCCACACATAGAGTTGAGCATCAGCTAACAGATTTATCATTAGCTAAGATTCAGCAAAACAGCTAATTATGTGCAAAATTATCTGTGATAAAAATGCAGTTACTTTAGCTATTATTAGTTGGATCGTAGCTAATTTTCACAGTTAAATTATCTGTTAGTTAAAATGAAGTTTTTTTTTTGCTATGTAAATCAGCTGTTGTGACAATTAAGACTGATTAACTTTTGCACTAGATCAGAAATATCCTAGCTAATTATTTTATTATTTGGATAATATTATAGTGTTATTAAATAATAATTTGTTAGCTATCATTAATCCTTCATTTTTATTTGCTTCTCATTATATATTTTGAATCCTTAGGCCTGCTCATAGTATTGTGCAGGTTATCCCTATATTTTATTTTAATCATGGGAAAAAACATAGTTCTGAAACTTGATTCAGTTACAGCCAAAGATAATGGATTTATGGATATATTGTGTTCCTTCATTTTTAAAAAACATGACTTAAATCTAATTTTCTGATTTGGGAAATAGATTTACTTGGTATGGTTGAAAGTTAAAACAATCCAATAGCAACTTATGAACTCAAGCCAACTTTGACCATTATAAATAGAAACTTAGAGAACTATGGGAATAACCAATATTTAGTAGCTAAATAAAATAGTTGATTGTTTCCGCTAATAGCTCATGTAGCTACAAGAATTATCTTTGGGCAAACTAATAACAGCTTATTTTTAATTATTTATCTGTTGCTGTTATCGTTAATTGTTAATTTAGCTATAATTTTTAACTGTTAGTTAATGATATTTTTTTCCTAACTTTACCCATACACCTCAAAAGAGCCAGCCTATCGCAAATACTCTGTTAAATAAATACTACATTAATTTTACCCCCAAGGAAAAGGAACAAATAGAAATGTATCTCATTCTAAATTAAACAAACCACCTAATTATATTATTCCCCAAATTTTGGATAATTCCACTCATTATATTGCTTGTTATTACAAAATAGAGAATTTCAAAGAAGTCCACTCATTCATTAACATACAGTTCACCCATTAACTTATCCATAAACCAGCTCACACCAAAATAACCCAAATGTGCTCTATGTTCTTTGTTCTTCTACTTTGTTTGTAAACTACAAATAAGTGATTATTAATTCCTTGTTTTTTGAATAAGATTTCAAAAAAAGAATTCTTGTTTGTTGTTGTTTACAGGCATAAAACCCTCAGGACATAAACACCTAAAAATTTTTTGTTTTACAGGTGCAGTTGGAAATTATAACTTCCTTTTGGCTGTTTTATATCTTTATTTTTCACATTCTTTTAAATTTGTTAAACAGTTTGAAGCAGGCTAGACAAGAACTGCTATATTAAGAGTTGAGAACGGTCTAGAGCTGGCAAATGGCAAATATTTCAAGCGGGAAAGTTTTATAGGACAACAAAATTGCTAAAGCTTAGAAACCCAACAGGTGTCTCCCAGGAAGGACGTATTTTTTGTTTGTTTTTTTTGGCAAGAAACGCACATTCCTGCATACTATCATTGTAGTTCTTTCATTCTGAAGACTCCCAGATTTAATTCCTTAGGTTTTTGAAAGTTGGGTAAGAGGTGCCGAAAACTGGCACATACAGATATTTTTACATTTTTCTGTTAAAAAATAAATGAAAAACACTGTTTCACATAAATATTTTGGAATTAGAGATCTTTACTTACTCAACAAAATTGAAATTGTTGAACCACGTACCCACCCAATTGAAAACAGCACAAAAGAGGTTTCATCCTATCATGTATTCATGATTGGATTTTTAGAAACAATTGCTGATATAATATTATGTATTTTAGACTATGTTCAACTTCAGATAAAGTAATAGATAAAGTGACAAAGGGACAAAAAAAAAAAGTGACGGTTTAAGATATAACAATAGTAAATCTACTTCTGATGATGGGAAAACATTTCTCGAAACGCTAAAAAAAAAATATGAAGAATACAAATAAACAACATTCATCAGAGGTAGAAAAGGTTTCAAGTTCAAATTTTTGAAAGACTAATTTTGAATTTTTAAGGGAGGTACATTTTGAAGGGCTTATGAATTTCCAAAGTGAAAAGTTTTAAACGATGGAAGTAAGTGAAAACATGAAACAATCCACATCAAGTGTAGTTTTATAAGATCTACAGTTTTTCTAATTCTTCATTCTTTTAATTTTTTTTTTTTAAGAAAAGGAGAGCAATAAAATGTCTTGTGGAGGAGAGGAAGATTGATGCATCATCGGCCTTTGGGAGATGGGCACCTTTGTCAGTCATAAGGAAGTTATAATTGGCTACTTCACCTGGTATTTATCAACCCATCCGTCCCTATTCAACAATAAGCTATAACCTTCTGATTTATTCTCTAATTCATATTGTTTATCAAATCATGGTTCCTATTTTGAAGGTGCCTGCATTTCACATCTTGAGAAAATATGATATCATAAGCCATGATTTGATATAGATTCAAGCTTTAAAAACTGGTGCTCTATTGTCAACCACTAGACTATATTGCTCTTAATTATATTTAATTTTCCTTTATATTTGTGATTATTCCATCAATATATCAGCTATTTATTAACTTTTATTTACCATAATTGAGCAATTAAAATTAATGTATATGAAATTAAACTACTGATGCATGCAAATAATAACTAATGATTATTGTGAATATAGTCAGTATTATTTTTGATATAAACATCATACATATCATAGAACATACATATATATATATAGTTAAATGGTATAAAATTATCTGGTTTAGAATCAGTAAATCTAATGAATAAACACATTTAATGACATTATTAAAAAACACTTTTAGCAAAAGCTTATAGTAGTTTTTTTTTAATGATAAATAATTGTAATTTAGACATAAAGACTAGCATTCACTAAACTATTAACAAAGTGCTCCCATAAAGACCATGGTCTGTTTAAAGAATTACAATTGGTGAAAACTATTATTGATACATAATATGTATATCATCCAATACACTTGTATATATGTATATATATTTATTATATATAAAATAAAATTTATTAGTATTTCAAACATGGGTTTTTCTATCTATATAAATTCATCTTAAAAATTAATTACATATATCTACTAGCTATTTACATGCTTAAAGTAAAATAAAGACATTAATGTTACAATTACAAAAATAAATAATAATACATTCTTAAGCTTCATTGTCTAATAAAAATCATTATTGTCCATCTTTACTTATTTGTTTCATTAAAAAAAAAGAAAATTATAATTAGTAATAAAAATTAAGACTTCTGATTAATTAAAATTATAACAAGCATTTGTGAATTCGTGTTTTACTTGAACATTCTTGCTGTATGGAAAATATAATAATTATATGATGTTGGATGATTTCAAGTTGGTAAAAGCATTACTAATAATTATTATGTTTTAAAATATTAAAATTTTAAGGAAAGAAAGAAAGAAATTGACATTCTAATAATGAAACAAAAATAATTATTGCTTTCGCAATAATCTTTCTCAATCAATTCATTAGTTGTAAGAATTATCATTGACCTTTCTAATATGTGGATAATAGATTTTATGCTTTTTTAATTCCCAATTATGAGTTATTATCTTATTATGTCATCCTTCAATACAGGAGGAATTTGACTTTGCATAACATTTGAAGCATACCGGGGGTTTTATCCACTGCGTAACGCATTACAGTGTATATTATAGGAGTCCCGCCAAATTTAATAAGACAACCCCCTCCCTTACAAACTTAAATCAGCTATTAGCCTCTTTTATGAGTTAAACTTATTATATCAAGATTTAACTTTGTACTTCCACCAATGGCTGCTAAATTTTGAATCTCTCGGTAGCTTATAATTTTTCTAAGTGCAACTGAAACTGAGGTTAAAAATAATAATTCCTACTTGAATACTTGTCCTATTTGAAGGTCTAAACAAAGATGAAAAGAAATTAGTCAGAAAATAGAATTCGGAGAGAAATACCACAATTTTTAACAATATTATATATCTTTTGACAGAAGCATTTTTGGCTTGGGCAGAACCAGCAAAGCGTCTAGAATTAGAAGTGAACAGCTCTAAATCTAAGTACATGGTGTCTGAAGAAACAACTTTTGAAGGAGAAACAGTTACAACTGGGACACATAAGTTTGGAAAAGTAGCTGAGTTCACTTATCTCAGGTCGATTGTCGATCGTCGATCACAGGACAATGAAATCGAATAGGAGATCAAAAATAAGATTGTTTTGGCTAACAGATGTTACTTTGGGCTTTATAGACACTTAGCTAGTCACCACCTCTCCAGACGTTGAAAATTATGTCTCTATAAGACCCTAATAGGTCCAATACACTTTCTGGTAAATAGACTCTTTTGAAGAACAGTGAACAAGACGTTAAAATCTTTGAAAGAAAAGTTCGATTATTAATAAGATTATTAAAAAATCTTAGTATATTCGGAGGAAAGAAAATAGGCAATGAACAACCAAGAGCTTTTAGATATATATCGAGCCCAATGTTGTTCAAGTACTACGAACAGAAAGGCTACGTTGGGCTGGCCATGTGGCCTGTATGAAAGACAAAGAGATGCTGAGGAAGCTGTTAACATAACAGGTTTTCAAAAAAAGAATGAGAGGGAGGCAAAAGCTTTGATGGACTGATGGTGTGGCAAATCGTGCTTGAACTATCATGGCTCAAACAAAGCGACTGGATGTTGACTGCCAGAGACAGAGACATTTGTAGGAAGCTTATTGAGGAGCCCAAGTAATATGTTTTCTTTAATTTGTGGCGCCCACTCACCCATGACGCCCAAGGCGACCGTATCAGTCACCCTACCTACACCCTACATAATGGAAACTAATAATAAAATTAAATAAGAAATAGAATTTATTAATTGCAACATAGATATGTAACCAATGAAATTCCAGCAGAGTAAAAACTGACTAAAAGAAAGCTGTATAATTCTAAAGTGTAGTAATGAAAATTAAATACATAGTTTCTCATGATTCAAGAATCTGTGATGTTCTGTCAATTTTGCATGTTCAGTGACTTTTTTATCTTGAAAGTTGGCGATAAAGTAAAAAACTAAAATAGTGTAGCGCAATATGAAAATAATTCAAAAGTGTTTCTTGATAGGTTAGTTGGGAGGAGAATTTCAATATATACTGATAGTCAAGCGGCTATACGAGCACTGGAATATACAACTAGATCTAAAGCTGTTGGGGATTGTGTCAGAATTCTCAATGACTTATCCAGACTTAATAAGGTAAACATTGAGTGGGTTCCGGGTAACTCTGGAATACATAGTAATGAGATGGCGGATGAACTAGCTACACTAAGCTCACAAATGATACCTAGAGCTCCTGAAACCATCTGTGGAATTAGTCAGTATCTAATAACAAACAGAATTGGGGAGATCTATGGTGCTGAAGCTGAAAAGAACTGGTACTTGAAAAAACAGTCTCACTCTAGACTGTTTCTGGAAAGAATCTGTCAAAAAATAAGTAATCTACTAATTAATCTGAGCATGAGCTCACTTAAGAAAATTACAGGGGCATCTACTGGGCACTGTAAACTGAATTATCACATGTTCAATCTCCGGCTCATGGAGTCGTCTCTTTGTAGGTACTGCAGCCAGGAGGATGAGACAGCACATTACTTGTTGGTACGACAGGTTTGCTAGACTAAGATCCCGATTATTCGGCATTGATAAGGTGACTGATCCCAAGGCAAACGAGTTCATTAATCTAACAAGCTTATTATAGTTTATTGAAATTGCAGGAATTATGCTCTAAACAGGAGTGACTTTAATAAAGGCGTACAATAGGCCTACATGGCCGCAGTGCACTCATGCCGCTTTAAGAAAAAAAAAAAAAAAAGAATTGCGTTACCAATAAACTCCTTCTATGGGCATTTATCGGGATTCTTTTAGCCTAAACCTATTTTGTTTACAATATACCACTAATTTATTGGCGACACTGTTAAAGCTCTTATTTTTAAAAAAAGTTGTGTTTGACTCATATTATTCTCTGATTGTATTTATTTATCAAGTTTTCAGTTTTTAAATTATTTGTATATATCCATGGAAAATTAATCCTTGTCGGATAAAGGTAGGGAGGAGTAGCATTTGTGCATCTGTTAATCTACGACATATAATTATCAAGAAGTGTTTCTCAGCATTATTAGTGATGTTTTTGATGAAAACAAAAAAAATTGATGCTAATGCATTAAATGCAAATGAAACTTAGATATAATTAAATTTAATCAATGAATGAGAGTTGAAAAATAAGATAGTAACTACATCTTAGCAATCAGCCTATACCTAAAAACTTTTAAGTTAGCCCAGGTTGAATGTTAAATGAAATAAATAAGTATATATATTGGAAAGAAAAGAAGAGGACTTGCTGTTTTTCAATTAAAAAAAAAAGTAACTAGAAACCATTATTAATTTAAAGTTCCTACTAAGAATTATTTAAAAAGAAAAAAATGTCAGCTAAATTAAATACAGTAGCTGACATGCTTAAGAAAACTTCTTTGAACTTTTTCATATAAAAACTTAAATAATGATGTTATTGTATTTTTCTTTAATTCATATCATAAAACTACTTTTCACTTTATCAAGACTCAAATCAAATATATGAAACACCCATATAAATTTTTAAAAAAATTTAAATTTAGAGAATCGATTTGCTGTGCCTGTAGCTGATACTGATTTGGAATGTTCCTATAGCTGACAGGAATAAGAACAGGGATGTAATTTTGCGAAATAAAGTGTTGAAATTCCATATTTTTCATTTTGAAATAGATATTAACAAAAATCACCTTTAGATGATTATAAAACTAACTTCATTTCCTTTTCCAACTTAAATTTATTGATAAATACTGGTCAGTGTCAAGAACCTGTTTTTGGCTATAGAAAAATCTATTTCTGCTTTATATTTAATCCAGACCACTAGTATTTTTTTTTGGTAAAGAGAGAATAGTGAATGGTCCCATTTTGAAGACCTGTTAAATTAAGTTTGAATTTATGAAGTAACAGGCATGTCAGCTAGTATCAAAAGCCCCGTTATAAAGCTCCAGTAGTTTTTCCCCCATTAAATTTCCAATTCTTTCATCAAGTAAAGTAAAAAACAGATAAATCATAAACACACTAAGAAAACAAAATTGGGATAAAGCAAACTAGTTAAAGAGAAATAAATATATATATATATATATATATATATATATAATAAGTAGATCATGAAGGATCTTCTTGATTTGCCACTCATTATTTTGATTACGGTTTCCGGCAATACTAAAGCAAAACTGACAAATATACAAGGAGAAAATGTAAACCACAAATTTATAAAATAGAGGTCTAGGAGGTCCTGAAATCTTATTATTTCCATTTTTTGAGGAAGATGTCAGCTCATTTTTTTATTTTATTTTTTTTTTTACTTAACAGCTTTTACCTTAAATGTATTATAGTTTTTGTTCAGTAATTGATATCAAAATGATACAGTTCATCCCGTTTCTCTCTCCCTTGCAGACAATCCCAAAAATTAAAAGAGAGTAACTTATAGCTTTTAGTTAAAGAAGTGAAATTTCACACACAAGTTCAAATATTTTTTATAGGCTAAATACCAACTGTAGTGTGCTTATTGCTGTTATACATATAAGTAATATATATTCATTTAAAATGTTGCCAGACATTCATTTAGTATACTGATTTTAATATATTTCTAAAAAAACTATTCCCAAGTATAAGTTATGTATTATATCACCCCTGCAATGATACAGAACAAAATTTATTAACATATCACTTGCAACTGAGCACATTTAATTTATTATTCAAGAATAAAATTAAAATAAGATAATATTCATATACTTTGTGCCATAGAATTTAGTTTTTATTAGTGCTGAGAAACATATATAATTAATGTTGCTCTATCATATGTTGACATATCGTATGTTATACAATTTTGTTAAATTATAAAAAAGAAAAATTACTATCAGGCTGATGATTTTCCATTAAGACAATTCTGTACATTGGCATTAGGAACAATCTAATATTAATTTCACTTTTTGTAGATTTTTAAAATTAGATGTTTCATACATATTAAATAAAATTCATTAAATTGAAGAATATCATGTTGCATTGACATAAAATGTAAAAACATGAAATATATATTTTTATATTTCTTCATGACGTTAATAAAAAATGAACTGAACAAACATTTTCAAAATAATATAATATGCTTCATGAGAATTTTATAAATATAAAATAAAAAAGAGGTTTAATTCTTGTGGAATAATTATAAGCTCATTGAACATGATAATTATATATGTAGGTCATTGCAGCATATTTAATAAATTAATAAACTTTAATTTCATTCATATTCTGGTTACCTTAACATAGAGGCAATGCAGTAGACAAGATTTATGACACATTTGTTCGACTCCGGTTAAAATTTTAACTGAAATTAAGTAAAAATAATTTATAATTATTTTATCTTTAATGATTGTTATGTTTAACCATATTTTCAATTGAAAAACTTTCAAAGTTAGCTTTTCAATTCATACAGATAATCAGTACTTTACCATATGCTATTAAAAATAATATAATACTTACTCAACTAAATTGCTATAGTTTTGAAAAAATAATTTAATTTGAAAGTTTTAACATTCTAATACTAAAAAATATTTGTTACGATGAAGTGTTTAAATGGTTTTATATTAATATTTATTCAGTTATTATTTGTAACACAATTAGTCAAAGATTAATAGATCGGGTATTATAATTTTTTGAAAAGCTATCCACAATTATTATGTCAATGTTAAATTGAACACATTTAAATAACTCTCATCTAACCACTTCATTCAATAACTTTACTGTTGATTTTTATATTACTTAAAGGTATGTTTATATACTTTTTTTTTAAATAGTTTTATTTCTAGAATATAGGCACATCTGAAGAACTAGTATCACAAGGACTAATTTCATAGTAAGGAAGCGGAGATTGTCATTGTATATTAGTCGGGCCCAGAGGCTACGGTAAGTGCTGAGGCTGAAGGAGAGGATGCCACATAGCAACGGGTTTACGCAGGGATGCAAGCATCTGGGTCCAATGTGAGAGCGCTTTACCTGCCGCAGCTCCTCCGACTATCACGTGCCCTATCACACCACTGCTGTCTGCTACAGTAACTCTTACTTCCAAGCCCTAAAATTTAGTAATTAGTTTAATATTTTTACATCAATGTATGCTGAAAATGTTATTTATCTCTATATTGTAATATGTCTTTTATTTTTTAACTAATAACAAAACTCCTATAAGATCACTTCATACTGTAGTGATACTTCCAAAAGAAATAAGAGGTTGTTAAATAAAAAACAAATTTATAAGAATATAAATATTTCAAACTGATATCTATAATTATTTTATCTCAGATATGGGTTACTGACAATCAGATCAAAAGACTCAAACAGACTAAAATTATTTACACTAAACACCATTTGATTTTAAAATAAAGTCAAGGATGAATTGACCATCTAACCTTTTTTCTACTTAGACTGTTTCTTCCTTTGTGGCATTGAGTTCATTTGTATTCAAACACTGTCTAATGTTCTGCCAAACACATCTTCCAAAATATTTTCATCTACTCAACTGTTTTTAAGCTAAGTACTCAACCTTGCCTTTTAATCTACACGGGGTTTTTCCTAGTCCGAGAGAGAAAGAGAGCAGGGATTTATGCCAAAAAGTCCCACTGGGCACCAGGATTTAGGAACGCACGGTGCTGTGCACTCGCATTAGCCCGCTCAGCCACTCCGTTCTCATTTACTCAAGTCATGCTCCCTGGGACATCCTCTCTCTTGTAGTTCCAAACAACTAGTGACACAGCCAAACAACAACTGAACTCCTTTATTCTTCCACTAGCAGCCATTTTCCTCTTTGGGGAAACTCCACAGCAGTAATTTTTCTTTTTTCTGAACTAGTGAAACTATTTTTCAAATTTAAGCATCTCCTGACATTAGCAGAACTAGATTAGCTTACTTTTTAACTGTTCAACATTAATTTACTAATTTACTCGTTTTTACCAACTTCCAATAAAGGTGTATTTTACAACATATAAAAGAAAGATACATAGTTTAAATTTAATTCTTAGATGTTATGTGGCAAAATTGAAGAGGATTTATGTAACATTCGGGGATTTTCAAAAGGCATATGATTTGGTAGAGAGGGAGGCTCTGTTCAAAATTCTGAAAAGTACGGGCTGGATTGGATTTTAACTAACACCTACTCAAAGTTATGTTCAGGGGAGAATAAGCAAACCTTTTCAAATAAAAACAGAATTAAGACAAGGTGGTGGGTTTTCACCGATTCTATTCAACGCTGTATTAGACAAAGTTTTTAAAATGCTTTGGGACAAAAAAAAGTAGGAGTGAAATTAAGTTGTAAGAATGGGGTAGAGGTCAGATGTTTGGCATTCACAGATGACCTGTCTCTTATGGCAGAAAGTAAACAAGAAACAATTAGACAAATAGAAGAATTACTTAGAAAATAGCTTGAATTAATTAATTAATTAAAGAATTGATTAGAAAATAGCTAGGAAAGTGAGGTTAAAAATATCATTCACAAAGGAAAATCATCTAAAGTTGACCAATATTAGCATTATATGTTTATCGATTGCACAAAAGATACTTCATTTCGTACCCAAGGGACAAAACCTTAAAAAAAAAATAATTAAAATAAAAGCAGTACTTGCTTAAGGTAGGGTGGAGTCCACTACATGTTGGGAATTCAAAAGAAATATATATATATATATATATATATATATATATATATGTATATATATATATATATATATATATATATATATATATATATATATATAATATCCTGAAATTAATTATTATTATATGCTTTGTATTTCTTTTGAATTCCCAACATGTAGTGGATTCCACTCTGTCGTAAGCAAGTACTGCTTTTATTTTAATTTTTTTTTTAAGGCTGACGAAAAAAAATATATATATATATATATATATAAAACTCTTTTAGGGAATGTCTTTCCAGCCTGTGAAAATATTGTTATATAGTTCTATCTCTTACCTGAAGAGCATTATTAGGTACGCTGAAAATCATAGCTTCATTGAAAATTGGGCATGTTTCATTTCGCTTTGATTGTGTTTTCTTCTTGTGGACCTTTTTCCCATTTCTGAGGAGATAAACCTGTAATTTTGAACATCAATAATAAAGCTGTATTTACAAAAGCCATATATTTGAAGCCTGATACATTAAAATATATTTTTCAATTTTTTATATTTACTGCTTCTATAAAAGAAATTTGATTATACACCAAAAGGAATACAAAAAGAGTTTAATACTCTTATGCATTAGTGATTAACTAGTAAATTTTGTTATGATTCTAACTTATGATGAATAAATTGTATTCAGAAATACCTTAACATAAGGATCTCCACTTGGACCAGCAAATTGGAGATTCCTAGCTTTCACGATAACCACTGTCAGTCTCTCTGCTGTAGGAAGATAGCTAAGGGAGAACAAAATTTCCCCAAGGCTATTTTCTCTCTGTAATTGAATTAATTATATTTAATGAATTATATGAATAAATAATTTTGTTCAAAATTTTGTTGGAAACTTAGTTGAAATGAAAATAATGTGTTTTTCACCAGTGTTTATCTGAAAAAGAAAAGGAAAAATATTAATTTTTAGAAGTGAAGTTAGCTTCATCGGGAAACTTTGGTAAACAGACATCTTGCCTTGTATCAATCCAATTCTATATCAAAATGGCGAATTTCAGCAAAATTTTGAAATTGATTACAATGCTTTTATCACACTCTTCAGGGATATAAAAATTGTTTATGATTTTTTATCAACTTGTACCTTCAAGATTATAGTAATTTTGTGGTTTTTTTCGAAACCTTTTTTAATTTTTTTTTCTGGTTTGGAGGAGATAAGTTTCTGAAAATAAATTATAGGAAATATTTGGTGCAATGAAGCTCAAGCCGACTGAAGAATTGAGATGGCATCACAAGCATAGTTATATGGCCCATAATCTTAAAATATATAATTGAAGTAATTGCTTCATAATTGCTATAGAGGGTATGTTAAGTTTTCTGGATGGACGAGGAACAGTGATAAACTAATTAATGAACTTCATAGGGTCGATCAAAATAATCTGATTAAGGTTTGACCAAAAAAAATTGGGTTTGGGAAGTTTATTGAGGGAACCATGAACAATAGGCAAAACTTGTTATTTTAATTGATAATTATTTAACCTGTCAATTTATTTATTATTACTTTTTTTATTTGTAGTGGAAATGGAAATGCTCATTTGATAAAATTGCTGAACTCATATCTTCTGGGCTCTGGATTGAGTCTAACTATTTGGTTGTGCCTGCCCTTGATTTTTTAAAACTTGTTTTGTGACATTCATGAAGAGTATGGATTTCACGATTGACTTTAAATCATTCTTATAGTTTTTCCATAATTTTTTTACAATAAGTTTAAGGATTCTTTTCTTTGTCTGGAAAATAGTATATTTATTGTATTGCATAACAAAATTAAAAAAAAAAAAAAAAGGTTTAGTGTAGTGATGAAAATTGGAAATTTAATAAGAAATATTAAATAAAAAAGTTGCTTTTTGTGCAATTATCAAATAATTATTTAATAAGGAATTATAATTATATTAAAAAATAATAAGAAGAATAGACAAATTTGATTCAAATGCAGTTACATTCAAAAGCAGGAACAGCAGCTATAAGCTCATACAGTTAGATGAGAAATTAAAATTATTTTAAAACCTGAAATGGCTTACTCACTTACTTATGTTTACTTAACCTGGCATGACTTTGCATTGGTTCCTAAATTAATTGATAATTATTCAAGATGTAAATAATATTTTTTGTGTTTTCCCATTAATTTAATTCTCTATAAAAAACAAAATCTTAATTTTTTGAAACATTGCAAAGCAGTGGCAGTCCCAGAATTTGATTAATCATATCAAGGAATTTTACGATATTCATGTATATTTTGTTTTACCATATTTTTACTACATGTTTAAAATAATATTACAAGTAACTAGTTGCTCTATGCGATATAATCACCTGATTTATAAATAGCTATAAATTTTATAATGTTGAGCTATGCACAAATAAAGTTTTTTTATATTCATATAATTATATACCCTGACTTTTCTGGGAGATGAGCTTATTTTTCACACCTGAAGAAGAACATTGTCTTCAAAATGGAGGCTCAATTACTTGATTTGATGAAGAATTAATGAAGATATGGTATACCGGTAAAAAAAAATACAACTGAGGAATAATACATAAATTTAGTGTGCTGTTGATCTCTTTTTATTTGTTTTTCAACTAATTAAAAATTATACATCTCCTTGAATATTAGAATTCTAAGTTAAAATAGGGAAAGTTTGTGAAAGTTTAATTACAATAATAAAAAGTTGTCTTATAAAAACTGAAAATAAGATTAAGAAAAGAATTAAACAAAACCTGTACCACAACAACTCATAAAGGGTCTTGGGTTCAGTACTTTGTAAGGAAGTACTGTTTTTTGGTTAAAGATTATGCAAGGAAGTGATTTGACCGAGACCACGCTCAACTGCCAGGTTTTCTTCACTAATTAATGATTTAATTAAGGTTACAACTTTGTAAAGGTTGGGTATAATCCAAGGAGGATCTCCCGATCCCAGGGTCGATCCACGGCCAATGAAACAGGATAAATAATTAATCTGCCATCTGCCGAATTCAAACCTGGGACTTTAAGCATTGAAAGTCAGTGCCCTACCACTGAGCTACCATACTCTCTAAGAAACGAACAAATAAAAAAAAATTTATATTATCTGAGGTTGCCTAGAGATCTCAAAGCTATTAGTCTTTACTTTTTAAATGGATTTTTAGTTTTTTATAGACAATAATAAATAGAAATATTTTAATGTTTAAAAACAAAAACAATATGTGATGAGTATACCTTGGAAATTGTGATAACCTAGATTTGGACTAAATTACGTTTTAGAGTTTTAAAACACAAAACACATTACATTATTTTGGAAGTTAACCGGGTCGAAAATGATACATTTTAGGCCATTAAAATGTAGTGTATATATAATTTACCCTTGATATTTATATAAATAAATTTTTAAAATACACTTTGCCCGCCTCAAACTGTATATTATTTTTTCTAGTGGAAGATGGGCATTAATATTCCAAAACATTAACGTTAATGATTATGAGTTGATTATGATAAATTAAAAATCTAATTATGAAACTTGAATAGGCCTGATTTTCAAAAAACAGAAACAGTTTTATTTAAACCAATTCCAAAAATGAAAAATAATATATTTCTCACTAAGAGAATAGAAGGGAAACAACTGATTAGATATCAGTTAAGTTCTGCATCAATCAGATATTGATCAATCAGATCTGCATCAAATCAAATATTGTGTTTACTTGGTTAGTTGGTTCTTCTGATATTGTAGGCACAAAAACATCTAGGTCATCAGCGCGCCATTAATAAAATAATACTAATATTAAAATATTAACTTAGTAATATAAATTTATAGTTTGGATTGTTCCATTCATAATGTCTCTTTTCAATCTTTTTGTTCATTTTCGTATGTATATAAAATTAATTTAAAAAAATTGGAGCGCGGATTGTACTGCACAGGAGTCTTTCTCGACGTTGAACAGGCGTTTGATAGGGTCTGGCACCCTGGACTGATGTACATAATCCGTAAATTCCTATCTCCTACATAATTCCTCATCATCCGCTCCTGCCTTACTGATAGATGTTTTAAAGTAAATCACGAAAACTCTTATTCATCCCTTTTTTCCCAGTCTGCTGGTGTTCCTCAAGGTAGTATCCTTGGTCCTATCCTCTACACAGTTTATACAGCTGACACCCCAAACCATCCTGACACTGTCATCACCACATATGCTGATGACACATGTATCCTATCTGTTAATAATGATCCATAGAGTAGGCCCGTGCAAAAAATTCTCACAGCATATTGCTATCAAATGCCTAATTAATAAGAAAATAAAATAATACAACATAACAAAACATATAGAAATCAAATGTTATTTTATCGATAAATATAAACGACGAAGAAAAAAAAATTAATTTAAATATACATGTTGGTTCCAAACAACATGTTTACAAATTTCAGTAAGCTGTATCTTTCCTAAAAATTGTCGGATTTTGATAATTTTTTTTTCCTTTTGTAGGGAATTTAGTAATATTTTATATAATCATAGGCATAACCAAGAGAAAAGTGTGTAATTTTTTAGTTTTTGGCAAATAAAGTTTGTTTTCTTTCATAACTTGTTTGCCTGAATTTTCGGGGTGATTGGACTATTTTACCCACCTGAAGCAGAAGGAAACCTTCGAAATTGGTGGCTCAATCTTGAGATTTGGTGAAAAATTAAAGATGATATGGCTTTCCAATCAAAAACACTATCGATAAATAATATAAACTCCTCCTCTCTCGATCAAAGGGACCTCAAGTCGACGAAATGAGACGTATTCAATGACAGTACTACAATTAATGTAAGGCTGTGTGGATACGAATCCTATACCTTGCGTTATCTCGAAAATAGTGCGTTTTGGAGTTTAAAAACGCAGGATCAGATAGTTCTGGAGGAACTATCTGGGTCTTGCTGTACGCATTAAAATCTTCAAGATCCGTATCGATCTACAGACCTACCACCTTTCCAGTATTGAAGCCTAGAAAAATGTTTGTATTGACTTTATTTATTTTAGAAAGAAAAACAAAAGTGGAGAATACGATTCGCTAACTCCCCGTGAAATTCTGAATCCAACGGTACCCCATTCATGGTATTTGAGCATGACAGGAGCTTATATTTGGTACAAAACTGATTTCGAGCCTTACTGTAATAATATATGTGGGGATTATAATGGTAGCACTTAACTCTTTAATTATTTTTTTAAATATTGTCTGTTGATTGATGAATATGCAGTGTGATTTAGCAACTCAACACAGTTGAGTAGCTGTGCATTATTATCATAGTTCTCTCTGTGCGGATTTGTGCTTTAACCACCAAAAATAGTGTTCATGAGTAAAAAAAAAAAAATCATTTCATAATTTTACCTTATACAGTTTGTCATTAATATGAGACATTTTATAAATGTTTAGACTGGGACTACCACTGGCTTTGGTTGTGATGGTTACCAGCACGCTTTGATTGCCAAGCTTATCCCTGCAAGTCTACAATCTAAAGTGTATCCTTAGAATTTTAAGCTATATCAATCTGCACAATTCTACATTCATCTGCTTGAGGATAAAAAATATCCTATAATTTTTAAGCTGTCAAATTGAGCATTGAGCCGATTTATACCAATGTTAAAATGTATAAAAAAAAAATTAAATAAATAAAAATATTAAATTTTAAGCCGGTGTAATTCGACACTACCTGAAAACATCAGAGCTTATTTTACATACGTGACTTGGTGTATATTTCTTTCTAAAGAATAATGATTTCCTGACTGCACCCTAAACAGTGAATTTTTTCATTAGTATAAAAATATATTTCTACAGATAAATATTTTAAAATAACTTCTTTTAACTTTAAAGCTGCTATTTTTTGTGCTTATTCAGTTTTTTCCTAGGGAATTTGTTAAATGTGTTTGTGCATGATCCTCTGAAATGTACTTCTTTATTGTGCAATATATCAAAAGGTTTGGATTGTATAATTTAATTTCTGGAACTGCCAAATGCTTCTTTGGTGACTATATATTTTTAAAAAAACATTATTTAGAATTAAAATCTCTGTATTCTTTGTCTCTTACCATGTTGGAATGAAGGAGTGTTAGCCAAGTTGTGATAGGTTGTTTAGTTGGTACGTCAGCAAGCAGTAGCTGCGCTTCGCCGAGGAGTACATTCTCTTCTCTTCGCACGGAATAAACGTGGAACATGAGAGAACTCCTGCAGAAATCGGTAACTTCTAGTCCGAAGAGAAACTTTTCCTTATAACTTGGACTTCGTGAACTCCTATATGTCTAAATTTGAAAAAAAAAAATTAATTAAAATAAAAAGAGTAAAAATAATTAACAAATACATATGTTATTATTAAATATATTACAGATAATGTTTAATGTATACTGACATTTGATAGAGGAATGACATGAGGCCCACATATAAAGAAGAAAACAAAAACTCTAAACTTAAACATTAAAGACTAAACTATGACCATTGTATTTACTCCTTTCAAACATTTGAAATTAAAAATTAGACAAAAATTGATTACATACACTTACTTATTTAATCCCATTTGGAAATATGCTTCTCAGATATATGAGGCAGCGGAAAATAATCACATACCTAAACTATAAACTTTTCAATAAAAAACTTTCAGGACTATAGCCAAAGCTCCTAAGTAGTTATTAACATTAACTTCACAGAAAGACCTACAGATGTGAACAATTAACAATCAGATATGAACACACTACAAAAGATTTCACAATAACTTACAAGACATACCAACTCACTGATTCAAGGCATGGCCAAAACCAACATGCCTGATAAAATCCATAGGAGGCTCAAATCAAAAGAACTGGATTGATCTGCTCCACTCAACATAAATATTAAAATCAAAACAGGAAGGATTGCTGCTGGGTACTCCTCCCCCTCATGCCTATCAATGATTTAATCAAATTGTTCCTGACAGCACACTTGCTGGTTTTTGGTATTAGTGACAGATGTGATTTAAAAAATGAAGTAAAAAAAAAAAAAAAAAAAAAAAAATATATATATATATATATATATATATATATATATATATATATATATATATATATATTATGAAACCAGTTAATAATCAACATATAATAAAGAAACTTTAGTAAAACAAGAAGTGGTGTGTCCCAGTGGGTAAGGCACTGTGCTCAGATACTGAAGGCCCCGAGTTCGTGTTCGGCTGTGACAGGTAAGTATTTATTATGTTATAGCAGCTGCGAATTAACCCTAGGGTGTAAAGACCTTAATGTAGCACATCCAGTCGCTATAATGTGGGTACTCTTAATTACATAATTTATTAACCTAGGAGTTTAGCATTACCTCAGCCATCATCGAATTTCTATAGTATCCAATCCCTACAATCCAAAATCCTCCTTGAAAAACCTAATACTCCTTATTCAATTACATCCATAAAGATTTCAATACCACATTTGTTTGGGATTTAATATAAAATACATACTCCTCCTTTAATTCCAAACTGCTTGCTCTTTCAGACCCTCTAGTTCATCACCTTTCATCCAAAACTATTCCTGACAACCTTTCGAGGCTTCTGAAAAGAAAATGGCCAAGGGACCTTCTTAACTAAATTAATCATTGAAGTGCTATAAATGGCTAGTCTCTTCACAAGTTAGCATAATGTTTTGTATTCTTATAGCCAATAAGACCTCCAAGATTTATTTTATTTTTCAGACATAATCACCAAAATATTTTTAAAATGTACTTTTTCCTTGAAGATGCCTGGAATTAGCGAAAATTTGGATTATTTAACATTAAATTGATGTCATAAGTGAGGCCTAAATAATGACTTATACTACTGCTAACAGTCCGTTTTACATTGCCCTCAGTTATAAATATTTTTATTTTAATTTACCTACCTAGAAAATTACAACTTATTCACAGATGTTGTGCCTCTACTATTTTATTTATATTTTAAACAACAGACTTTTTTTTTCCAGGGGTTATTTTGGGCTGATAAATTTCCCACTTTTACTCTCCTGTGGATCTGCCAGTGCTATAAATGCATCCTTAAGAGCCTCTAATGACCTTCCTGCAATATCAATGTATCTGAGGTATTATCCGAAATGATTTATTGAGGTACCAGATGTCTGGATCTTAGTATCTGTTATGGTCTTCTCCAGCCCCATGTTAAAAACCATTGAGGCCAGCCCTCTTCTTTGTCGTACCCCATGTCTATAGAGAATTCGGCGAACATACTTCCGAAAATCATTACCTTCCTTTGTTATTCTTGTGAGACATGGCAGTGTCTTGGGCCCAGCTCTCTACATCCAATTCTCTACATTGCCGTTATCCCTTCAAGTCCTGATACCTTCCTAGCAACATTTTCTGATGACACTGCCATCCTATCCTCCCACTCAGATTCTCTAACAGCGTTCCAAAACCTTCAAAGCCACTTCTCCCTGATTGAGCAGTGGTACAACAACTGGCGCATCAAAATTTATGAATCAAAATGCAAACATGTCACTTTCACTCTTCGACGCAGATCCTGTCCGCCAATCCTTTTTAATTCAATTCCTCTTCCCTACTTAGACATAGTCGGATACCTTGGCTTCCTTCTAGACAAAAGACTAACTTGGAACCCCACATACCAGACTTAAAAGACAAGTGATTAACCAACGATTTGATCAGCTATATAGACTACTAAATAGAACATCTCATCTCTCAACCAAACTATTAATCTACAAGACTATACTGAAGCCTATCTGGACCTACGGAAATGAACTGTGGGGACAGCTAATCCTCGAATATCAAAGGTATCCAATCCTTCCATTCCAAAGTCCTTCGAACAATATTCAATGCTCCATATTATGTCACAAAAAACATGTGAATATCTCCTTAACAAAGAGATAAGTTACCTTCAACGGACATTTTTTTTGTTTTGAGATTCTCAATTCATATTTTTAGTCAGGACACTTAATCCTTAAACTCCCTGTATGGTACATGTTTAAAAGAAGCTATTTTACCCTCGTTTGCATATCAGTAGTTCTTGTAGGCAAAAGGTAAACTGTGACAAATGTATCCAAGAGTCCGTTGTGTGAAACGTAATCTTTGCAAATCAAGTCCTTGGCTTCGATAACACTTACGACAAGGTCTCCGCATTCACTGAAAATAAAATGATTAAGTATATTCAACAATATTAAATATAATCGTTGTATTTTATTCTTAGATTAAATATGCGTAAATAAATTTATTTAATTCTATACAAGGTTAATTCTATACAAAATTTTTAACAAAAAAGTTGAATTGATTCATGGGCTGATTTTGAACGGAAAAAGAGTTGAGATCAATTTTATGTGGCCATATTTTTTTTTTGAATAAGAAGGAATTGCTCAAAAACAGTTCAAGATAATTAAATTCTATCGTACACCATCGTAAAGTAGACAACAGTTTTTTGAAAAAAACAGTCATTAAATTTACTAAGATCAATAATACAAGAAAATTTCAGTAGTTCTAACATGACCGCTTTATTGTTGCATTTACAATACTTATACACGATCAGCATACCTCTGTACAGCGGCCATATTAGACCTCCTAAAAGTCCCTTTTATTATTGACCTTAATAAATTTAATAACTGTTCTCGAAAAAAAAAAAACGTTTTACTTTGCGATGGTGTACTTAGAATTTAATTATCTTGAAAATATTTTGAGCAATTCCTTCTTATTCAATAAAAAAACCTGACCCCTTTAAGGAAAACACGAAATTGGTCTTATCTTTTTTTTTCGTTTGGAATCGGTTCTGAATGAATTTTTTTGTCGGATAGTTTGTCTAGAATCACCCTCCAGACTTTGGTCACTAAGAACTGAGAAACTCTCTCTCTCTCTCTCTCTCTCTCTCTCTCTATATATATATATATATATATATATATATATATATATATTTTATATTTATATTTATATTTATATTTATATGTACCTGTCATACTCGATGCCAATGCACAAGTAACCGGTTACATTGGGTTCGACGAGATCTACAGCCGCCACCGAAGAATCGCTTGAAACTGACTCGCAAGAAACAGCTCTTTTAAGCATCGGTCCTCCTTCAGGCATTTCCACACAGACCTCGTCCTTCAAAGGAAATTCATCGTGATGCATTATTAATTCTGGCGATCTATCTAATCTGTTTTTAAAAATATTTATTAAATATGTACATGAAATAAAAATGCTGCAAAATTACACACAGTAATCTATCATTTCCAACTTTTCTTGCCACAAAGAGAAAAATAAAAAAAAATTATTATAAATATTTGTTTTTCATAATTAGTAATTTGCTGACATATAGACAACAATTTGGATTACTTCACTAAGGGTAAGACTTCCTAAAAATCAAAGGATATCCGATTTGTCGTAAAACGTTAGGAAAATATTTAGCACAAATTATTTTTGCACCAAATCGTCCTATTTCAACGGTTTATTTTGTTCTTTAGGGAATTGCTTACTTTTAAATAACCATAAAGTGTATAATTTTTTTATGATGATATATTAAACAAAATTAAAATTTAGTAAAAACGAAATTGCAGCTACATAACAAATAAACATGTAACAACAATAGTAAACAAATAAATAATTATGTCCAAAAGTCAGTTATTAATTATTCTCCATAGCAGACACCCAATTATTGATCTACAGGAACTCTGGATATTATATACTGTAATTTTTTATAACATAAATTTAAAACATGACAATGGAGCACATTAGACTTAAGGTAATTACAAAATTAATGTAACAACGCAAATCTAACATGTATTGTAACATGCATTATTTTTTAATTAAATCCTTTTTAGCTATGAATCGATAATCTAACAAGGGATTGTAGGTTTTGAAGATGGGAATAAATTTCCCGAAACGTTAACATTTAAATTCAACAATTAAATCAATTTTTTTTAATTGGAAGTTATCATTTCCAAAAAACAGAGAATAGCATATTACTTTCTCAGCAAAAAGAAGAATATAATTTTTACCATCCTCTGTAATTTTTGTTTCTGCTTCTTTTCGGTGAAGTATGACATATACATAAATTTAAAGGGCTTTTTGGAGTAGACTTTGGTCAAGTTTCATTAAAATCGGTACAACATCTTAGGAGTTACAGTCTATACCAGAAGCCTCCAAATGTTTTTGCTCACAGGTCACATTGAGACCTTCACTACATCTTGCGGACCATGACAAAAAAAAAAAAAAAAAAAAAAAGGCTTATTCTATAAATTACACTTCAGTTGTGAAATGAGCTGTCTAAGAAAAACAATGAATAAATGTTTTAGTGACCTCGTGTTTGAACGATGTACTTAATTTCATATTTTTTAAATACTCTTTAAAATTATACCAGGTATTCAAAAAGACTTTCCGTATTTAGGAAATCCTTGGTATATACGACAAAGTTTTTCGGCCTCCATCTTGAAAGGAAAGAATTTTTCAGAAAAGTATGTCATATAGATAAATATATAGATAAATTTAAGGTCATTAAGGAGTATAATTTAGCCAAGTTTTATTCAAATCGTTACATCCGTTTAGGTGCTACAAATCTATAGCAACACAGGTTTTTCGGCCGCCATCTTGAAAGAAAAAGTTGCAAAACAATCGATCCAGTAGTCTCTGTTAGTATTTTCAATTTTAAAAAATATTTTTTCATGGCCGTAGTATACATTTTTATAAACGATCTTCAATTGATTTTTTTTTAATAGTCAAGTGGCCAATAAATTTAAAAAAAACGCTGCAAATTATTTCACAATGGTTTATTATTTTGCAACAATTATACATCTAAAGTAAATTATCTTCCTAGTGACAAATTAAAAGAAATAAAAAGTTAATTACAATTATTTGCCTTAACATTTCTTTTTTCATCATTAGTAAAACAAAAAAATAGCATTACTTCAGTAACACATTCAATAATCGAAATCCAAAACAAAGGATCTGCAGTAGAACATAAAAAATCATCTATCTTTGCACCTTATTGTCCAATTTTAACTTTTTTTTTTATTGGAAATTTCGTAAACTTATAAAATTACGAAAAAGTATATACTTTTTGAGTTATTCGGAATCTAATTTTACCACCTCTCTCAATTTTTTTTCCAGCTTCTGTTCGTTGAAGTATGTTACATATATTAATTTAAAGGGCATCAAGAAGAAGACCTTAGCCAAACAAAAGTGGAAAACTATACAATCCGCTTATAGAAACAAATAATCTTTGACTGTTGTGTATATTTGTCAGTTCTTTTTCCTTGTTTTTCAACAAATGTATTATTATCAAAACATTTTTCCTTAACTGAATATTTAATAGTTGACCGTTGCATTATAAAGGAAGGCGATGGTCCTAGGTGGCGGTCACAAATATGCTAAATAGTGGCAAAAATATTTAGCTTATTTATGACCGCTACCCCGGATATCCGGACCGGATCTCCTTCCTTCATTTTTCCCCTTAACTTTTGTAAGTAGTTGACTTAAATCTATATAACTTTTGTCAAAACGATTTTCAGACATTAAGAAGTAATTGTTTTATCTCCAATTTTCTCTCTATGCCCAATGCTATAAAGGATAATGGCTATATAAGCTTTTTTAATGAAACGTTATTCTTAACGGACAATGCACCATATACACACTGCCTGTTATATCAACATCAACTGAATTAGTATAGCGTCAGTCTCATTGATATGTAGAATAGAATAGAATAGAAAATAATTTTACACTGGGGCGAAGTTCCTATAGAATAACAAAAAAGGGCAAAATTAAAATATTATATCTGGCCTAAGTAAAAACAAACATAAAAAGTAAAAATAAAGAGAAACAAGTAAAGAAAATATTAGTTAAACATACTATGTACAAAATAAAAAAAATCTGTATACAAAACACTTGAAACCATGCCAAGAAACTTAAAACTATGTACAGTGGTAAAACATAAGTATACACTTTAAAAAATAAATAAATAAAAAATACATTACATTCTTCTTAGCAATAAACTCTGTTTTTCTGGAGAAAAAAAAAGGAAAAGAAGACGAATCTGATAGTAAGTATTTGAGTGATGAATTAAATGTAAATATATCATAATGTGAGTCATTTTGAATAATATGTAAATTTACATAGAAGGTTAGTGGAGGGTTTCTTACTGTTTTTGGGATAGGAATTGGAATAGGAGAGTTTTAAATGTAGATAGGGAGGGAGAATGTCGAATTTTGATAGGAAGGGAATTCCAGAAATTAACAGAGCGAGCAATAAAAGAGTTTTGGAACGAGGCAGATCTGTGAGAAGTCATGTAAAGGTCAGAAGGTCAAGATTTTGTGAAAAGGGAGTGGACTGAGGACTTGAATTTTAGAAGGTTGATGATTTGATAGAGGAACGTACCTAGGAAATATTGTCTTCGAATGGAGGGGAAGAGGCACTTTAACTCAGTGTAGTGGTGAGACACTTGGGAGTATCTCGGGGCACCAATTACAAATCATACGCAGCTTTTCGTAAGTCAATATGTATATGTATAATTACGTTCTCATGTTTCCCACTACTACGCCGAGTTAGGATAGCTCTTTACCTCCTTCAGAAGACAATATTTCCTAGGTACATTCCTTTACTAAATAATCATTGTCCGTCCTACTCTTTCAATCTCCTTCAATTCAAGTCATCTATCCACTCCCTCTCCACAAGATCTCGTCCTTCTGACCTTTATACCGTTTCCACAAATCGGCCTCATTTCAACACTCCTTTATTGTCCGCTCTACCACCTTTTGGAATTCCATCCCACTTAAAATCCGCCATGCACCATCCTTATCCATATTTAAAACTCTCTTATTCCAATTTCTCCGTACAATTCAATCAGACGCTGGGTAGCCATTTATCATGTATATTATATTTGTATATAATCTTGTCTATATGTATATTTTCTTTTATTTTCACCGATAAATTTACATCTTAGGATTTAGATTATATAGGACTTGTATAATGTTTACAATACTATTATTGTATTCTTTGAACATATTAAAGTACATAAAAATCATTTAAAGTAAATATTTATCCACTCTTTTATTATTATTTTTTTCATTAATACAATGGTATGACAACAAAAGTAATTTGTCGTTCATTTCAAATTTCTTTTTTTTTTTTTTTTAATGGAATTTACAACTGTATTACATAGAGAATACAATAAGTAAATGAGAAATTTGTAACATGGCATGTACAACATGAAGAGAAACTACCCATTGGTAGAACTCAAACTAAAGTTCTATATTAGAAGATCCCGAGGCCATCTTCTTTTCAGACGCCTCGGAGGGTTATCAGGGACCGAGGAGGAAGCAAGGTTTGAAACGAGAGGATTCGGATGGTTCTGCAGTTTGTTATGGAAGGAAAGGTATCTGGATTGGGCCAGATCGGAAACATAAGGAACATTAAGGTCTTTATGGATGATTTTATTTGTGACAAAGTAAGGAGCGTTGAGGATTTTACGAAAGATTTTGGATTGTAAGGATTGGATACTAGAGGAATTCGATGGTTTAGTGGAGCCCCAAAGCTCAATTCCGTAAGTCCAAATAGGTCTTATTATTGTCATATATACGATTCGTTTATAATTGATTGAAAGCTTAGATCGTTTGTCTAGTAAGTGCTGCAGTAGTCGAAAACGTGTCGTTCCAAGTGAGTCGTTTGTCAAGGTGGAGTCCTAAGTAGCGGATTTGCTCAACAGGAATAAGTGGAGTATTATTGAAGGATACTGTAGGACAAGAGGTCATAGGTTTACGACGGAGGGTAAATGTGATTTGATGGGATTTGTTTTATTCTCCAATTTTTACACCATTCTTCAAGGCTTGTGATATGTGATTGAAGAGTTTGGGATGCAATTAAAGGATCGTTATTAACTGGTAGGATACACGTGTCATCGGCATATTTCAAATTTCACTTAAAATTCCATAGCTTATTGTGTTTAGTAACTATCTTTCAGTATTAGGACTTTATTGCTCATATTATGTCTTTAATATATCAGTATAGTTATGTAAATCCTTCTGTTAATACTTATTTTTTTTTTGTTTTTTTTTTGTGTGATTTTTTATTGTAATATTATGTTAATTTTTATGAACAATATTGTTATTCTCAAGCTACTTTGTCCCAGAATAAAGTTGATTCTTCTATTCTATAGCTTTTATCATGATTGAAGCAATCCTTATCAGTCTTGTGACTGTCATTCATGACTGATAGCGTAGGGTCCGCTTTATAGTTATTCCAGGTTTAATACTTACCACTGGTATCGGCTTCGGAGGAGGCGTTGTCGTCGGAGCTGGCCTCAGAGGTTGCGGCGGGATCTCCAAGGCGCTCTCTGAATCCACCGACTCGAACCTCCTGAAGGAGCCCGTGCCCCAATCCAACTTAATATCCGAATCCGAACTAACCTGTTAACAGGATGCATTTCAAAACTTACAAGGAATTGGATTTTTTTAAAATTATGTCTTCTTAGTCAACTTACGAGGTAGCCGTTGGCGTTGTAATGTCCCTTCAACCTGGTGAGGACCACCTTCTCTTCGGTGTTGGACATCACCCAGCGCGCCAGGTCGGCACAGAAGGACTTGTAGCGGGCCCAAAGGAGCAGAAGAACCAAGGACACTCCTACCACCAGGAGCAAGGTGGTGAGCACCATTATCCGCCCCTTCAGGACATCGTATAAAAATTAGAAAATCTCTTCAATTATTTTTGAAGATTTTTCTCCAAAAATAATCGTCAAATAAAATATAGTAGAATACAACCTACATTAGAAAAAGATTACCGAGTGTTATTTCTGTGTGATGTCGGGTCTCTGCATTTTTTCTCTCAACTTCTCCTCCTATCTGAAAATTAAATATGATTAATAAATCACATTTCTTTTAAACATTATTGGGTCATATCATATCAACCAAGGCTTGACCAAAAGTGTCTTGGATTTTTATAATTTTTTTGGTTATTTGTTGAATGTATTAGTATAAACAAAAATATTTTTTTTTTTAGATTTTTGGAGTTACTGCTTTGGGTTATAATTTTTTTAAATAATAAAAAAACGTATGCCGATGATACATGTGTCTTATCCACTAATAATGACCCAACCACTGCATCCCAAACTCTTCAATCACACATCACAAATCTTGAAGAATGGTGTCAAAACTGGAGGATTAAAATAGATTCCAATAAATCCCATCAAATCACGTTTATTCTTCACCGTGAACATATAATCCGATTACTACAACACTTACTAACAGTATAAGCTTCCAGTTAATTATAAAAGACTCATATACATGACTACATTAATAACTATTTGGACTTACGGAGTTGAACTTTTGGACTCCACTAAGCCATCGAATGCCTCTCGTATCTAATCCTTACAATCCAAAATCCTTCGTAAAATCCTCAATGCTCCTCACTTTGTCACCAATAAAATCATCCATAAAGATCTTAATGTTTCTGACCTGGCCCAATTCAGAAACACCCAAACCCTCTCGTTTCTAATCTTACATCCTCCTCGATCCGTCTGAAAAGAAGATGGCCTCGAGATCTCCTGTTTTAAATACATTTTTAGAGTGATACCAGTGGCTAGTTTCTCAACAAGTGATTTCATGTTATTATATTCTTATGTTCACATTTACTGAATGTATTTTCATTTCGTATACAGTTGTAAATATCATAAATAATAAAAAAATAAAATGAATAATAATAAAAAAACCTTGAAAACGGTGCGTTTTTAAATAGGTTGTGGGTCATACCGAAGAAATATTTGACCTAAAAATCTGAAACCGGTGTCAGCACAGTTTTGGTCGTCAATGCTCTTTAGTTTTATATTTGCCGACGTTTTACCTCTTCACTTGACCAGCCCTGATGAAGGGCTGAAATTTAGGCCGAAACATCGGCAAATATAAAAATAAATATAATTATTTATTTTTACCATTTTTTTTACTGATCATCCCAATCATTTTTCTCTTCAATTATTCATTACATCAACCACCAATCCACAAAATGAAGATTGGTGAGAAGTAAAACAGAGGATTGGTTAGCTTAGCATTTTATCTCGTTATCTTGAGAAACCATTCAAGTCCAAAGCTGATTTGAGGGCTGGCTGGTCCTCTCCCATCGCCTACACGTTACTTACACTTTCTGCTTCAAGTTATCACAGTAACATTTTTGTGGAGTGTTAGTAATTGTTTAGCTTCCTCTATTCTATTTATTTTCACTTTATACAATATGAAATATTGAGTATGTCACATAAGTAGAGGAGCATTTTTATTGCAGTGATTGGAGACCTCAATAGCTATAAAAAAGTTTATATAAAAATGCACAAATTTTCAGCAGAAATGTAGCAAATCCAAGTTTTGTGTTTTTTTTTAAGTAAGTCATGTTTTGTTTTGGATAGGAAGCGATAAATAAATAAAAATTTAATTTGAGTAATTTAAAATTGCTTTACTATAATATAGATAACAATTAATTTAAATGAATATAGAGTTTGTCATTGTTAAAAATATTTAAAGAGGACTATTGAGCGAATAAACTAAACTATGTTCTGTTTTAAAAAAAATTATTTGCGTTTTTTTTTTTGTCTATCATTTAGCTATACGACAGTTACTACACTTTTAAAAAAACGTTCACATTTAATAAGCTTTAAGTCCGTATTAATTAAGTTGAGATTTTATAAGAAAAAAATCGAGATTCATTTCAAATTATGTAAACACATTTTGTGACACTAGTATTTATAGGTGAAAGAATTTCAAATCACATAATTTTGTTACACAACTTGAGGTGAATTTTATTTTTTTCCTAAAAACTTCAACTTAATTAATATAAACTTAAAGGTTAATAAACGAGGTTGTTTTTCTAAAAGTGGGATATTTATACTAATAGTATAGTTAAACAATGATTAAAAAAAGTTGTAAATAATTTATAATTTTTTCTAGAAACAGAAGCTGAGTTAACCCGCTCAAAAGTCATCTTTGAATAGGTTTTAACGATAAATCCTATTTTCAATTGTATTTTTCTATTTTACTGAGAAGAAATTATTAATTAGTTAAATTAAATTTTTAATTAAAATAACACAATACTTGAATTTCATACTTTTGTGAGGAAAATGGGCCCATTGTTAATACGAACTTTTTGGTAGATCTTTTGATCTGTTATTGACTTTTTAAATATTCCCTTCTACTTACAGGAAACCCTGTATAGTAAGTAGAAGGTATTTGTATAATGCTTGAACAGAGAGGGAAGTTTTAGTTACTGTATTATTAATTAATGTATTATTCATTTCTTTCCATTGTCAAGGAACAGAGTCAATGAAGTGGTTTTAATGTTTTGTTTTGGATACGGGGCTGTGTTATACAGTGTTCGCAACACCGAATAGTTGTGCGGGTTTAGTCGGCTCCAGGATTTAGGCTACAGTTGATCTTTATATAATACAGTTTACCATTTATAATATAATTTTATTTTTATTTTTGGTCATATATTTTAAAATATATACGTCGCTTTTTTTCTTTAAACAAAATCTTCTTTTAGTAACTAAATTCTTGTTAGTTTTATTCTAAAAGATCAGGAAAATCTTTTTTTACTAAATACATATTCTGAAAAAGTCAAAAGCAAAAACCAATAACAATGAAAATATTTAGTTAAACACAAAGTATATATTTATTTAGTTCTGTTTAGGTAAAATTTATTTCTTATTTAAAAAAAATATATTGTTTTGAAAATCTTTAATTTCATATAAAACATTTACTTTTTTTTGTGCTCATATACAGATAAACACTTTACACACACAGATTAACCTAATAAACGGTAAAAAATATTAATAATGTTTAAAATCTATTTCTTCTCTCCATTTTGCTTCTATTATACTCTGATATCGATTCCATTAAACACATCTTTATTCTTAGTTCTTAATTTAATAATAAAGGACAGTTTCGTCGTTGACTCACACAATCTATTTATTATTGATATGATCGATTAACTCCAACAGCGATATTACAATTTCGTTTTTATTTATATTTTCTATAAATATGAGGTGAATGTTCTCTTTTCTTAATATGACTATCGTCCTTTATTGCGAGAGAATACTCAAACATTATGTATCGATTTATAATTTAATTATAAAATGAAATATAAAACTAGCAACATTGAAGGTACACTGAGACTTATTTCTCTCGATATTAGGTAAAGATTCATAATTTTAAAGTACAAATTAAGTGCCAATATTTACGTGTCTGTGTTTTTCTTCAGATTATGTATATGATTCTGTTTTCGTAAGCTCTGAGAAATCAGTTACTGCCTTACGAGTCTTAAATGACTTCGGCAGAGCAGATTTTGATCTCTCTGTAATCTTAATATCATCAAGATTTGCATAAAATTGGACGGTTGGCAATCTAATTGTACATGTGATCTGTACCCTTGAATTACAGATAGCGTTTTCAAGGGCAAGATTAAAAAAAGGTATTATAAAGCATCTTTACCGTTGTGCACCACCTCTTAAATTACTGGAATATTTTTGATATTAACCCAAATTTATTAGTTTGTTATGGCTACCTGAGAAATGCAAGGCATTTTTTTTTTTTTTTAAATCTATCCAATATTCAAGATAAAATCACCAGAGAACATGATTGTTCTTCGCTAGACTAACTAACCACCATTCCTCTGGGACAGTCGGCATTGTCAAGATATCATTTAATTGTTAATTGTTAATTTAAAATTCACTTAATCGAATTTTAAGAGAGCGTTCGAAAATGTTGATCTGACAGGAGAAAGAAGAGAGTGGATGGTTCTTGAATGTTAATTCTTGTCATGTTTAAAAGTCATTTTTGATTCAGATTAAATCAGTAGCTTTTGAATTTTTATTGGATTAACCAATTGCTTAGAGGGCAGCGTAGCCGCCAGGGTCACGCTTTGATTACCATTTTCTCTTACAATTAGTTAACTCCTCCCAAAAGTTTTTCCTGGCCTATCCTGGATACCTTACTGCCAGGTAGGCGCTTTATATTCCTCTTGTTCTATTTTCTTCAACTTATGATTTAAGTTGTTAGAAATCTTACAATTAGAGTAAAGTTTTAATTGTAAATGACATGAAAATAAACAGAAAATTATTGTGATACAAAAGTACATTAAGAATAATTAAAAAGGTCTTACTTTATATACAATACTGGTACTGGTACTGGTGGGGGAACTAGTCCGGCAAACGGTTCCATTTTGCCAACCCCTAACGACTACCTTGAGGTTATATACAATAGCCTGGCCAAATATTTACGAACGTGAACTTGTCAATTATCTCGAAACAGTAGTTTTTATCATAGACATAAATATTGCTTAATTCAATGCTGTTATTTTATTATGAATTAGGTAAAGAAACATGTAACAACAAGGGGATACCACTGTCAGTGGGACACCAATTTCAATATAAATTATAAATTTATAAAAAGCAATGAAATCTAAAATATATTGATGTGGGTTGGAAGGGTACTGATTCAGCTTTTCAACGGTTGGATTGATGTTGATTTGAAGAAAATCCTCAAAAGTTATGAATGCTTTATCTATCGACCGGAAAAAAAATCCTCTAAGAAAATCAAGCATTAAATTTATCAATTTTTAATTCCTGTAAACAAAAAAAAATCGTATTTAAGAGTTTCAAACGACACTAAAAACGTCATTTTTTTCTCGGTAATTATTTTTTTTTCTGTTGGCATTACAGACTATGTATATGTTTTACGCCTTAAAAGCATGTTCCATCTCTGCCTGTCTTGGGTTATTCTTTTCCAGTTATCTGCACGCAGCTCTATTGCGTCTTTGTTGATTCTATCTATCCATCTGATTTTTGGCCTTCTTCGTGGTTTTTTGCCATCTATTGAGGCATTCATTGTTACCTAGAGGCTTCCAGATGAATTGCTACGAAATACATGCCCCTCCCATCTTAACTTCCGTGCCTTCATATCATGGGATACTGATACATCAGTTTCTGTAAGCAGTTCATTATTAGTCTTTCTTCTCCATGTGTTAGTACTTTGATCCCAGGTCGCTCCAGTTATCGTGTGAAGTTTTTTCTCTCAAATCTTTCAACACTTTTTTATAGGATGCTGTTTAGTGTCCAGGTCTCACAGCCATATATTCAGGGTTTTAATATCTTTGAAATACAGAAGAAAACTATGTAGATGTTATTGAAGAGCCGAGGTACTAGAATTTTTCTACTCTCGGGAATGCTTTTTACGCAAGTCCTGTTATTGGGATGGAATTTTCGGCTTATTATCACATATTTTGTTTTGACTTTTCTTGGTAATACTACATTAAATATTCGACACATGTGCCGGCATTCGTTTCAATGGGTTTGAAAAACCCATGTCGTTTATTTTTGCCTTTGCTTCCCGAATTTTTAGTTTATTATATATAAATTGATATTTTTTTTTTGCCGATTGAGAAAAAAATATCTACTGTATTAAAATACTTATAATATATCATAAAATACAAAAACCAAAAGGCACTTCTAATAAATTAGGCAAAGTAAATTTTTTGTAACATATAAATTAACTGTCGATCTTATCATGATATTTCTGAATTTGAATAAAAAAAAACTATCCATTCTATCTAGTGGTACTGTTAATTTACAAATTAACTGGTAGTGTTAATTAGAAATAAAAAAAATGATTTAATTTAATTACAGTTATAATTCATAGAATATTAAATTAAATAGGACCAATACCACCTTCATAGAGTGTAGAATTACATCAAAATATAAAATTAATGGTGTTTATCTTATAGATGGCTTACCGGCCGAAACGTAGCTATGTAAGGTAAAATTTTCATCAGGAACTGTTTCTATCTTAAGTTGTTGAATAAACTTTCACTATAGTCGGTTTATCTTTCACCTCTCTTGAAATAACCTTGATTATGTCTGGACCTCCACGTGCTCGCTTGCTAAAGTTCCTTATAATTTCGATTTAGTTACGGACAGTTGGAAATCACGAGTCGAGAGGGCAATAAGGTGTCGCTTGGATTAGTTGTTAATTGAGTTCAAAAAGTTTAATTGTGCCTTAAGTCCTGTAACAGATTAATTTTCGAGTCAATTTGTCAGCTCTCTAAAGTTACAGCTAAACCACTTAAAAGGTAAGTGCACTTAAGGACATTCCACTGACTTAGCTACAGTCGACCCCCAAGTCATTATAAGCTCTTTGTATGTTCCAAAGTACGCCATAGATTGGTGGCCTTAGGTTCTAATCTTCGGTTTGGAGAAAGGTTTTAATTGGAACCATAAAATAGGGCGACTGGCTATTCAGAGTCACTTTTTATCATCAATTTGACCACAGACAGACCAACAAACAGACAGAGAGACAGACAGATGCCGAACCAAAGTTGATCCTTGATGCTTGAAATTTTCGATTCTGAACACAATTTTTTTTTACCTCTCGCACGAGTACAATGCTTCCCTACCTTCGGTAATGAGGAAACAAAAAAGTAACTTATTCAAAAATGCTGAAAGCATCTCCAAAATGTTTCCGAAACATATAAATAGAAAAAAAAGAAAGTTGAACAATATTCTTCTAATCACTATTTGGATATAGTTGACGACTTTTAGAACTGTTATTAACAATTGCATTAATGTATATAGGTATGTTTTATATAAGGTGTTTGTTTTACTTTTATTTCTATTTTTATTTACTTATGTGTATATATATTTTTTTTTTCTTTACTCTTTTGTTCTTTTTTCTTATTCTTTTGTTATTACTTTATTTATTTATATTTTTGTATATACGGTATGAATGCAATCTCTGAACTCTATTATAAGTGTCCTTAAACTGTGACAAATTGTAATATTTCTGAATAAAGTGTTTTAATAATAAAAAAAACAATTGCATTAATGTGATATGTATTGGACATAGCAAATAAGTTTTTAAAATTATTATTTGTCATAAATAAGTTTGAATGAAACCGATTTCTGACATCAAAACCAGCGTCAAGGAGAAGGAGCAGGTAGATAAGGACCTGTACCCTGGGGAAGGCTTAGAGTAAAAACTAGGAACGGGCTTAGTAACTGGTTCCTTTTAGCGTGTTACCAGTTATTGTGGAGTAAAAGGGTGAAGTTAAGAACCAATGGAAACCATCCTTGCCCCACTCTGAATATTGGTATAAAATCTACCGAGAAGGAAGAAAAGAGATCTTATGATGAGGTCTTATGAGGTATGATGATGTCCGACCTTGAGGATAGGTCTTATGTTTTCTTCCGGCTTGGGGACTGAAGCCTTGGCCCAATATAGACCATGAAGATCCTTGCAGAGTTTTGGATCTGGCCTTGACCGATGACCTCGGATCGCCAGATGCAGAGATGAAATCTAATACCTGCACCACTTCACATACCATAATAGCTAAGTTGTAATTCCCAATCCTAATTTTATAATATTTCATGGCAATAAATTCTCAAAACAGTCCATCTGAAAACATTCCTTCACGATTAATTATTAAGTTCTTTGAATCATGTATATATTATTTACACATTAAGATCTCTATGTTATTTGAATATAATTCTTGATTAAACAGAGAAATAAATTAAGTTTTTTTAGTAGAAGTTACTTTAATACTGTCATCTAGCTTCCTTTTTCAGACACAGTTCGGTATCTTGGCTTTATCTTAGACCGAAGACTAACGTGGAACCCACTTACTAGATTTAAAAAGACAAGAACTTAACCGACGATACGGCCAATTATACATACTACTGACCAGAAAATCTCAACTTTCAATTGACAACAAATATACGAGACAATCCTGAAACCTATTTGGACCTACGGACTTGAACATTAGGGAACAGCAAAATTTTCTAAAATCAAACTGAGTGCTACCAGTGGGTAGTTTCTCAACAAGCGTGTTTCATGTAATAATATTTCTCTGTACAAATTTACTTGATGTATTCATACTAATACAGTTGTAAATATCATAATAAAAGTTAAAAAAAAAAATCAAACGCATCCAATCCTTTCAATCCAAAGTCCTCCGAACAATAGTCGATGCTCCGTTCTATGTAACCAACAAAACACTACATCATGACCTCAATATTCCATTTGTCCTTGACCTTATCCCTGAAAAAATTTTCAAATCCCCTAGCACAATCCCTAACTAGTTCCACACCCCTACAACCCTATGTATATATCTTGGAGTTCTGGCAATGGCCAGATTCTCCACTCAAGACATGAGTGTATGTGGCTAAAGAGCTCTCGCTCAAACTTCACTGGCTCTAGCAACAATGGCGTGGTTGAGAAAGTAGCTCAGGGATCTCTTAGAGTCCTGCTTTTCCTTCTTTAGTTGGAGGAAGAAGCCTGGCTTTGGGTTCCCTGCCTGATTGTATATATTGTATATGGGTATGACTGTGTTTTTATGTTTTTAATTTACTTATCTTTAGTTTATTTTATTTTTTTTATTGTACATAGTTCTTTTTTATTATTATTTTACTTTTGTTGATTTTGTATTTTCTGTATATATGGTTTGAATGTATTCATTTATCACTATAATTATTGTCCACGAGACAGAATATTATATATCTAAATAAATAAATAAAAAAAATTCTGCCATCTATATATATCATAATGATCACAGGTAATGTTGGTAATTAGAAAGCATGATAAACACAAACCAGCCTTTAAGAAAAGAAATCCAATTAATTAATTCTGGACCAATCAATATATTATGGATCCAAATTTATTTTACTAATTATTTATTACTAATTTTTTAAAACATTTCTGGGCAATTATCATCAATAATTATCCAGTGGCATACCGAATAAATTGCAACCCCCCTAAAACATAGCATTATAATAATAATAATTTTTTTTTACACATTTCAGAAAATGGTTTGTTTAATAAATATTTGAACTTGTATATTATTTGTTTAGAATAGCATATCGGTTATTCTCTTTGGTTACTTCCATAGAGGTGAGATCTGGGCTGACATGGAGCAACAGTTGAAGTAGAAGTTTGTAGTGGCATGACATATAAGAGAGAGTCCTGAAGTAATATCTTTGTCAGAAGGTAGAGTTGTCATGACAGAGGGTTCTCCAGATTTAAGTCCCGTTGACAGTTGGCCCTTTGACTTGTCAAGAGAGAGGCTTACCTGCACTACCGCGGGATGGAGGGCTTTGGATGAAAGGGTCTATACGGTTCCTGGCCTAGATTTGCTGTCTACATTACTATCGACCGTATCACGAGAAGTAGGGCTGTACTAACGGATAGTCTGTGGCAAATACCCCGTTTTATCAAATTATTAATTTGAAAATTAATAATAATAACTTCGTAAAAGCTTCACCTCATCATAATCTACAACATTTTTATTTTCAAATTTTCTTGTAATTTGGGCAATTTCAATCTCGAGATCGCCAAACTTTGTCTATTTAATTAGAAACTCAAAACTCATGAATATCCACAAGCTTCACAATTTTTATTTTTATTTTTTTAGAAACACTTTATTGAGAAATATTACAATTTGTCACAGTTAAGGACACTTATAATAGAGTTCAGAGAGTACATTCATACCGTACATATACAAATAAGTAAGTAAAAATAGAAATAATAGTAAAACAAACATCTTAGATAAAACATACCTATATACATTATTTAAAATTAGCCAGGTGATCTCCGAACCAATCCTGTCCCGTCCACATGTGGAGGGAAAAGGGAGGCTTAGGAGATCTCTACGCTTCTCCCTCAGCCACTTCACTGGTATTTAAAACCAGCGGAGGATGAGTAAGAGCGCTACAGCACTTCACAATTGAATCGTAAGATAATTTGATTACAAAATTTAGAAAAAAAATTTGGCTTACAAAAATATTGAACTGTTTAACGTGACCAATATTTTTGTAGGCCAATTTTTTTTTTAGATTTATTTTTGAAATTATCTTACAATTCAAGTGGAAAGCAAATAGACATTTATTATTTTTTATATCTTCATTAAATAATTAATTTAATGAGAATTTGCTTCGATACAAAATTTTTAGGTTATGGTAAGATAAAGCTTTAGGCACATCTTAATAATTTGGAAAAAGGGGTCTGTACTATAGAATTATAAATCTCAT